>CM048671.1:15784323-16384323 GCA_026401315.1 Dysphania ambrosioides | reverse complement strand
ATATTAAAAGAAATCTTGGAGATATTATCTATTTCCATTTAAATATAAAGATTGGTTACCATAATTCAAATGGAGAGAAAAGGAAATAAATTTGATTATGTAATTATTTAGTTGAGTATTTACTTCCTATTATCACTTCCTATTATCACCAACAAATAATTTAAATTTCAAGAAAGTAGGCATGGGCCATTGTCTTAACAATTCTGTATGTTTGGTGTATAATCCTGACTAATTCAAGTTAAACAATGCAAAGAATTTATAATTCCTTTTGCAAGAGAATACTTAACTACTTGTGCCAAGGGAATTACTCAGTATTATATAGAGTACCTTTAGAATAGAAAACTTATGGAACAAAGATAAATAAATAAATAAATTCCTAAGTCCACTCTCAAGAGGATTTTAAAGTAATTTCCAATTTTTCAGAGATATTTTTCGTATTCAATGGATAGGACTACAGTCCTCACTTGGATACAGAGGACTCTATCCATGGGTATTGTAAAAAACAGCCTTGGACAACTCTAGGGACGTCTAATTTGAAATGGAATTTAGCCACTATTATCTGACCAGAACCTAATCCTGTTAGGTGAAAGCATAATCACGCTAATAAGTTGATGACTTTGTGTTGCATACTTTATTCCCAAAAATTCCAAATTCGAGAAATATGTATACAGCCAGGAGATGACCAACTTAAGAACCTCTAATTACGATTCACTAGATATAAGAATGATACTGTCCATACTTATATTTCACTTTGTTCACATGCCAATAGCTTTACTCGCTTTGAACAGAATAATACCTCATCAGCGTACGCAACTTGTAATCAACCCACAAGAATTTTTCACATACAAAAGACATTTAGATGGGACATAACATGCATTAATCAAGAATGAGAATGGAATACAAGTAGCAATTAGGGATAATACATACTAAAACTATACTTCAATATCAAAACACGAAAAAAGGAAATACGTACCTCAAATTTCGCGAAGAAGAGCACGAATGCCTGGCACGAATTCCGCGAAGAAGCCCAAATGCGAATTAAAGCTCTTTTAAAGAGTGAGAGAAAGTTTGTAAGTGGGTATTATGGGGTTAGGACTAGAGAAGGAATGGAGGATGTGAAGTTATGGGGTTAGAGCTAGCTAGAGAAGACGTAGTTAATTTAGGGTTTTTTTTCGTGCGCTTCAGTCTGGTGAAAACCTTTGCGTGTTTTGAATGACCTGGAAAAGAGAAGACATGGATAACAAATAACAGAATAAATGTTGCGCTTATTTGAAATAACAGCAGCACTTATAAATAACAAGTGCTGCGGTTATTTCAAATAACCGCATCATTTATTCATGCCTAGGAAAATAATATATGAACTAAATAAATGATGCGGTTATTTGAAATAACCGCAACACTTATAAATCACAAGTGCTGCGGTTATTTCAAATAATCACAGAATTTATTCATGTCCAGGAAAATAATATATGAACTGAATAAATGTTGCGATTATTTGAAATAACCGCAGCATTTATGGCCATGATATTTTTCTAGTATTCTATTTTTTCATGGCAATTCTTGATGGAGTTAAATGCTGCGGTTATTTGAAATAACCGCATCATTTATAATTATGTGCTTCGAAATGTTTTTAACCGCAGTAATTGAGGCGAAGCGATTGAAGTGTTTTCTACTAGTGGTAATAGGGTTGAGAAGAATAAAAGAGAGAAATTTATTTTTGATAAAAGGATTAAATTTAAGGTATGAAGAATAAAAAAAGCACATCCCAAAATAGAAAGTAGAAAGAGCATAAAAGAGGACAGAATATCAAATTAAGCATATATTCCGTATTGCACTATAGTTTTTTTTGTGTTGTTGATTGGTCGTCTAAGTATTATGTTTAACAATGAAGATAGATCCTTTGTTGATACGTATGTATTTAATCTATTATGAGTTTTTCCTAATTCATATATGATATAAATTATATTATGATATTGAAATCTCATATATATGTATTGTTATATCAAATATAACTATTGTAATATCAGATACAGAAATACATAAGATATAAAATACAGAAAAAGCATATTAGATATAGACATTATAATTTCAAGCATAGAATTAGGAATTTCTCATTTACTATAACAAAATTTTAAAATTCATTTTATGATTAGCTGATCGAATGAATTAATGTTATAATGTAAATTCGGTTCTCCCGCTAGATTTTAATATTGCTAAATGTTTATCGAAATATTAAGTTTCGCTATGGAAGAAGATTCTTTGTTGGAATACTGATGTAGGAGTTTTCCTCAAACTTATTAAAGTTTTTTGAACTAATTTTTTACAACCTCTCAAAACTTAACCGACACACCACCTTGTTAGCTAGTAATAAAATAATAACTCCTCTTAACTATTTTATTACCCTTACAAAATATGACATGAAACTCCTATGGACAAATCTATCTATACTATACTACTATATGTTATGTTGTTATGAGCAGTTATAGCTGTCAATTCGGTTGCTTCAAACGAGTTCGGATCAGGTCATGTCGGGTTTTGGGTCATATTTAGATCAAGTTATATTAAGTCAAGTTTTTATCGGGTCATGTTCGAACTAAACTTGGGTTTAGTTCAGATCAAATCACATCGGATTATTTACCCTTTCGAGTACAAGTCGTGTTCGGTTCGACCAATTCAGGTTCAGTTCTATTTTGGGGTTGGTTGTACTACGTCGGGTTTTAGTCTGTTTTGTGGTGGATGATTTCGAATATAGGTCATATTTAGGCCGGATATCACCGGGTCGGATTATTATCAAGTCAGATAGTATCGAGATTGATTCAATAATTGGGACGTTTAGTCAACTATTTTGAATTCAAGTCTGATTTTGGTCAACTACCTAATACGATGAAACATTAAGTTTCATAATAAATTATATCCCTCACAAAAATAACAAAATATTATTAAATATTCAATCAAAGTTAGGTAAAATATTTATTAAGTGGGATGATATATTATGCAAGTCAATTTTAGGTACTTCACATATAAAAAGCAAGTTAATCTTTCATGGAAAAAAATTAGAGAAAGAATGTATATCTAATAATCCGAATCATACTTGAAATTTATAACAAAAAACTTATTTTGGCAAGGCCTCCACAAATTATATTCGTCGGTCGAAAGTCATTAAGATGTGTTATTTGATCCATCATACACTTTTTTAATATATATTTTTGAAAGTAAGATTTAACAAACATAATGCAATTTCTCCAAATAAAACCAGGTTATAAGTTATTACGACTTTAGCCAATAACGGGTCGGATCAACAACGAATCAAAATTAAATGGGTCATGGATCACAATAGGCCGAGTTTATAACAAATTATCTTGGGTTATAATTCGTTTCGGTTACAATCAGAATGGGTGTCATTTCGGGTTTGTTTCATTGTCAAGTCGATTATAGTCGGTTATCGCTTTATGTCAGGTCGAGTGCAAGTTTAGGTTCGGGCCAAATAATATAAGATAAAGCCAATTGTCGGTTAATATCAAATTGGGTTCAAGTCGGGTTACATGTTAACAATTTCACATTTAAAAATGGTATAGTTCGGGTTCAAATCGTTGCAGGTTCGGGTTGGTAATTCGAATCCGGTCAATTTTTGTGACCCTCATTGTAGAAGCCAGTTAGTTATCTTATAAAAGGAAGCAAGACGTATTATTAATTAGTGAGTGAAAATACATTTTTTAGGTTCGAATTTCTAAAGAGTAATTTTTGTAAAAGTGCTATAATAAAAGGTCATTTCTAAAAAATTTTCTTTGATTCTTTAATAGCAAGACTATATATCCTATTCATCTATTGCCCTCTATATTCCATGTCAATTGTAGATCCCGAATATATTTGGTGGTTCGAAATAAAATTGGATGCATAGATTTTTATTTTGCTCAGGTTATTAATTATATACGTAATAACTTTCAATGATCTCCAGCCCTGCTTCAATTCTCCATTACCATTATATGTTGTACTAATTTTTTTTTTGTTTCAAACACATATTTCAATGAGTTATATAAGCTAAATTTTACTTAATTTAAAGGGAAAATTAATTTCTTGCACCAGTTGACATTATGGTTGTATGACAAGTGTTGCATAATCTGGGATAACAATTAGAAACATGCAAAACACTATAATTTGAAGTACGTAGGAAATAAATTTTTTTACAAACAAAGAATTCAACATAGATTAGAAAATATTTCTATTTATTGGTCGTGATAATATCAAATTTATCATTATAATTATATAAAGATTAGAAAAAGTTAAATAATATTTTATAACCTTGCTGCCCCCATATTTTAGCACTTATCACTACACATAGTTTTAGATGTTTTGTTGTTTGGTTATTAATAATTAATAGGGTAATTGTTATTAAAGAAGTAGATGTTATGAGATATGGTAGATGTGTTTAAATAATTTAAAAACTTAAAATGAAAAATATAACCTTTAAACCATATTTTTGGTAAAGGCCGACTTTTACTTTGTTCCTTAAAAAAATAACTTTTGCATGTTATTGAACTTTAAAGAGCTAAATAACTTGTTATTAGTTGCAATGCTCGATTGATTTTAATTCCTTATATAAAAGGGGACAAAGCAACTGATTGAGGAAGTAGCGATTGCTTTCTCCTTACTTTCTCAATTCTCTCTCCAATTCCCTTTAATTTCCCCAACTACTTCAATGCACCTCATTCTTCTCCTACACTCCTTTCTCATTACATGGTTACCCTCAATTTCACTCTCCTTAGTTGGTTTAGCTCATTGATTCTTTCTTGTTACTTGATTTTAAGTATGATATCTTCCTCAATTTCACTCAATTTCTACTGATTTAGTCCATTTTATTACGACAGGTTTTTGTTGTTCGGGCCTAATTTCAGTAATTAATCAACATTTGTGCAAAAAAGTGTAGCTTTATAAGTTTGGGATAGTTCTTAATTAGGTAAAAATGGTGGATTCTTTTATTTGTGCTACAATCTTTGTAGAACATATGGCTTACAACACTGCCATGTTGAGCTTTAGCCCTTACGACCAATATTGACGTGAGCTATGCAAGATCATCACTATCGAACTACTGTCCAACCAATAGGTAGAGATGTTTAAAGATATAAGAATCTCAGAGTTAAAATTATCCATGAAGACAATAGAAGCTTCAAGTTCTGAATCAACTGACAGTGGTATAGTGATATTAGCATGAATGCAATATCAAGATTAGTTTCGGACAAGTTGTTGAAGGGATTCTTCCGAGGGGAGGAGTATAATAAGTGTGCAATGACATCAAGGGATTTCTTTGAATTAGCAGCTAAATCGATCCTTACAGATGCACTTTCGTTCCCTTCATGAGGTGCTTGGATATTGGAGGGTATGAGAAAAAAAAATGAAAAAGGTTGCAAAAGATATTGACCATATAGCTCATAAGTGGTTGGACGAGCACAATAAAACATTTTATGAAAATGCTCGAGGAAAGCAAGGCTTCATGGATCTGATGTTTGGTATTTTTGGTGCAGAACAAGAGAAGCCTTTTAAATTTCAAGCTAATATAATTGATAATCTGCCACATTAGCATTATGATATGTTGCAAGTCGTCCAGTTTTTAAGCTCTTTAAAATTCTATAATATGAAAATGTTGTTTTTTTTTTCAAAAATAAAGGAAAGGTTGGCCATTACCAACAATATAGGTAAAATGTTGTATTTTTCTTTTCAAGTTTTCCTAACAATAATAAGACCATTTCCAAAATAGAACTGTAAAAACTTATATTGGATAGATGAAAAAGAAAAGTGTTAAAATTAATTTGGGAAGAAGGGAGAATAATTAAAAGATGAACTCATTTATTCTATTATTTATATAAAATATTGAAATCAATTCATTGTGCATAAAATTGTTCAACTCAAGAAGAATATGTATATAATGACTTAATTAACACCATGTCATATGTAAACTATTATAGACACATAGCAAACTGACATGTATTTGCCTTGAAATTTTATAATAGTATTAATCACAAAGTACTAAAAAGAACTAAAGTCTAAATTGTAGGGGGGCACAAAAGTGAAAATACTAACTCTCAAAGGCACCGTACATGAAAATTTTCCAAGAATCTAACCAACTAAATTCATAAAATTATGATATACAACAATATACACGGTGCACTATTTCATGTAAAAAAGTTCATATATATCCATGTACAAAGAATGTGTGAAAAAAATATAAAGAGGTACATCCTATTATATATTAGATATTTAAATGCTCTACTAATTTAATTTGAATTCCTTCCACACAATAATATTTATAGATTCCAAAAATCGCTAATATCATATCCAACACCGAAATTTAAAAAGTCCAAATGAAGCAATGACATTAGAAGTAGATATGTAAAAATTATCCTCTAACCGTCGCAAGCCTAAATCAACAAGTATGCTAGTTATATAGAGCGACCCACATCAGTAACGATTTCCATTGCCACTTGCGTAGTTGCACCCACCCTAACAGATTCTTGGACAGACTCGTCACGGGAAGTAATATGGACAACTTGGACAGTTGTACTAGTAGTCTTGTATTTATTGAACTAAGCTAGTAAGCTCCTAGTCACGTACACGGCCTCACTACGTACCACTTAAAAATCTATTACTTAAATAGAACTAATTTACTAACCAATATGCTCCATATGTACTTGTTATAAATAAATACGGTAAATATAGGCAAATAGTTTAAAGTGACTATTATACAAAAGAGGAAATAGTTATACAAATCAAAAAAAAATTATTCTTTTTTTTTGCAAAATTTAGATGATGGTGGTATATTAAAGTACGTGATAGATATATAATACTCCTTTCATTCCTTTTTTTTTTCTTTCCATTTGTAATTTGAGAAGAAAGTAAGATAATATTAAATGTTATTATAATTTTATAAATATAACTTAGATTAATTTGAAAATAAGATAAGACTCTATTAAAAAATGATACAAGTGAGTTAAGAATTAAATAAGTAGTGGAATGTCTGAAGTTTATAGTATTAAACAATTTAAAAATCAACTAATGGATTACATATCACATAGACAGTGATTTTAGTCAATCTTTTCGTTCAATCACAATATTAGACTAAAATAAAAGGATTACAAATAAGAACAATATTTTGAAATTTTTGAATGTGAAAAAAAAAACGGATGGAGTAAATGAGCATATTAGAATGAAACGAGTCATGTTAAACTTTAATTTTGGGTAATATGGGAAGCCACAAACATGTTTAAGAAGTACGAGAGTTGAAACGAGTTAAATTTTGAGTTCAGCTTGATGCAAAATCATGTTAACTCTTTTGGTTTTGACAATAGATTAAAAATACTACGGAGTAAAATAATTAGTTAACTAAGTTATTATGAAGCAAGTTTTATTAATTTGTGTATGCTTAATTACTTGATTTTACTTTTTTTGATGTTTGGCGCGAAATAAAAAGAAAATTTGTGATAAATTTGGTTGTTAATTTGATTATTGCTCTATTTTTTTTTTACAAGCGTCAGCATTTTTCTTTAACTTCATGTCAATTATGATTGTAAGATGCTGTAACATGTCAAATTAAGAATTTTATAGAGTATACTCAATCTAAAAGAAAGCATTAACTGTATCTATTTCTTTAAAATTAAGGCTTTGTTTTATTCGATTTATTTTGTTTATTTTATTTTATCTTATCTTATCTTATCTAAATTCATTTTGTCTAAACTGCTATCTAAACTTTCTTTATTTGAACTTTTTTTTTTCCCGATGCTTTCAAATTTTATTTTGTCTAAACTTTTTATCGTTAATCTTATTTTAGTTTTGCTAAATAAGTCAAAATAAGTTGAATAAGAAGGATCCTAAATTAAGAGTTTTAATACTCCAAAAGTGTGAAACTAGAGAATCAACTTACACACAAAGTTACCCATCATATCAATTGAATCAATGTATGTCTGTATGTTTGCATGAATGTAGTCGGAAGTTATTGTGAAAATCTAAAATAAATGTTTTTGTTTGCATGAATATAGTCTATTTTGAAGTCCATGTGCACATAAATTCTAAGCTATCAAAATTTGGAATGACTACTAGCTAGTCAAAGCTAAGTATCCCAGCAAACTAGAGGAGTGACCAGCGATAGTGATGTACATTATTCAAGGAGAATGGAGAGTTTTCCAGAGCAGCAAACTAAATGTCTGGATGAGATATGTATTTGCCCCACCAGCTGTTGATTTCTTTCATAACACCTACGACACCCCAGTAAAATAGAAACGTTTCTGTTCATTGGTTGGAGAATCATCGTCGACAAGCCTTGTGGAACTAGTTGCACTGCACCCAGATCTTTCGATGCAACCAATTAATCTTGGGACGATTTATTTCGGGGATTTATTGTTGGATTCAATGAAATCAATTACAAGTTAGGTGCCTGACTAACACTTATTAAAATGGGTGTGAAGGGTAACACCAACTGTAATGCCATATGAATAAGATATCATTACCTTAAAATTAGATGAATTCAAATATATATTACTATAGCTTAGGTTTCGTTAGATCGTCAAGTATCCAACTACATTCTAAAACCTTCCCGTGATACCTTCCTAGGTCCTACAGCCTAAGAAAAACTAAACTCTTCCGTGTTTAGTTGATAATTAGATTGAATTATCAGTAAATTGGTTCTCATTTATTTTCTATTTGATTGTACAGGACTTGTATACTAATCAAGATGATCAGCTTGCTTCCTCCTACATCTCTACATAACAATATCTTTTTGCTAGTTTGTATTGTACTAAAATTCTACTATGTTATTTTATCTGGTCCTAAATTGTAGGATCAGATTAAGTTTATTTGTTCTACACTCTCCCTTAAATTAGGTTCTATACTGACCAACACCTAACTTGCTCAGAACATCTTCAAAGACTCCAGCTCCTACTTCTTTTGTAAGAATGCCGACCATATGATTTTCTGATCGGCAAAACATAAGACTGATTACTTTTGCCTCTAAGTTATCTTTTATAAAGTGTTGGTCAATTTCTACATGTTTCATCCTATCATGCAGGACAAGATTATCAAAAATACTTATTGCAGCTTAGTTGTCACAGTACAACTCACAACTCTCTTCAAGGGAAAAACCAAGTTATGATAAAGCTTCCGAAGCCATAGAATCTCTGTAACTCCCTTAGCAATTCCCCAAAATTCTGCTTCTACACTTGACATAGCCACAACCTTTTACTTTTTACTCTTTCAGGTCACCAAGTTCCCTCCAACAGTAGTAAAATAGCCCAAAGTAGAATTTCTGCTATTTCTATCCCTTGCCCAATCTGCATCAGTATAAGCCTGCAATCTCAAATGCCCATTATTCTCAAACATTACTCCTCGACTAGGTGTCTTCTATAGATATCTCAATATCCTAATGACTGCTTCTAGACGTGAGACTTGTGGTTTATGCATGAATCTGCTTACTACTCCGACAACATAAGCAATATCAGGGCGAGTATGTGACAAATAGATTAGTTTTCCTACTAGTTTTTGATACTGAGTCTGATCTGTATCTTCTCCATCTTCTTTAATATGTAATTGATTCACCACTATTAGAGTGTCTACAGGTTTACAATTTAGCATTCTAGTCTTGGTCAATAAGTCAAGAATATATATTCCGCTCCTTTCTTCGACCACCACTCTAGGTAACCGATTAGTTTAAAGCACACTTCTAGGGTGTGTCTTGTTCCCCCACAATGAGAACACTTCAATTTCGATTTGTCCTCATCACCACCACGCCGGGATAATGTCCTTTATGACTGGGATCTCGTGGTCAACCCGCTTCCCACTCCGTCTTCTCTAGGTAAGTGAGGTGAGTTCTCTGTCTTCATAACTCCCCTTCTCGTCATCTCCCTCCTTATTGTGTTGTATGCCTTCTCCATAATGGGCAAGGGGTCTTGGTTGACAAAGTCCTTTTGATCTTTTTCAAATGACTCATCTAGCCCCGCTAGAAACTGGTATAGCCTCGTTTGTTGTTGCAATTTGTTGTATGTAGTGATGTCGGTTGGCCATGTCATGAGATTAGGCATAAGTCTGTCTATTTCCTTCCATACAGTAATTAGTTTGCTATAATATGCTTCTATGAAATTGTTATCTTTCTTGATGGTATTTTCTCTTGTGGCTATGTCGAAAATTTGTAGGCCATCCTTGCTCCCACTATACACGGCTTCAATTCCTTTCCATAGATCTCTTGCGATTGTGAAATCCAGACATTAGTTCACTAATTCTAGATCAATGTTGTCTCCAATCCACGTCTAGACAACTGCATCTGTTTGGCTCCATTGACTCATCTTTTTTATGTTAGTAGAGGGGCAGGGGGGGTAAGGTTGTGATGTGTGTGAGCCCCCCCCCCCCCCCCCCCCCCCCCTCCCCCCCGATCACCATTAGCATGAGTTTGGACCATTTTGCATAATTGTGATGGCTTAGTTTCTCTAAAACCTGTAAGACGACTAACTCGTGACTCTCTAGGCTCCTATTACTATTCAGTTCATCTAGAATTTATAATAGTTGAGCCATGGTTATGGTGTTTCAGCTGAGTTTTTTGGTAGTTCACTCATTGTCAGGTAAGTTTCTCGGTAAGTGATGAAAATTTGCCAGAAACCACCATGAAATAGTACTGACTTTGATACCATGAAAAACTAAACTCTCTTGTGTTTAGTTGATAATAAGATTGAATTATTAGTAAATTGGTTCTCGTTGAATTTCTGCTTGATTGTACAAGACTTATATACTAATCAAGATGATCAATTTGCTTCCTCCTACAACTCTACATAACAATATCTTTTTACTAGTTTGTATTGTTCTAAAATTCTACTATGTTATTTTATCTGATCCTAAATTGTAGGATCAGATTAAGTTTATCTGTTCTACAACCTTCCTATGTCCTGAATTTACTAGATGTTTCAAAGGCCCGCTTCCACCGGTAGAAAATAGCATATATGCAATGGTTTTTAATATCTATTTGCGATGGTACACGATAGTTAGAAAATCAATTCATGTAGGATTATTTGCGGTAGTTTACAAATCGAAGCACATGTTGAGTTATTTGCGACAATTTATTGACTGAACTAAAGCAATTAATTCCGAAATTTGACCTTCTTCACTGATTTGTGGTGGTTTCGTGTTTGAACCTTAGGAAAAAAATTCAAGCATTTGTAATAGTCCCTTGTACGAAAGGAAGCAAATAAGTTAACAACATTAATATACTTTTTATTATTTTTTGTAGTTATTTACGACGATTTGATGCATGGACCAAAGCAAATTTAAAGTAGTTGGGGAGGTCCCTGTACAAACGGGAGCAATTAAGTTAACAATATTGACTTATTATTATTATTATTATTATTATTATTATTATTATTATTATTATTATTATTGATGGTGGTGGTTTGATGTTTGAACTACACCAAATAGGTTAAAATCATTGAGTTTTGGATGTATTTGCTTCGGTTTGTTTGTAAACCGCTGCAAATAATATAAATTGAGATCTATTTAATTACTTTTGTTATTTCTTTTTAACAGGTACAAATTGTGTTAAAATTTTCCCTTCTTTATAATTGCGTTTTTTTTATCAAACACATCAAATTACTGCTTTTTGAACAAAATTCACCAATATCATTTAATTTAATGTAAACTACATCATAAATTTAGGAAATATAAATTAGCGAAAATGTGTGCCATAAATTTAGCAGCAATCACTAAAAACAATATCAAAATTATATCTAGGAGTTTCTAAAACTCTACAAAAAACTATATACCATTAACATTGGTTAAAAATACTCTATCTAAGTATTATGAACCTCATTAAAATCCACTTTAGAATAAAGTGTTGTTCTTAAAAACTATAAAATGTTGTTTTTTTTAAGGGAGGATATAATTTGTTTTTAATAATTCCAGTAAAGGAAATTCTTCCATCTCCCTCCTCTCTCATTATATTTTCTTAAGTTAATTTTTTTCCCTAATTTATATGTTCCAGTTTCTAAATTCATATTCCTTCATAAACATAATATATAGCATGCAAATCTAAACACATAAGAGTTTTTCATCTTTACATTAATATTTTAACAAATTACAAAAAAAAACATATACCACATTTCAAGTCATATGCAAACCTTTAGATTCCGAACTTTGGAGTATGTAGACTTTTTCAAAATGGGAGAGATGAGTAAGCTTCAAAACGCTTTACTACGCCATATCCATGGAGGCACAAGTGGGAGAGAGGAGTAGGCTTTGAAATGTGTGAGGAAGAATGAATTATGGGACTTTAGAAAGAAGTTATGGCCATAGGTAGGAAGTACAAGGGATTAGGAGTGGAAGGTCTAAGTGTTATGTGTATTTAGGGTTAAGAAAGTTGAAGGTTAGAGAAGAGGAAAATGTGTGTTTTTTTTGTGTTTGAAATGATAGTGGAAGCGCAAAAAAAATATTATATATATAGTGAGCCACAAGTGTTGCGATTTTTTAAATAACCACAGTACTTGTAACTCATAAGTGCTGTGATTATTTAAATAACTGCAGCACTTGTAACTCTCAAGTGCTGCGTTTATTTAAAATACCGCAGTATTTGTGGTTTCAAGTGTTACGTTTTTAAAAAAAAACCGCAGCACTTGATATTAAGGTATATTTTAAACCATTATGTGCTTTAAATTGTATATAATCACAGCATTTGTACTAAAGCAATTAAATGATTTTTCTACTAGTGATTCTACCTTATGACAAGTGGATGCCCAAAATTACTATGTTGTGAATGACTAAACACTTCTAAACCATTATTCTTGAGACGTTCACGGGCTCCTTCATGAGTTATGAGATGCAAATTTAAGCCAACAAGAGAAAACACTATGAGAAGAAAGATAAAGGTTTAGCTTTCTAATGATGATGTTTTTTACTTAGATGATGAAGATGTGTTTCTTCTTGCAAGGAAGTTTCAAAAGTTCTATAGGAACCCAAGAATTTTTATAAGAAGGATTACTAGAACATCTCTTCTTGAAGACAAAACCTGTGATAAATGTTTAAGGTGAAGAAGTGTTGATCATAGGATTAGAGACTTTCCTAAGGCACAGAAAAACAAGAAGGAAAAATTTAGGAAATCAAGTGGAGTGTTAAGGAATATGATCATGAACAAACTCAATAGTGTAATGATGGATGTAAGGTGTTCAAATGATGAGGAGAATGACACAAAGAGTCAAGAGGAGGAAGTGGATAACCTTTATCTCATAGTTAAGGAAGATAATGACGTCAAAGATCAAATAAGTTCCTTTATATCCTCTTCTAAGTCATTGTCTAAACCTACATTAATTAGGATGTTGATAGAATTTGTGAATAAATTTGTAAATCATTTTCAAGAGAAACATGTAATTGAAATAAAACTAGAAATTCCTATGAATTAAAAGTCAATGCAGAATAAAAACTCAATTAACTCATGAAGGAACACTTGGTCCTTCAAAGAATAGTCAAGGAACTTGCAAAATAATTCAAGCTTGTTATAGAACTTGAAGTCTTAAAAAGGATTTTAAATTAGAAAATAAAAAAATAAGACATACTTCATGAAAATGAGTTATTAAAATAGGAGACTAGAACTAGGATGAACATGATCCGACAAACCATTGGTATGTTAACCTAATAAATAAGCCATGTAAGGTTTAGGTTATAAACCATGGAAGTCAAGGGGGAAAAGGTATGTGGAGTTTGAATTTGAAAAATCACATGAGAAGAAATATAACTTCTTTTATAAAATATCTCGATGACACCCAAGTATGTTAACTTACTGAAAGACACCCATGTTCCTTTTATGAAAGAACATGTCACACTAGGCTCTAGTGTCCATAAAGGAACAAGGTGATATATAATAATTGCATGTTTTGATGGATAAAGAACAAGGAAAAAGTATAAACATTAGGGTGAAAAAAGATGTTTTGCAATCCTATGAATAAGGCACCCAAGAAAATCTACGTTTCTAAAACTAAACATTAATTACTTTTACAGGTCAGAGTGAGAAGTAACAACCAGTAATACCTTGACAGTGATTATAGGAACATGACAAGAGATAAATCAAATTTCATCTCACATTGATCTTTAAAAGAAAAACAATTACCATTCGAGACAACAAAAAGGGAAATATCATTGGAGTTGGAAAAATAGGAATACTAGCTTTCTTCAATAATGTGTTGCTTATGGATAGTTTGAAGCACTACCTACTAAGCATTTCCTAGTTTTATAACAAGAGAAACAAGGTGATATTTGAATGGACAAAATGCTTAGTGTTTTGAAAAGAAAGTAAGAAGGTGGTACTAAAGGTAAGAAGGTAAGGAACACCTACCAGGTGCCTACCTATTCCTTACCCAATACAACCATGTATGTTTTATCTATTCAAATTAGAAACTACTTAATAAAGTTTTTAACTACTTAATAAAATTGGCAAGAAGAAACTACAATAGGACTTCCTTCTATCAAATATTAATGAAAAAGACTTTGTGATGCATTGTTATAGGGAAACAAGTGAAAAGCATGCTCCAAATACAAGAATATGGTGAGCACTTCTAGATCACTAGAACTCTTAGACATAGACTTGTGTGGTCTAGTAAGGAAAATAAGCCAAGGAGGTAAGAGGAACATAAATATAATAGTTGATGACTTCTCTTAGTACACTTGGGTCTTGTTCCTTACATCTAAGGGCAATACGTTTGAGTAGTTGCTCATATTTGTGATGAAGACTTAGCAACAAGTTGGTAAAATAATTGAAAGCATAAGATCATACTATAGAATTGAGGTTAAGAACTTGGACTTCTTATATTTCTTTGAGGAACAAGGAATTAGCCATAAGGTCTCAAATCCTTGAACACCACAAAAAAATGGTGTTGTGAAAAGGAAGAATAGAACTTTGGAGTATGTAACAAGGACCATGATTATTACAAGTGGGCTCTCAAGGAACTTTTTAGCCAAGGTAGTGATAGCATGCGACATCATAAACCATGCCCTTATTAGACCTATTCAAATGGGCGGGGGCCCGTTAAGGGCCCTTGATCGACCTGTTTGTAAATTAAAAGATACCTAATCAATAATGGGTTTAATGGGTCGGTCTCTTAAAGGGTCATATTTTTTTTGGTTTTTAATGGGTCAAGTCGGGCCAATAATGGGCCTATAGTTTCCAAAACTTTTAAACACTATAAGGTAACGAATTATTTTCACTTACTTGTCGATGATCCACTACCAAAGATTAGAGGTGATACACGTAAATTATCCCCCTCTATAGATGAAAACTGTATTCTCTTTGGACGCCCTGGTCCGACTCTACCCGTTATATGTCTCCTTTGGCTCGGCCCGGCTCGTTTTGCTTATGACTCATCCCGGTCCTAACCCGGCCTAATGTACAGGTCTAGCCCTTATGCGTCACATTTACCCAAAATACCCTACAAACTCCAAAAAGGTAGAAAAGTCAAATATTATCTATTTTATAATGTTTAGCTATTGGTTCTACGTTCACAATAATGAGAAGGATAATTAGGGAAAATTTGATGTACAGAGTGATGAAGTAATGATTCTTGTCACATAGCAGCAAGGCATACAAAGTCTACAACAAAAGAATTATGTGCATATAATAAGTCTTGCATGCCTTTTTGATGAGACTAATGTGTTTGATAAGATTGTGTTAGATGATGATGATTTGGAGATAAGCCTAACCAAATATTCCAATCACCAAAAAGAGGAGGAACAAGAACCAAATAAGATGTTGACAAGGAGGAAAGTTAAGATAAAGATAGGAGAATAATGGAGGAACTAATCATGAGAGAAGATAAGTAATTGATAATATAATAGAAATAAATGGGAGCAAGTTTAGCAACATAAGAACGAACTAAATGAAAGAAGTAATGAGTCATTAAACATTGCACTTAGAGGGAACACTTCTTTTGTACTTGTTCCTCCTTATTAATCCATCTCTTGTTCATTCCAACCAAAGATGTTGAAATATCAAAATTCTCATTCAAATAATCTTATTATTAGAGATGTATAAAAAGGGATACATACTAGATCCAAACTCATTAATATTTATACATAACTTAACTTTTATTTCAATGATAGAGCCTAGGAATTATGATATAGGAAGAACTCAATCAATTTGAGAAAACTAGGAATGGCAATGGATCGGAGTTGGAGTAGACCCAACAAAATTTGAATCCAATCTGACAAGTTAGCGAACCTTAATTTAGGATTCGTATCTGACTCTAAATCCACAGAGTCTGACTCTGACCCATTTAGGGATTTTGAACCTCCAAGTCCAATCCAATCCATTGGATCCGTCGGACCTCCATCATGATTCACAATTTAATCTATTACACTTTTCTTATTTATTCTTTTAATAATATCATTGCTAATACAATAATTCTTTTATAATATATAATGTAAATTAAAAAAATTATCCAATACACGCATAATACCATTGGCGCAAGAGTTTAACCTTTTTGGCTTTAACATTAGACATTCGAATCGGTTTCGGATTATATTTGGCTCGAATGTAATATAATATCCAAATCCAATCCATTTACTATTCGTATTCAGAGTTTTTTTTTATCGAATTTGGAGTTTTTTAAAAGGATTTTGAAAGAACTTTTTTCCTTTGGATCGAATCGGACTCGGTGCAAATTCGAATTGAAGTACCATCCTTAGAGAAGAATAAGGTTTGACATCTAGAGACAAGATCTAAGGATCATATTATGATAAGACTCAACTAGGCTTTAAAACAAGCTTGACAAATATGATATAATTGTAAGGAAAAAGGCTAAAATGATGGTGAAAGGTTACAACAACTAAGAAGGAATTGTCTATGAAGAAACTTTTACATCCATCATAAGATTAAAATCCATAAGAATTTTAATTTCTATTGCTTTTTTTAAAGGGTTTTTTGCATATCTAATTCTTTTTGTTCTTTGCTAAGTCTTTTGCTACTGCTTATATTGCTATTATATTTTATTAATAAAGTCTTTCCTTTCTATTCAATATTGGTTTTTTTGGTGGGTTTGACAGCTTAGTTTTAGCATAACTTTGAAACTTTTACCTTATTTCTTAACTAAATGTTTGTTATATTTGATAATATCAAAAGGGGAAAATAGTTATGGATGCATAAATGTCCAAAATTGTAGTACTATGATCTCTTTTGCTATATTACCATATATATTTTTTTACATCTTAGTATTTCTTAATTCCTTGGAGGAATATAGCCAACCTCATTGTTTGTCATATAGAATTCGAATCAGCATCCATGGTTGTAATAATAAAAAAGGGGGATTTTTTTTTTAAAACTTCCCCTTTTAATGATGAGCCTAATGGCTTTAATGATGACAAACCATGGATACCAAACCAACTGATTTTTTGATGATATGTTTAGTGCAAGCATGATTGATGCGAATAAAAAAGAATGAAGGAATATGTTCTAAAGGGAACAGAATAGGAATAAGTAGATAAAGTTATTCTATAAATTAAGTATCAAGACATCAAGTATTTAAAACTACTAAGGAAGTGTGCTTATATGATTCATGTATGTTAGTAATTAAATAATTTTGAATATTTCTAATAATATAAAGAACAATTAATATAAAAATTTCATAAGGAACAGTGTCTGAGTGAGTTTATAGTGTTTATTTTTAGGCTTAAGGTGTTTATCATTTTTAAAACTAAACTTCTTACTCAATTTTTAATAAGCTTAATAAACTTAAACTTGGACTTAAGTATGGGATTAAGTCATTTAAGCTTCTTATGATTCTTTGCAAATTGGTTTTACTAGTCCACATTTACTCTACTTATTCTAAATGTTCCTAAAAATTTGAATGTAGTTTCTAACCAAGTCTCTAAAGTTTGTAATTATGATTTCTCAACTTGTAAGGAATATCATCTGAGTCCATTTATACTTTTAATAGATTTAATTAACTTTAAAATGATCATAGGTAATGTGAGTTGACTCCCTGAGTTTTAGGTGAGTTAGATAAAATGGTGGAGTATATGTGCTTAGTGGATCCTTGGCTTTAGGACGTGAGTTTGGAGCTCAAGGTAATAGTTAAGTACATACAATCCTCTATAAACTACTTGTGACTAAGCTAATATAGACATACATAGAGCTGTAAGAATCAGACTCGACCCGATAAGTTACCCGAAACCGACCAAAACCTAACCTGATTATGACCTGAAAAGTGAGACCCGAAAAACGACCCAACCCGACATGAAATTAACCCGAAACCAATTTGACCCGATATTCAAAGACCCAAACTCGATGCGTGTTCGATCCGTTAGGTACCTGACCTATTGCAGACCCGACCCATTACAAACCCAACCCTTTACGGACCCGACCCGAAAAAAACCTAAAACCGATTGAAACCGACACATAACCGATATAACCCAATTTATATCAATTCATTACTCGAATTCACTAGATGTATTAATAATCTGAATATACATGAATATGACTAATCTTGACAGACTTATTTTTTACCTAATATCTAATAACTTTGAAACCAAACTTGTCATTGTCGACTCAAACTAAACATATTACAAGTTCTTATGTATATATAACTTAACATCGTATGTTATAAAATAGTTTGATAGGAAAATACACATTTAATAATTACCTTATAAATATTTTGTTTTTAAATGACTTAGCGACATCATCATTGTCCGATTTATGAATTAACCATCATCATTGTCCGATTTTATCAAAACCGATCTTGACCCGAAATAACCAGTTTATGGAATCGATCTGATTTTACCAGAACCAACCTTGACCCGAACCCAAATTAACCTCGCTATAACCCGTTTAGGAACCGACCCGATTTTACTATAACCGACCTTGATCCGAATCCGTAATAACCTAATATAACCCGTTTAGGAACCGACCCGATTATACTGGAACCGACCTTGACCCGAACGGAATACAACCTGAACCGACCTTGACCCGAACCGACATTAACCAAAACCGAATACAACCCAAACCGAACCCGACCCGAATCCGACCAAGCAAATAACCGATTTAACCCAAACTGATAATGACCCGACCCAAACCAGAACCGACTCAATAGGCAAAATTGACCCAATAAGAACCGACCTGATAAGAACTGACCCGCGATGGGTCAACCCAAAACCGACCCGTTGACCCGATTTGACACCCATAGACACATCCACATCCACAAAAAGAAAAATCGAGTGAATTAAAGCTAAGAAATTTGTCTTAGTTAATCTTGAAGTTTTTACTATGTCAATTTTCTATGAGTTCCTTATCAATCAAAGAGCAGTATTTTGTGAGTAGTGTTGAATATTACATTATGGGTGGATTTTTAACTATTTTTACTTGTTGGGTAATTGTTATCGTACTTAGACTTAAGGGAAGTCAAGGGTTGACTATTGAGGAAAAGTCAAACTTTTGTGGGAACAATCAGACTATTGAGGAAACAATAATCATTTACTATTAAGGGAATGATGTGCTATTTAGGTAAAAACTCTGTCTAGAGGGAATTAGAAGGAATAATTTTGTTTCTAATTGTGGAAAGTAAGGAAAAATTAAATTGTGGAAACTAAATTTGTGTATATAATACTAGTGTGTGTAAGTTTTTTGAGGCTAAGTAATAGTGGAATTTTTGTGAAAATTCCTTGGTGTTCCACGTAAAATTGTTATCTTCTTTAATTTTATTAATTTGACTTTATAATTTTTTTAATTTTTGTTTGAATAAAAATTCTATTCAGTGTAAAAAAAAGGAGTTATTCCTTATAAAATACAATTAACCATCCCCCCTCCCCAATTATTATGTGTTTCTTCTAACTGGACACATGACTTTGAAAGACCCTTGAAAAAACATTTACATTATGGCTCCGTTTAATAGCTGTAAAATATTTTTCATGAAAATTATGTTTCCATTTTTCATCGTTTAGTTTACAGTAAAATATAGGATGTAAAACTTAGAATGTAAATTCATTTTACACCCTATTGAAAACATTTTCCTCCAAAACTGGGAGTAAAACAATTTTACATACATTCACTCCAAAAAAATTAACAACTAACAAACAACTCACGCATTACCAACTCATGCATAGAGGTGGGCACGAGTTGTGCCCATCATGGACCCTGTCAGCTCGTGTCTGGCCTCTTGTCGTACCGTGCCTAATCGTGGTCATATCGCGCTATGTCGTGCTACCTATCCCTTAAACTCGGCTAATGGCCTAGCACAACCCACGTGCTTGGCATGCCGTGTCTTGCCTTGTGCTAGCTTAAATTTTTTAACAAAAAATAAAAATAAAGTAGAATTAGTTAAATAGTACTAAATAATAGCGTGTGTCGGGGTCATGCCTCTAACCAAATTGGCGCGACTCTCGGGTGCTAGTGCCTAAATTTTTTTCGATGTCCGCGGTCTGGCCTGCGGTCCACTCCACGAATAGCGTATCATGTCGTGACATGACCTTGCTTGTGTCGTATTATGCCAAAAGTGTGTCTGCTTGGCCTGCCCCATGCCCTTTTCTATTCACACATTCTTCATTTCTCATCTTCTCGGTACCCTCTTTCTATACTCCACACTTTCTCTCTCTTTTGGGGAAAAGATCTATAATTTCTTTTAATCTTCTTCGAATATCATCATTCAGTACGTTTACTTCAAATCTCATGTCTTGATTATTAAATTATCAAACTATATCATGAATTTGAACTAATATTATCCATTTTAGTCGAAATTTTTTTTAAAAAAAAACCCACTAGATTTCCCCCTACTTCGATTGAATTATGAAATTTTCTCATGAAATGTTGGGAATCAACAGCTTATTAGAAATTAGAGTAGAAATTTTCTTTCTATTAGAATGTAAAATATAAAATTACAAACTAGTACATTACAACGAGTTGATTGATTTACCTATTTGATTGGTTTGCTTATTCAATTGCGAATACTCCTTTATAGTTACACTAGTAGAGAAATATCTATTTGCTGCGGTTTTTTAGCTTTAAATGCTGTGGTTATTGATACGAAGCACATATAGGCGAAGCACATGGAAAATCAACAAATGCTGCGGTTTTTTAGACGCAGCAATAGAAACAAGAATTGCTGCAGTTATTAGAAAAACCGCAGCAAATATATCTATTATTTGCTGCGGTTTTACCAAAAAACCGCAGCAAAAATTTTAAAAAAATAAAAATATATATTTTTTTAGCGTTATTTCCTGCGGTTTTTTGGTAAAACCGCAGCAAATAATAGATATATTTTCTACGGTTTTTCTAATAACCGCAGCAATTGTTGGTTACCAGAACAAAAAAAAATTAAAATTAATAGGTCATAAAAGATAAGAAAAGCTAAGAAATGATAAATCGTGAAGCATATAAATCGAAAATTCTATTATAACCACTCGTTTTCGCACGCAAAATTGCAGTCTACAATATTTTGTACTCAAAATAAACAACCAATTCATTCTTCATAGATTTCGGGTGCTATTCCGAGGTTTCGTAAAGTTCGAAGAGGCATATCTCTTAGCCCGGTAGTCCGAATGGTGTAATGTTTTTTTTGAAACCACCTATTTTTAGAGGTACTACACAACTATGTTATCCTTTAGCAGCCTCGGTGATGTATTATTTCAGATATTGAAAAAAAAAACTTTGAGAAGCCATAAAATTGGCTACGGAACTCCGAATGTGGCTTATAATATGTCTAACTTGTGTATTTTTGAGAGATCTTCAAGGGAAAATCCCCCAAAATGGGGGATTAGTCCACTCATTATCTCCAAAAAAGGTCTCTAACACCCAATAATCTATGAAATTCGATTTTTAAGGCTTATTCTTTCATAAATACAACATATAACATATAGATCTGAACATATAAGAGGTTTTCATCTTCGCATTTATATATATTAACAAATTATGGACAAAAAAAATTTTTAAAAAAATATATACTAGAGTTCAAGGCACATACAAACCGTGATTTTGAGCTTTGGAGTATGTAGACTTCTTCAAAATGGGAGAGATGAGTAAGTTTAAAAATGCATATGCATATACATATCCATGGAGGCACGAGAGGAGAAACTTAGGTAGTGGGTGTTATAAGGTTAGAGTTATAGACGAAATGGCCTGGGTTTTTAAACTTAGGTAGTGGGATGTTAAGTTATGGGGTTAGGGTTAGGTTTTTTTTTCGTGCGCTGAAGTGTTGGGATTATGGGAAAGTTTTTGTGTTTTGAATGGCCTAGAACGGAAAAGGCTGGGTTTATATATTAATAAACAAATGGTGCGGTTATTTGAATAACCGCAGCAATTATAACCACAAGTGATGCGGTTATTTGAAATAACCACAGCATTTAATCTTCCCCCAGGAATATAATATATGACTGATTAAATGCTGCGGTTATTTGAAATAGTCGCAGCACTTGTGATTTATAAGTGTTGCGGTTATTTCAAATAACCACAACATTTAATCAGTCATATATTATATTCCTAGGGGAAGATTAAATGTTGCGGTTATTTCAAATAACCGCAGCACTTGTGATTTATAAGTGCTGCGGTTTTTCAAATAACCGCAGTACTTGGAATAAATGTTGCGGTTATTTGAATAACCGCAACACTTGTGTTATAAGTGTTGTGGTTGTTTGAATAACCGCAGCACTTATTGTTATATGCTTTGAAATGTATTTAACCGCAGCAATTGAGGCAAAGCAATTGAACTGTTTTCTACTAGTATTAGCTTAAGGTCTTTTTATAATATTGAATCAAATTTTTTAAGGTTCTCTGGTTTTATGGCAATATTCTATATAATATAATATGTTATTAATAGATCAGAGAAATATATTGTAGATTTTATAAAAAAATATATATTTATTATACCATAACAAATTTAGCTAATGACAAACAACTTGAAAATATAACGAAAAAAAGAATTATAAAATGATAAGAGAATACAATTAGAAAAGTTAATTAGAGTAATTGATTTTCTGTTCAACCAAACAACGGAAAATGATTAAATGTACAATCATTTTCCATGCAACCAAACAACGAAAAAGTTATATAAAAATGAGTTTTTCACCGTAAAAGCTTTTTCATGTATCATCATTTTTCAGTTGAAAAACGGTTTACACCCTACTAAACGGAGCCTATATTTGTTCTCCACATCTTAAGTAATAGATGCATCATATATTTTGTTGTGGTCATTTTTTTTCTTTGAATGCTTTTAAGTTTGTCTTCTCCAGAAATAAAATGCATCCCTGTCGATGACCCTTTAGCTTGTTGAGCTAAATTATCTTAAATTTCCTCGACAACATCAACATTTAAATCATAATCTCGTATATTTTCCAAATCTTCTAGAATCTCCATTACAAAAAAAAAGATTAAGATATAAATACAACAATCAATACTACAATAATAAAAAAAATTGTAATTCATTCTATCAATCTTGAAAGTTGATATCTTATTGATTAGAAATATTAGAAATATTTTAATTCAAGAAACTTAATGCCAAAGTAATTGTAAATAATAAAAATTATTTTAAGTTCTCATACAAAATAATTATTAATAATAGTAATAATTTAAACCAATTTTGTGTTAATCATCAAATCTATTAAACATTATGATACAAAATTTTGTTAAGAATATCAATTCTTAAAAATTAATACTTCCCGAATAATAAATAACACATTAATTGTTGAAACTTAATTCAAGACTTTGATTAGGTTTCAAATTATGATACATACAATGAAATATTATATGGCAAAAAAATTATTATGCAATATTAATAAAACATAATATTATACTTAGGGTTTATGGTTACTCTAACTTGTCTTCTCGTCACCAACAAGATGAAGAAGTTGTTTTAAGCATAATTCATAAAATAATAGTCTGTAATTAAAAAAATTTGAACATGATTTAATCTACTCCAAACTTTTAATTTGGTTCATTGAATAAGCTTCACTAACATGGTTTAAAAAGATAGTAACAAGATTTATTTAGCTCTTAATATTTACAAACAAAATGATAAGTTAAAACATTTGATTGTATTTAAATATATATTATTTCTGTTCATAATTTTTTGCCCCACTTGATTTCTTTCGATTTTTAAGATACAAGTTAAAACGTTTTTATCTCTAAATGTTCAAGATAAGAAATAATGAAAATTTATATTTTAGAAATTTACATTAATATATATCTAACAAGATTGTATTTACATATATATATTTTTTATAATAGAATGATAATTTATAATAACTTTTTAAATTTTGATTTTATAAATAAAAATGGAACAAATAATTTCCAAAACCATACATACAAGACAAATACTCGGGAACACATTGTTTGACGTCTAGTCTATCAGAGATGTGGCGCCAATCCGTTGTGTATATCAATCATGGGCCACGAGCCCACGACAAGTTAATAAGACAGTAGAAACTAGAAAGCAAAATCCTAGCAATATAACTTCTTTAGTTTGTTTTTGTTGGCAAACTTTAGACTTGGTCGCCGGAGGGGAGGTTGCGGTAGAGGGGCGACGAGGTGGGCTATGCTTACGGTGGCTGGGCTGGAGGTTGCGGGGTTCAGTTCGCGTGGGCTGGTGGTGAGGCGTGCAGCTGGTGGTTGACTGGGTCTAGGTGGAGAGATGGAGCTGCGCTGGGGATCTCGCCGGAGAGAGGAGTCTGGGCGCTGGAGGCGTGCTGGTGTTCGGTGGTGCGGGGCTTGTGAGGGAGAAAGGGTTTCGGGTCCAAATCAACTTTTCCTTCAAAACTCAATCTATTGGGCGATGGAAAACCAGCAGCCAACCAGAATTTCACACATATCTTGAAAAAATAAATCAATTGGGCAATAGAAAACCGTCAAGCCAACTAGAATTTCACATTTTCTTTCGGAAAACCATCGGGCTTATTAGAATTTATCTTTTTTCCCAAAAATCAATCAATAGGGCAATGGAAACCATCGTGCTCATCAGAATTTCACCCCTTTTCCCAAAAATTGATCTATCGGACGATGTAAAACCATTGGGCTGATAAGAAAATTGCAATTCCTCCTATTTAGACAAGGACAAAAACACATTATTAGATCTTTAGGGATCTAAAATAAAATAGAATAGAAATAGAAAAATGAATTTAAGTTAATCCAAAAATTAAAATAAAATGAACTAATACTAACAAGTAAAATTATAGATAAACAAGAGTTAGAAATTCGGGTTGCGTCCCGAAAAGCGTTTTTTTATGGTCGTAAGCTAGACCGTTCTTTCATGTGCTCAATGGGGTTTAGGGTCATGGAAGTTGATCTCTTCCACCAACCTAACTAAGTATTCTTCATAGTAGTGCTTAAGATGTTGCCCATTCACTTTGAACTTCTCACCCTTATCGGTTTGAAGCTCAACAAACCTGAACTTACTCACTATCGTAACAATGAATGGACCACTCCATCTAGACTTCAACTTTCCAGGGAAAAGACGCAACCTAGAATTGAATAATAACACTTCGTCAGCCACTTGAAAGTCTTTCTTCACAACTTTCTAATCATGTCAGCTTTTAATCTTTTCCTTATAAATCTTAGCACTATCATAAGCTCCCAAACGGAACTCATCCAATTCATTCAATTGAAGAAATTTCATTACCTCTTTCTTGACTTCCTCTTGCATATTAGGGTTCAATCTCTATTGACCCCGTATGCACGGTGTATGATTTTCCTCTAAATGAATTCGATGCATGCAAAAATCAAGACTAATACTAGTCAAGTCATCAATAGTGTAACCAATGGCCTTTCTATGACCCTTAAGCACATATAACAATTTCTCAAATTGGCCAACATTAAGATCAAAACTAACAATGACTGAATATAATTCCTTCTCATCAAGAAAATCATATTTCAAATTAGAGAGAAGAGGTTTTATTTTAGGTTGCTTTACCTTAGTGGCGGCGCAAGCATGCTTATGTAAGTCCAAGAACTACCGGTTCTCTTTCGGGTTTGATTCCTTACCATTTAGATTCTGTCGTAGTTCATCAATATCAACATCTAGTTTACCTGCATCATAATCCAAACACAAAATAGCCTCTGAAAGATCCTTTGAAGGGATCGAGGCATATCATCTTGAACAATCTCATTGATAATGTTTATAGCATAACATGATTGCTCTAACATTGGACTTTTAAAAGTAGAACTAAGGTTAAAAGTAACCTTATTATCCCCTACAATGAGTTTTAAACTACCATTCTCAACATTAATAACATCACCTGCAGTACGTGGGAATGATCTACCAAGTATAATAGGGATGTGAGCATCCTCCTCTATATCTAACACAACAAAATCCACAGGAATAAAGAACTTCCTGAATCTCACAGGCACATCTTCCAAAATACCCTTAGGGTATTTAATAGTTCTGTCAGCCATCTGCAAGGTAATGTTAGTAAACTTTAAAGAGCACATATTCAACTTCTTGCAAATAGACAATGGCATGACACTAACACTAGCCCCTAAGTCACACAAAACCTTATCAATATATAGGAAAACAATGTTACAAGGAATAGAAAAACTTCCAGGGTCCTTGAGTTTTGGTGGAGACTTATTTTGCAATACAACATTACATTCCTCAGTTAATGCCACAATCTCCACAAAACTAAGCTCACGTTTCCTACTAAAAATGTCTTTCAAAAATTTTATATAAGTAGAAACTTGCATGATTAGTTCAGTAAAAGGCATAGTAACTTGTAAATTTTTGACAATCTTAAGAAACTTATTGAAATGGGAGTCATTCTTACTCTTGTTTACCCTACTAGGAAAGGGTAATGGCACCTTAGGAGGTGGTAGTGTGGCTGAGGGCTTGTTAGCTACAGTGGCCTTCTCTGATGGATCTTCCTTTTCCTTTTCTAGAATCAACTATGAATTGCTATTCTCTATCACCACATTAATTTACTTACTACCTTCAATTGTAGCATCTTCAATAGGCATCTATGGGCCATCATAAATGGAACCACTCCTCAAGACTATAACATTGATTGTGTCTCTTGGAGGGTTCAACTGTGATGGTTGTGATGGAAGGTGTTCCGGTTGCCTCTAAGTTGTTGATTGGGAAATCTATGTTACTTGGGTCTCAAGTTACTTGTTATGAGCTTGCGTTGCCTCCATATTCTTCTGCATCTGGATCATCATATTCTTCAGCTCTGAGATATCATTATTAACTTATGGTGCTTATGATGGTTCTGGGTTGAAGGGTGGTCTATTGAACCTAGGTGGTTGCATATGTCCTTAAGGTTAAAACTTTTGGTTATGTTGTTGTTGTGGCCTTGGCGGTTGCTACTGTCGTGGTACGAATGGCTGAGGGTTTTGCAAATTTGTTGTTTCTGTAGGAGAAGTATGGGTGTTCCTTATAGCTTGGATTGTATAAGTTAGAGAATGGGTTGTTCTTGTAGGCTTGAAAGGTATATAATCACTTTGTAGAACTATGACAAGACTGAGAATTATGACTAAAAGAACCATATGAATCACAAAAGTGCTCATGATACCCTGATGAGGTAGCCACTGCATTAACAAACATGAATTGTGAGACACACAGATGTAGCTTATCTAGCTTTTGACTAATGACATTCATTTATGCAGCTAGACTCTCATATTGTGAATGCCCCCTTGGATTTCCATATTTGAATTATGGATGGAAATATCCTCAATAAGGTCATATGCAACATTAACTTATTGGTTCATGAATCTAACATTCGCAGTGGAATCCAAGATCATTCTAAACTCATTACCCAAACCATTATAGAATGACTGGACTAGCAACCACTTCTTAAGACCATGATGAGGGAAAATTCTCTACAACTCCTTAAATCATTCCCAAGCATCATATTGAGATTCATCAGATTCTTGGTTGAAATTTGTGATTTGGCTCCTAAGTGAAGCAGTTCTCTCTGGGGGATAGTACTTCTTATAGAATGCAAGAGCTAAATTATCCCAACTATTGATTGTACTCCTATTAAGGCTATCCAACTAATGTCTTGCTTTGTCTTTCAATGAAAATGGAAACATCATTTACCAAATATGATCCAGAACACTACCTGTTGATTTATAGTGTTACAATATTGCAAGAAGTTAGGAATATGAAGACTAGGGTCTTCTATTGGAGTTTTTACAAACTGATTTCTTTCAAAATGTTCACTAAAGCTGGTTTTAGCTCAAAATTTAGTGCATCTATCTCAGGCATAGGGAATCCTTCTGGTAACTGTGTTGGATTAGGTTGGGAATAATCCTTCAAGGAATGTTGTTGTCCTACCATCTCTTTCGTACAATAAAGTATTGCGCGTAAAGAAAGTTGACAGATCTCATATAGTGTGTTCCCCTCAACAAATACTCTTCTCTTTTTCACTCAACCATTTATGATGTATTATAAGTCTCCTTTCAGGTTCTAGGTTGTACCAATATTGCATATGAACTCAAAGCTGAAAAGAAAACAAGACAGAAACTGCAAAGTCTCAAAGAACCAAAGAGATTCTTTGAGATCAACAAAATAAAATAAAAATGAAGCAATATAAACCCCAACTACTAGAATTAACAATTACCTTCCCGGCAATGGCGCCAAAATTTGAACAGGCTATCGTACACCTCTAAAAAATAAAGCGACAACACCAACTAATATAGCGAGGGAAGTAGGGCTCGTTTCCTCAGGAAAGTATTGCAATTCTATTAGCTCTTAAAAGTCTAGATTGTAAAAAGAGCTTGGGTTGAAAGTGTAGTTAACTAAGAAACTAGTGATGAAAATTTATGTGAAGATTTGATGCAAATTAGCTAAAGCCAAGGGAAATGGTTCACCATGAACAAAAAAAATCAATTGAGAAATGACAACTAATGGGTTTCATGAATTCAATGAACTAGGGTTCACTAATTCTCTCAAACTTAGACTCCCTAAAGACTCTTATAGCGGCTCTCGCTCTTGCCTAGATTTGTCGAGCCTTTTATTCCTTGGTCTTATTGTGATATTTACCTCTCGACATCAAATTCAACAATTATCCAACATAATAGAAATTCAATTGTAAACTTGAAACCAATAAATTAGCATAAAACTATTTCTTTGAAGTATTCATGGATCCCCAAAACCCTAGTTAGAGATCTACTCACAATTCATGACTAAATTGATGGAAACAATAGCAAACATAAACATGAAATTCATGAATGAGAAATAAAAATATAATACTAATAATCAATGTTAATAGAAATCAAAACAATAAATAAAATAAACTAGAGAAGAAAGCAACAAAAGGTAACTCTATAAGTCTTGATTAATGGGAAAAATAAAACTAGGGTTTTTCACCATGGAAGAGAGAAAAGAAAAATTGCTATCTTAAAGAGAAGAGAAAACTAGAATAAAAAACCTAAGGAAAATAATAATGTATAAAAATAAAATAATAAGTCTCTCCTATGTTTTTATTTTACTTAACTCTTCTTAAACAGAAAGATAGGATGACTAAACTAAGTATTAGGGCCGAATTAGAGGTTTAATCCGATTATAACTCGGATTCGCTGTTTTCCCGCGGTCAAGTTTTCAGGGTTAACTTTGCAAGGCTGTAACTTTTGTTCTAGAAACTTCCATTGGGCTTGTGACATACCGTTGCGAAGATCTTCAATTATAATTTTCAACCCAATTAAAATTGCATCAACCCAATATATAGAACGTGAGTTATAAATAAAAGAGTGAACATATGTCAGAATTGTTCTTCTTCAACTTCTATATCTCCTTATTTTCAACTCAAATTGACCTTATTAGCTATTTTTGACCTTTGTGAAAACCAAAATAACTTCATTTGAATATGATCATCAATAAAATCATCCACAAGCATAATTCCATCAATTTAAATCCTCAATTCGTCGATTACATTTGCAACAATTATGCAACTCATCCAAAATTGCTTCGAAATCATTCAAATAACTATAAAACCACCTGCAATATTACGAAAATCACAAACGAAGCGTAGTAGAGTATAAAATAGATAATTTATGCAAATGATACCTAAAATGCAACTAAATGAACTAATATGCTCTAATAATGGAACCTAAAAATACCTAAAAACTTTATAGAATATTGTTTCATCAGATCTTCGTTCACTTCGATAATGGAAATACACATCAAAGATATATATAACTGCTTAATATATGATTTATATTATATGTGTGAGATCATGTGATTAGGTGTTAGGAAAATGTTTCTAAAATTCTGCTAATCGTACTTACTAATCCTATAGTGGTATTAATTAACCCCATGTATCTGATAATATGATCATATTAGGTTTTAGATTTTTGATGTGAAAATTTTCTTAATTTTAATTAAATTAAGGGAGGGATTAATATATGGTTTATGATGATGTATATTTGATGCTAGAATTATTCTTCTAAGGCGCGAATTTAATTGAAACTATTTCAATTTTTTCGGTGTTCTTCGTCAAAGTCCTAAATTCGAAAATTCAAACCTGAAATTGTGATTTTTGGTATGATTTTGGTTCGAATTTTTCTCTTTAATTGTTCGAATTGGAATATTATACAACTAGATTTTTAAATTTGCTGGAAATTAGAAAAAAATATGCCCAAAACAATTCTCGAACTCAAGAACCCTAAATTTTGCCCCAATTCAATTTTTCGAATGAAAATCATTTGATTTTGCTATTAAATCATCCCAAAGAGCAATTATAAGATAATTGCATGATTTCCCCATTATTTCAGCTTGAAAACTTGAGCAAAAGTTGCTCAAACTCATCCCAAAAGTCACGAAAATCTGGCGTGAAGATGTCGAACTTTGGGCGGCAGTTGGGGCTGCGTGCGATGTCCAACGCTCACCGGGGATGTGCTGAGATGGGGCGCCGTTGACCAAAGATGTTGGTGGTGTGTGAGGTGTCTTGTAGGTTAATGGGAATTGTTGCTGGGTATTGAATTTGTGAGGAAGGCTGCGGCGTGGGTTGTGTGAATAGGAGTGTTGATGTGTAGCTCCTGGGCCACGAAGGGCCAGCGGGCCTTTAGCCCGGTTTTGCACCTCTGCATTAAAATAAAAAAATTTGGGTTTTGGAGATTTATTTAGGCTTATTAAAATGGATAAATATCCTTGAGTATAAAGGATAAGAGAATCCTAAATTAAAGGTTAAAACCATATATTAGTCTAATTTAATTAAAATTAGGGAAGTTGAGATAATTAATATATGAATGTAATTAATTAACTAATTATTCACAAAATAATTTAAATCATTTATGTGATAAATGATGCATGTGATTATTATTATATAATTTTGTTGATGTGATTAATGAAATTAAAGTTTAATAGTATATCTTATTATTTTAATTACTAATTAATTTTATTAATATGATTAATAAAATTGAATAATAAATGCTTTTAAGTGTTAAAAGCATGGTTTTTAATTTTAATATGTTGATATTTTTTTTTATAATATGTTATATTATAATTGTATGCGGTGACTAGTATGATCCAAAATAAATACGATATATCGTTGCATATTTTTGTAATTAAATAGGATATGCATATCGTTTCGTATTTTTTGTACTTTAATTATTTTAATTAGCATTAAAATTTCAAATGTAAAAATATCTAATACGAAGATCAAAGATCTGATATACATCAAGGATGGCAATCCACGAAGAATTGAAGATTAGATTTTCAATACAAATCAAAGGTAGAAAGTATTTGAGATTAGTAAGGCTACATTGTTAGTTCAAAGACATGATATGGTGACAATGGTGTTAAGATAATGGCACCCTGTTTTCACATGCTCGTTGGTCAGAATGGTCTCAACATTAGACATCGATCATTCTAGTGTATTTATTTTAGGCCTTGTTTTGTTAGTTTGTATATATATACACGGTCATCAAGATAGGGCGCATATATATATATATATATATATATATATATATATATATATATATATATATATATATAAAATTAAAATAAGAAGAATACTTAAAATGAGAAGGATGAGAAGACATTTTGGTTCTTCATCTTTTAAATCCAACAAATGATATTTTACGTACTCATAGTGACCCTTTTTTAACTCATTGTGATCAAATAAGTTTTTTCACTTACCATGACATTTTTTATTATTATAGTGACTCTTTTTATTATTATAATAATAATTTTTTTAATGTTATAGTAACTACATTTTTTTGTGAAATCTCTAGCGTTGGATCTTACTATTTGAATGACCAAGATCTCTTCTTATTCTTTTTATTTTAAGTATCATTCTCATTGGATCCCTCTTATATATATATATATATATATATATATATATATATATATATATATATTTATATATAACAAAAATTTGTGAACACATAACAAAAATGAATTGTTTAAAAATGGATGGTTTCTCTCTTAAACCAAGCAGTCTAGGCCATGCTAGATCAGTTAGCGTCCCAGCAAGATCACATCCAACAACACTCAAAATTAAGTGAGAGCTTAGCAAGCTTCAAAATCTTGAAATATGGTCTTCGAACTTATTAGAAGCTAATAAACTCGGCATTACCATGACATGCCTAGCAGAGCTCTACAAATCCGTAGGAGTTCTTCTTAAGCTACCTCAAACACGAAAAGCCCTGACCAAACACGACGATTCCTCGTGGGTGGATGAGCTCTTGGAGGAGTCGGTACCAGTAGCTTGATGTATGTGAACATACAAGGCAAAGTCAAGTCCTTTTAGGGGAAAGTATAGGAAATTTCCAATCTAGCCTTAGGAGAAGAACTAGTGACGGAGAGGCAGACATTATTGATGATGTTACAAGTATGTTTCTTTTGTCAACATCTTGAAGAGAGAAATGGGTGAATCCCTTGCTTCTCTTAAACAAATTGTCCGGATCCTTGCTGTTTAACAAGGTGAACAACGATCGACACCTCGTTGCAGTGGTCCGAGTCCTAAGAGAGTCCTGCATGCTATGTAATAGCCTTGTGTTTAGGTCGATTTTGGGATACTTTTCAGGTACATGCTTACGGCCTAAGACTAGCAGGAGGTATTTTGTGTTTAAAGTTGTCCATAATAAAGGCCATGTAGGAGACTATTGTAAAGAATAGTGCAAAATGACAAGAACAATGTTACTAGGAATGCTGAGTCGTTGACTATGTCGCTCTCTTTAAAACATTGTACTCTCTCTAGAAAGTGCACGCAAATAGTACGAATCGGACGTTCTCCGGAATAAAACAACCTCTCAAATGATACCAGTGAGTCTGAAAAAACCACTTGATAACGAAACACCAAAAACCAGGACTATGAAGGCATAATAAATGTAATGTAAGATAAATAAACTTTTCTTATACTAAACTTATATGATGTGAGTTATACAAATTAAATTCATTTACAACATTAAGCTTCGACACTTTAATAGCCAATTAGACAATGTTATTCATTATTTCTATAATAATCATCAATTTAATTTGTTTCCTATGATTAATTCTCTCCTTGACAATAGAAAATAACTTTTGTTCTCTCCTTATATTTCTCTTATCCTTTTATTTCTCACAATTCCCCACATCGTTCATAGTTTGAAAACATTCAAAATTTTAGACATACAAATTGCGTAATTTGAATCCAATTGCACCATTTTAAAATGATTGCCTACGTACCCTCGATCAGGATCAAACCAATCATAGTTCCATTTATTTCTTTAAGTAATGCTTAACAGGGGACAAAATGTTCGAACTTTCTTCCTAAGACAACTTTAATTAACATGTTTGTATGATTCTCATTTATATGCACCTTCATAAAAGAAAAACTACCTTCTTTTATGACATCTCGTATAAAATGATACCTTACATCTATATGTTTGGTACGATCATGATGAACCTCGTTCTTAGCCAAGTGAATAGCACTTTAGTAGTCATAATTTAAATTTATACTCTCGTACTTCATTCCGTATTCATTTAGAAGTCCCCACAACCATAATGCTTCCTTAACTCCTTGTGCCATAGCCATATACTCGACTTCTTATGTAGATAGAGCCACTAAAGCATGTAACATTGATCGCCAATTAACTAGAGCACCATGTATTTTAAACACATAACCAGTAATGTAGGTCGCCTTCTATCTAGATCAACACTAACTGCTTGTGAAATGTATGGATGTGTATATATCATGGCGTACATTAAACTCCCAACTACACTGGCATAAGGTACATTATCCATATATGCCTGATCTTTTAGCTATTTTGGGATATTGTTTATTAGAGAGCCTAAAATGTGGAGACAATGGTGTCACCACAAACTTAGCACCTTCCATCTCAAACCTTTCAATAACCCACCTAATGTAGCCTTTTTGGCTAATTTCTTTGTAGCACCCAAATCTTTAGTCTCAAAGTCTTCCCCAAGTTGACTCTTTAACCTACCTATCTTTGCCTAGGTTTTCAAAGTAATAATCATATCGTCCACATACAATAGGAGATAAAATAATCATGTCCACTAAGTTTGTGAACGTATATACAATAATCGTAATTACTTCTAGAAAATCCTTGTTTTAACATAAAAGAATCAAATTGCTTGTACCACTATTGACGAGATTTGATTCTTTTATCAAACCCATAAAGTAATTTCCTTAAGTGACATACTTGATTCTGTTTACCCTCAATCGTAAATCCCTCAAGTTGATACATATAGATTTCCTCATCCAAGTCACTATGTAAGAAGGTTGTCTTAACATCGAGTTGGTCCAACTCAAGATCTTCATAAGCTAAAATATTCAACAACACCGGAATAGAATTGTGTTTTACCACCAAAAAAAATATCTCATAGTAATCAACACCTTATTTATGTGCAAATCCCTTGGCACTAGTCTAGCCTTGAACCTTATTTTATCTAACTTAAAAGGACCCTCTTTTCTTTTATACACCCACTTACAACCAATAATAATATTTCCAATAGGCAATGGGATTACCTCTAATGTCTTATATTATGAAGAAATTACATCTCTTCCTCCATAGCAACCAACCAACTCTCACTATCCTTATCTTTGATAGTTTATTTGAAGGTGACCGACTCATGATCCTCCATCGAGAGTGAATATTCAATTATGTTTACCAGTCCATAATGTTTTAGAGGAATATGTCTAACCTAAACTTCTGAACTGATTACAATTCCTTTTTGGCCTAGTGGATGCCAAAGAATCCTTCTATTGCTATTGTAATAAATGTGCATTTTCCTATTAAATGTCCTCCTCATGATCAAGCCCATCCTCCTCTTCATCTTGAGTAACACTAGGGTACTCCACCTGAACATGACTAGAATCTTGTTACTCTCTAGATTCTATCTCCACCACTTGAGTTTTTGTAGTCATTCCAACATTACCATCATTAGAGACCATAACTTTAGATAAAGCTACCATAGTTTTTCATAAAAGGTCATTTCCCTCCTGATTACAAATTTAGAATCTTCTACACTTTAAAGACGATAGTCTTGAAACCCTTTTGGATACCCCAAAAATATTTCTTTCTTGGCTCTTTCATTAAGCTTTTTATCCTTAACATGATAATAAGCTATGCACCCGAAAACTCTAAGTCTCTTAAAATTTTCATGTTCCCCTGACCACACCTTATAAGGCATGTCACTACCTAAATAATAATATGGATATTGATTTACTATATAACAAGCTATAACAACCAAATCCGCCCACCATTCTTTGCCTAACCTAGAATTATAGTTCATACACCTTGCCTTCTCAAGTACTATACGATTCAGTTTTTCTACAACTCCATTCTGTTTTGGTGTGTCTCAGACTATCCAGTGTCTCACAATGTCTTCTTGATCAAAGAACTCCTTGCAAGTTCTCTCGGTGGGTTTACTATCATTATCAAATTTTACAATTTTTAGATTTTGGCTTGTTTTATTCTCAACCATTGCTCTCCTCCACTTGAAAATGTTGAATACCTCATTCTTATGCTTAAAAAAAAGAAATTCAAGCATATCTAGAATAATCATCAATAAATGTAACAAAATACCTAGAACCACCCTTGGAAGCAACTTTATCCGGACCCCAAATATCCATATGCACATAGTCTAATATTTCTCTGCTTTAGTGCTTTGTAGAGAACTTCACCTTGTGCGCTTTTCCATACACACAATACTAAAAAAAATTCATTTGCGGCTTCTTCATGTTCTTCAACAAACCTTGTCCACTAAGCAATGATAGACCCTTTTATGACATATGCCCAAGGAGCATGTGGTATATCCTTATGCATTCTAATTGGTATTTACTTCCATTGATTCCAACTGCTAAATAACCTACAACATTGTCCCCAAAAGAGGATATAGATTAGCATAACAAAATACCTTCATCACTACCAAGGAACCACGAACAATTTTTAAAACTCTATTATCCAAGACTATTTTACAACCATTTTTCTCTAATAATTCAACAAAAATAAAGTTCTTTCGTACGTAAAAATGGGATATGACTCATATCCTTTAAGGTTATTATTGTTCCCTCTTATATCTTATCCCAAATAGTATCTAACCCAATCGTTTTGCAAGCGTGATCATTTCTCATAAAAATTGTGCCACCATCCAAGCTCTGATAATTTTTAAACCACTTCCTATTAGGGAAAATATGGTATGATTCTCCCAAATCAAGCATCCATTCACTATCTCATCATTTGAGAGATAGAAACATGAAATCGTGTCTCCATGCCTTGCATTCCGATGATGAATCAACCCTTGCGAGTTGATGAGTGACATTAATGTCGCTCATTTGTGCCTTCCTAGTATAGTTTTCATACTCTTTTGACCCAAGTTTATTCCATTTGGTGTCATATTACATTACTTTATGTATGATTCAGGCTTAGGAGCATTTATGGCTTCTCTACCGTGTTCCTTTTATTTCCTATGCCTTTTCTACTTTATGCGTGTTTTCATTTGTTTGATGCAAGAACATGGTTGGCACGAGCACAAAAATCGAGGAGCAAAGTTATGTAGTAGAAAGGCCAAGAAAAAAGTCAAGAGATCGCTTAAGATAAGATTCAAGAGGCCTCTTAAGGAGTATAGAACTAAGTGGGAGCTTATAAGGATTCCAAGCTTTCGATCAGTTCATTGAAAATTAGAGACAAAAACTTTTGAGTGGGCATTGAGGGGAATTGAGAGGGCACTCAGAAGGTAAAATTTCCTTTTGAGTAGGCGCTTATAATTATAACTGAGCGGCCTCTCAGTTCATGATGAGGTCTGGAAGCCTTATGAGTGGACGCTTATAATTTAAATTGAGTGCCCGATCATTTCAATCTACAACCTTAATACCTTCTATAAGCGGGCGCTAATAAGTTTTATAAAGCGCCCACTCAGGCTGATTCTAGGCAGATGCTTATAGAAATCAAACTGTTTTACGAAATTTTTTAGGTGAGCAGCAAGGACGCACATTACTCACCAATATTCATAGTTTATTCCTAGTTTTAGAGAGAGTAGAAAGATAAAGAGCATTAGGGAATATTGAGGGAATGTTGAACATTAGACTTTGCTGTAATCAACAATAAGCATTAAGGGAATGTTGAACATCAGACTTTCTTCAATAAATCAATAGTTTTATCCATTTCTCCTATTCTAAATATCAAAATATTTTCTTTGATTAATTCTATCGCATTTTTTTAGTGAAAATCATGAGTATTTAGATTAGAAAGGAGATAGGGTGAAAACCTAATCTAGAGCATGAATGTTGATTAAAGTTTGAAATTAGTTTGTTGATGAGTACTAATGTGGTGATTAAATATTAGGTTTTGGTTGGACCCTAGATTTGGCCATATAGGGTTTGCCCATTCATGTTCTTAGGTCAAAGACATTGAAAAGTACTGATTATGGTAGTGACCTAATGTAGGATTGTTGACTTTTAAGATATTGGTTTGTTGTGATGTCCCTATTGTGTTGCATGGATTGCTTTAGATAACAATTAGGTGAGAAATACCAATTGTAGTGTTTGTTTCCTTAAAAATGATCAAAAGGTTGGTTCTTGGACGAAACCCCTTCCTTGTAGCATGTTTTGGGTTCGATTCATAAGTCAATAGTTAGTTTATGAACCTCATGCTATCTCATTTACGTGTCTAATTCTTTGCTTTAGCTTATTCATGTTAGGAATTAGTGTTGAATCCCAAAACCCCTAGCGTTTTTCCCATCTTGAATAAGTTATTTTAAAACCTCGCATTAGTACCTTAATTAATATTAGAATCTTTTCCTAGTCTAGTTAGAGCTAGCTTGTAGTTGAATTGTTAATTATTGGTATATATTAGAAGTCATTCTCTTTAGATCACGACCCTTACATGCTCGTTACTAGTAATAGGTTTCTGATAGTGGGTATCATAACGACCAATCCAACTATCTATCAAATGGCGCCGTTGCCGGGGAATGACATTTAGTATCGAGTTTTTAGAAATTCTTACGAGTCTAGTTTATTTTTATTTCCTTTCTTTTCGTTCTTCTTTTGTTTTAATTATGATTGTCACTTTTAACCTTATACTTAGGTTTTGTATGCCATAAAAAAGAAGAAGTAGAGCCTACCCACTTACTCCACTAATCTTGAGATTGAGCGTACTGTTAGAGCAATTAGAAGAGGTTTAAGAGTAAGAGAAAGCTCATTGCAAAAAAGAGGGCAAAGGAATCGATCCAAATCCTTTAAGTCCTCCTTCTATAGAGAGAGTATTCAATCCAACATCATTTTCTACACACTCTAACTTATTTTTCTCCAAGGAAAAAGATAATGATAGGCCGTTGAGGCAGTATGGAGCTCCTGGAGCTTATTAGGTATAAAGTGGTATAGTGTAACCCACTATAGAGGCTAATAACTTTGAGTTGAAGCCCACACTAATTACATTAGTTGAAAGCCATCCCTTTGGAGGAGAAAAACACGAGTCATCACATGCAAATCTAAAAATAGTTTATAGGATATTGTGATACCATGAAGGTAAATGGGGTGACTCAAGACTACTTTTGGCCGAGTTTGTTCAAGTTCTCTCTCACGAGTAAAGGTAGTGAGTGGCTTTAGAAGATAAAGCCTAATTCTTTGAGGACATGGGTATTACATAAGTTTTTCCCACTAGCAAAGACTATCGAGATGAGAACGAAGATTGCTATATTTCGTGAAAAAGTGATAAAACACTATTTGAAGCATGGTAATAGTTTAAAGGATTGACATAAACATTCCCACATCATGGATTGGAGAAGTGGCTACTTCTACACAAATTTTACAATGAATTGTCTCAACAAAACAAGATAGGCCTTGATGTGGGAACTAGTGGAGCTATTATGAGACTAAGTCCAACTAAAGCATTCAAGGTGATCGAGCAAGCAGTTGAGAATTTTTCTAATTGGAATAAAGGTGAGTGCATGTAAACCAAACATGGAGGAAGGAATGTGGTAGATTCTATTAATGTACTTTCGTTTAAGTTAGATGCATTCACTAACAAGTTTAATGAAGTTGTATTGAAAGGTCTATTACGTAGCAGGCAATCTTCATGCATCTAGTTCTAATGCACCTATGGTGGTATTGTTTTGTAATGTGTGCGGTGAATATAAACATAATCCTATGTGGTGTCACTTACTAATCTTTTCAGGTAATGATTCTTCTGGTATGGAATAGGTAAATGCCATGAATAATATAACCCAAAATCCCAAGTTTGACCCCTTACTCTAACACTTATAACCTGGGGTGGTGAGCTCACCCAAACTTTGGTTGGATAGATGGGCAGAACTAGGGGCAAGGGAATTTTAGTGGGCATAACTTAGGGAGCTTTCTGAACCAAGGGCCGGGATATTCAAAAGAGGCTAACCCACGAGCCACTAGTATTCTTAGTTTTAACCTCTATGAGGTTAATTCCACTACATGGACTACATACTGCATAAAGTGATACATGGAAGTCCTCACACCTCATAGGGTTTGCATCTTAAAACATCCATATCACGAGAAAGCACAAGGTTAGTAGACTCTCTACAAATATCTTAGTGGAATCCTTGGCTACCTAAGCTAAATACTCTATAAACCATGCTATTGGACATAATATACGTAAATTCGATGACCTATCCACCCCAAGGTTGGCCTCGTCTCATTGGAAAGCATATGACATAAGAATTAAAGCTCACGGGCTGAACATACACCACCCCTAGCATCTCTGGAAAAGAGGGTCCAAGCAAGGACACTATAGGCTACACTAACTACTAGATGAATAATCCATGTAACCTTAGACCTACTGGGGTTGTAGTTAGTAAGTCCTATAATGTCTCTCCAAAATATAATATCCTAATAGTCCTTTAACTTAGGGTATTAGGGAGTCAGTATCCCATTTAAGGAAAAACCTAAAACCTCATGAATATCATCAAGTGTAAACCACATCCTAGTGTTTATATTAAAAGTGTATTACTGAGCTATGGTTTATATTAAAAGTGTAGAGTATCTATAGGGTTTGATTTCTATAAGTAGATGCAAGTAAATAAATTAGGGACTCCCACCCAAACCTCAAAAATAATTCGTGAACCGCCTCATCTACCCCTAAGGTTCTCGCAGCCAAATGGTTATATAAACGTGTAGGGATGAGGTTTCTTTGGCTTTCCTAAGGAAATTCCCCATGTTACCAAAGTTTGTCCCATAGGAATCAATGAAAGGCGGTTGTACCAATGGGGGAAGAGAAGGATTCCTTTGTTCTCTGGTGGACGTGTTCCTAGGGTTATTCCTACGTGGAGGCATTGTCAACTATAGATCAAGGAAACAAAGGGGAAACGGGAGTATAGGTCAAGGCTTTTTAATAAAGTCTATAAACCTCAAGGTTATCAACACCACTATCAAACACCCATATTTCTTTCAATACTACACTTCTTTTCCATCCCAAACAAAAATACCACCAAATTTCTTCCTTCAATCCTTCAAAAACCCACAATTCTCAAACTTCTTCAATTGATTTGGTGGTTTTTTATTTAGAGCCTTTCTTGAAAAATTAGATGAATTTTAAGCACTTGTGCACTATTTTGAGGGTTTCTACGAGAGTTTTTTTTATAGCATTTCATGCTACATTACCCTTGGTTTACTCTAACCATCTCTTTTTACTTTATTTTCACATTTTCTTGCTTATTTCTGATTATGGTCATATTTTTTCTTGATATTGTGTTATATTGGTTAGATCTTTGCATTGTTTTGTGTTTGGACATTATATTTGGTTGTATATTTAGTTTTGTGTTTGATGGTGGAGGATTGAATATTGAGTGAGGATTTGATGTGGGTAATGATAGTTTAGTGCGTGGACCAAATGGGATCAAGAGGAAATGGAAGGAAAACTAGGGTTCTTCCCAAGCTTATAAAGCTCTAAAGAATGATGATTATGTCGATTGTTCTATATACTCATTCGAGTCTATTGCCAAATGCATATTTTTTGTTATTATGGAAAATATGTCAAAAATGTATTTTCTTAAGGGAACTTAGTTTGGTTCTGCACACTCGTTCTAGTCTCTTCATTTTAAGTAGTTTATTAGCTTTTGCTAAAAACAAAAAAAAACAAAGGATTTAGAGGAGACTTAATCGAGTGCTTTACACACTCGTCTGAGTCTATACATCCAACATCACATTAGCAAATCTTACCAAGCTTTTGGATCGTTCATGCATTTGTACTCCTATGAAACTTCCCAAATGTAGTCCAATCAACATCAATACACTCGATACATCCTCCTACGATCAGCATAACTAAGAACCTACAAAAGAAACACAAAACAAAAGCAAAATGTAAAAATCACACTAACTTACTAAGAAAACAAGATAAAATCAGGAAAATCAAAGGAAAAGGGTAAGAAAATTGGGTTCCCTCCTATCAAGCGCTTGTTTTTTGGGTCTTAAGCTCAAATCCCTTGATTCTCGACAACTTGATGATAGAACCAAAAGGTCAAGGATAGCATTTTCATGGATGAGGTCAAAATTGCAATAATGTTTCAATCTATGCCCATTCACCTTAAAAGATCATGTTGTCTTGCTCAAAATCTACACTAAACCATATGGGAAGGTTTTTTGCACATGAAATGGCCCAAACTATCTTGATTTCAAATTCTTAGGGAACAATTTCAACCTAGAGTTAAACAACAACACCAAATCACCTTCTGTAAACTTGCTAGGGTACTGTGGCTTCTTCTTATGCTCTAAATTGGGATCTACCTAATGTGGAAGGATACGGATTTTGTATCACTAAGTGGTTCCAATTCACTCATTAGCCTCTTCTTCCCAACATCCTTCACACTTCCTAAGAGATTGACTCCTATATCCTTCTTCTCAATGCATGGCTGGACTATTTCCAATGGATCGTTTATTTTGTTAACCTTTATATGGTTAATAGAATTACCTTCACATGAATATAACTTCTAAAAGGACGTACTCGTAGATATTGTGTCTATTGAACCAACTAAATCATATTCCACCTTCTCATCCCCAAACTCAATGGTGACCTTACCATTCTTCATATCGATCATAGCACCTACTATAGCTAAGAATGTTTTTCGTTGAATGATAGGAACCCGCACATCCTCTTTCATCTCCATTACAATAAAATCACATGGAATGTAGAACTTTCAAATTCGAAGAGGAACATCTTCAAGTATGCCCATTGGAGACTTTATAGCTCTATCTACAAGCTGAAGAAAATTACGAGTGGGTTTATTTTTCGCAACTGAAGCTTCACATAAATAGAGAAAGGCATAATATTCACTCTGGCCCTAAGATCACATATTGTACTTTTAATCTTCATATCACCCAATTTTATTGAAACGGAGTTGCTTCTCAGATCATCCTGCTTCGTCAGAAGGATATTCTAGATGATTGCGCTAAATACCATTATAAAAGGCTTTGTTACATCATCCTAGAATTTCTTTCTCAACATCATTTCCCTTAAAAACTTAGCATAAGAGGGCATCTCGGAAATGAAGTTGAGGAATGGAATGTTTAAACATAGCTTCTTCAGAATATTAGGGAACTTCTCATACTTATTCTCAAGCTTTTCCAAAGAAAATCTTTAAGGGAGATTAGCTGATAACCTATATGGTTCCACATGAGTGTATGGAGGTTCCTTCTTCCCTTGTTGAGTCTTATCAACATTAGCCTCTTTGACTTGGACCTCATATGAAGCTGTTATAACTCTCATTGGTGGGTTTACCAATTTCTTATTACTCCTCACAATCACTACATTTATTTGTTCCTAAGGAGGATTTTCAGTGTTTCTAATATGGAACCTTTGAGAGGTGACTAACTTATTGTGCTAATTGGTCAAGTCGAGTTCCCAATATCTTCATCTCAGCTCTAAGTTCATAACTTTATTTCTCCTACTTAGCATTGTGTTTACTCTATAAAGCAATGAAGGTTTTAATCATAACCTCCAAATTGGACATTTGGGGAACCTAGGAATATTGAAAAGTGGGTGGGTAGAATGGGGGTCTTCCATTTAAACCGAGTGGTCCTGGTGGCTGGTTAAAGTTGTTGCACTATAGGGCCTAAATCTAATTCGGGTTCATCATGTTTTTGTTATTCTTATAGGAGAGGAAAAGATGCTACTTCCAACCTTCATTGTAACTGTTTTAAAAAGGATCGAATGACTTTTTCTGGTTGTTATAGATAGCATTCACATGCTCACTACCTAGATCGCCCGCATTATACTGACATTGGCTCACATTGTGCCCTAAAATACAATAGACCTCATAAGATGTAACCAAAACAGACTTCCCATGTATCTTCCCCAAACTACCAGTAAGAACTTGTCTAAAACCTATCAGTTTAGAGATATCGGCATTTGAAGCTAAAGAAGATGACTTTTTCTATGCTTAGATCTCGAAGAACGTGATGTATTAATAATAGCCTTCTTTTCTATAAATACCAAGGTACCCTAAGCACCATTCATCTATATGTTAACCCTTAAAGATGCATTATTGTACAGCTTGGTATCATGATTTTAAACCATTATATAAGGTCAAAAGCAAAAGCCAATTAGATAACCCATAATGTGGACACCTCCATGTCTTCTGGATGGACTCATCATAAAACTACTGGAAGTTATAAATCTCAGCCCTCAGCTTAGTTATTTTATTATGGTTCAAAAGCTTCATACGAGCCTTTTGCCAACTTATCCCATGTATCATATGTAACCAGACCTTCATCTCATAGCCACTCTCACGCTCTATCTTCTAAAGAGAATGGAAATAATCTCAACTTAACAACATCTTCCATGCAATCCTTTATCTTCATAGTGTCACACTTTTCAAGGAAACTCTCGACATGTGAAATTGGGCATTTGGTAGAGAGACTTGCAAATGAATCTCTAGAGATGAACTGAATCAGAGCACGCTAAGGATTAGGGAGTCCATACTGAAATAACATTTTCTGAAAAAAGGATTCTCAGCCATGTGCCTTGCCTTGTTTGCCTTTTTCTGTTTATTTACAGTATTCTTGATCTCAAAATCTAGAGATATCAACTCTTTGGAACCTGTATTCCAAATGTGCATGCACAAATAAAAACTATAAAACAAAGGATCAAAAAGACAAATGATATAGCCAAATTAACCTAAGAAAACAAGAAAAACCTAATAGAAATTAAACTTAAGTACCATAATCAAAATTGTAAGTCCCCAGCAATGGTGCCAAAATTTGATGAGGTAGTTGCTACCCTATAAAAAATATAGCTTTTTTGAGATCCCAAGAGACTATCGGATGACTAAGCTACCTACGATTTTTGTCTATTAGGTAAGGTAAAAAAATAGGATGATTACTAAATTAAACTAAGCTAGGAAATGAATTTAAACTAAGATTTGAGATAAATATAATTAAACAAATAGGATATTTAATCCTTGCTAGTATGGATAGACATAGAATACACACCCAACCCCTCTAATTCTATTCATAAAATAATTCCTAAGACAAATGCGCCCTAAACAATATGAGAGACCTTTTTGAGTATCAATAGCTTCCCCCTAATGTAGCTAAGCATACTTTCATGGATTCATGCAACAAAAATTCATTTAACACAATATTCCATTGGTCTTAATGTACATGACATCTACTTTTGTTATCGACACCCACAACATCACCTATGATTCTAAATTAAATTATGGACCGACTTTCTCTATTGAAATTAATCCATGTCATTAATCAATTACATCTAATATTTCAATGATTTTAAAACCAATCATAGATTGGAATTGAATCATAAATTGAGATTTCTAGTTTCAAGGTTAACCCATATCAAGGTTCATCGAAATCTTATATTAGGGAAACTAGTCACCATGATTGACATTAAAACACAACAAATAATAAAGGAAGACATAATTGATAATAAAAAATAAACTAAGGAATAGAGAGAAAAAAAGTACTAGAACTGATAAGAAAATAAACCTAGAATTCGTGAAATACAAAGGCGAAGATTACTTAAAAATTCAAATAGCTTGAAAGGAAAAACTAAAACAGAGAAAAACTGATGAAATGTAACATGTTTCATCATCCTTTAACCTAGAAAAGCAAGCTTATATATATATATATATATATATATATATATATATATATATATATATATATATATATATATATATAATTACATTGGCTTAATTAAGGAAAGCCCTAAAAATTGGCCCAAGAAAATAGACTCGGTCGAGTGCTCTCTACACTCGACCGAGTCCCCTCTCATTTGGTCAAAATTGAGAGAAAGGCAAACTACGCTTTTCTAGCATGGACTTAGTTGAGTGCTATGTACACTCGATCGAGTCCATCTTCTTTCTTCACTTTTTCATTTGAGGGATTGGTTTTGCTAAATCATGTATACACTCGGAACAATTCCTCTACAATACTCGTTGGAGTCTCCTTTCTTTAGGCTCCATGAAATTCATACTTCTACTCCTCTACTTCATTGGTGATTAAGCCATTGATCAACCAGTTCTCATTGATTTTTATTGATTCATAGTGACTCTCAAGACTTCATAAAATCCCTCTATTAGATCTTGAACTCATGTCACACCTTGGGATCTTAGTAGTCTTGAAAAAGATCATAAACACTAGGAAAACCCATGAATACATCATATGAAAGAAAATGAGTTATATTTAAGTAAAACTAATCTAAGATGCATCTAAACTACATACATATGATCCTAAAATGCCCCTAAACATAAGCGTAAATGGGACTTATCTATCTTCATGTAAGGTGTCATATCCGTACTTGCACACTTACTAGAGCTTACCAAAAAATCTATTATTTCACCATACATAGGCGTAAACTACATACATATGATCCTAAAATGCCCCTAAACATAGGCATAAATGGGACTTATCTATTATTTCACCATGCCAAATCCACCTTAGATGGTCTTCTCTAAAACCTCAATGAATTAAATGATCTTTGATTTCATTAATGTCATGATAACCCCACAAGTTATTTCAATCACAACCAGGACACATAATTATCTTGGATTGAATCTCTACTTGGTTTCTAAGTGAAACTCTAGTAAACTTAGCAACCCCTTGTATGTACTCCATTGAGGTCCAGTTAACAAACATCCAATCTCGATCCATTTTGAATAACTTCTAAAAAATAAATGAATAAACTTGAATAGTTAGTTTAAGGCAATGTAATTAATCATCAAAAATATTATTTTATATATTAAGCAAATACATTCAAGCCATATCTAACACTTTTCACTAAAAACGCCAAAGATCATAGCAACTAGTACATCTAATAAGGACAAGTACAAAACTTCTCACTAAAAAATTCGACAGAGTTTCCCCTATAATGGGACTATCCCAACATATTGTATCATTGCATCAAACCTATTTTCACGATCATATCAACTCAAACCAATCTTTCAATCATCAAGCAAAGTCCAATAAATACAATACATTCATTTCATATATTTATCTAACTTTAATTATATGGTAATTATTTTACATAAAGAACTTATATATTTATGCTTTATTTTACTATAGATATTTTTTTCTAGAGAACAAATAAGAATACATAAAGCACCTTCAATTAGAATCTGATAAAAATGTCTTCAAAATGCACTTGAAAGCACATCAAATGAATTGTCCTAAATTTGATATGAAAATTTCAAAACTAATTAAGTATGAAACCAATTACAAATTCTTAGAAGTAAAACCAATAATCAAAACTATAAGAAAGCACAAGCAATAGAGCTTAGAATTACAAGAAAACCAAGACTTGCTTTCCTCATGCCACTGCTTAAGTTGCTAAGCCCTAACCAACACTATCCAGTATTCCAGTGTCAAGTTTTCTCTAAGTGTTAAAACATTTAAGAGATTATATACATTTAAAGAATAAATGGTCATGTGTTTTTCTCCTGCGAGTCGCTCACCAAGAAAACCATATCATCCGTGAAATGTGATGTACATTTTGTAAAGCCTGGCCCTAGTTTTCAGTGTGCCTCTAAAAATAAGAACAGATATAAACTAATGTAATATCTAGAACAATATTCCTTTCCCACATAAATCTATGCCAAGTGCAGATTTCATAGTCAATTTGATGTGTGACATCATACACCTTCTTAATTAAGTGCTTAAACCCCTGTTCAAAATGAGAAAGGGTAAAAACACTCTTTAAACTCCTCCTTATTCTCACGTATTTTCCTTTAATATAAACTACTTCTTGCAGGGGGTTTGTAAAACCACTAGCCCTAAGTTTTCATGTACACAACTTAGTAAGTTTTTCCATTTGCTTTATCTCTTAAGTTAGGCTCCGCATCCATTGAAGTATTTCGCTAGCTTTTAACTCTAATAACCCCAATGCCATTTAACATATACTTTTATCTGGTATGGATGAAGTTTCAAAGTCCAAAGTTTCGAAATCTTCATGTAATCAATAACAAACCTAAAGCAACATTTGCCTAAACTAGTTACCCACTAAATAACACGTATATGCAAGGCTTAGAATTGACAAACCCAAATTAAATAACAAAAATGTAAACTAGGGCCAATGCAAACCTTTAGATACCTAAGTACATAGACTTCTTGAAATCAAAATGGGGGAGAGAGAGAGGGCCTATTCAAAAACTAAAACTTCATGCCATTTTCATGGAGACTCGAGTGGGAGAGAGGAGTAGGCTTCAAAATACATTAGAGAGAAGAGATTATAAGCACAAAAGAAAGAAATTAGGGTTATATGAAGACAATGTGAGGGATTGGGAGTGAGAGGAGTAAAGGTTAGGGAAGTTGAGGGTTATGGCGTGCGTTGTGAACTTTTTTTCCTATTCGAAATTAAGTTAGACAACACTTTTGCTCAGGAATATAAGTTACAAGTGTTGCAGTTTTTTAAAAAAACCATAGCATTTGATGATTAAGTACTATGCAATCCCTCAAGTGCTTCGAATTCCAAATAACCACAACATTTATACCAAAGCAATCGATTGAATTTCTACTAGTGTATATCTCTCTGGACCTATTAAAGGTATCATATCCTTGATCTTCGTTGTTGGAAAGAGGCTCGGCAATGATGTGATTGAGCCGTCCTCTTTTGCCCATGGCAAGGTGCATTAAACGTGATCATTTGGTATAATTTTGGTTGTTTAATTTCTCATATAGATGAATTGTTGTTATCTTGAGCCATTTTGATGGTGTTTAACTCCTATAAGAGTTGCAACAATTGACTTATGGTAATTGGTGATTCTGGGTTTTTTTGTAAAGTGTTCATGGCTTATAGGTAAGACTTGCGATAGATGATGTTGTATGTTTTTGAGTTCGGGTTTGACCAAAAACCGACTCTGATACCATGGAGAAATTGTTATGGTTTGTAATTTTTTATTTCTTGCGTATAATGGTGTTACATGTGGGGTATTTATACTTACAACATTTACTAAACTACAAGACTATTTTGTACAAAATTGATATGTTCTATGATTGATTGACTTTCTTGTTCTTGCTTGATTTGTGTAAATTGATCCTGTTTTTATTCTAGGAATTTCTAATCCTTATAATTAAGTTTTTCCGGTTTTACACATTTGGTATCTCCATAACCAAACAATTATAAGATCTAGTCTAATGACGGATATAACAAGCATACAACTATTCATTCATGCATGTACATGAAGATGAATGCGAACATTTTTTTTTATGTTTTTGACCAGTGAAGTCTACACGATTAAAATGGTGAGCATTGCTTCGAAGTTGCGGAAAAACTGTTATGTACAACACATTGCCTGAAAATGGAAAGGTCATCACTGTGGAAAATAATGTTTTTGAAAAATATTCGAAAAATAACCGTCTTATGAAACTATTTCGAAAAATAACCTTTCATTTAGGTTCGGTATAAAGTCGATGTATGAGACATTGACTTTCCTCATGAAAGTCGATGAAATAAATATAAATATGTTGTATGTGACATCGACTTTCCTCATGAAAGTTGATGTACGTCACAAACAATGACTTTTATTTTATATTTTTTTAATGATAAATAATTTTTTTAACAAAATCTGAAAGTCAATGTCCGCAGCAATGACTTTTTGGTCTTTTTTAAAAAACTAATTTAAGAAATTAACCTTTTTATAAAAAATATAATAAATAAATTTGAAAGTTACTATATCAGATTCTAAATTTCTTTTCTATAAAATATTATTTTTCATTAAAAAAATCAAAATCAAAATTTGAAAGTTGTGGTCTTATACAAAAAAAATTTAATTTTTTTTATATAAAAAACGTTATTTTTAATAAAATAAATTTTAAAATCGTTATTAAGACAGTGACATTTAAAATTTTCATTTTATGTTCAATTAAAAAATAATAATAAAAAAAGAAAAATCCAACGTTGTGGAGGTCATTATGACAGATTAAACGGAGACCACATTTTTTCACCAGGGTCAGACGCCACCAAAACATACACATGATGGCCCAACATGGAGCATCTCTCAGTTAGCGGTTTATACTTCTCCGTACTAGTGTACTACTCTTCTATAAGCTAGATTAAGAATCAAAGCCTACTTTTTTTTTTTGTTTCAATTGGTTTCTAAACAAACTTTAGCTTAGGTTTGTACTGGTTCATAATCTCCTACTTTTTTAGGTCCACGTGCATTTCTAACTTTCCTAATTAAATGTTAATTAATACCCTTAGATACCTGGTAAAGTGTCGGCAAGTTGACATCACGCTCTCACTTCTATTCTAGATATTCCATGCACTTCTTGTTAATGTAAAACTCCTGTTTGCAAATTTTGGTTGTGCACTATGCATTGGCGGTTCTAGTATGGAATCAATGGGTTCATACTAGAAAAATGTTATATATATCATTTGCAACACTGTTTGATATGTATACAACTCTTAGCTCAGTGGTAAGACATTACTAATTTTATTCTGAAGTCCCGGGTTTGATTCTAGTAAGCAAACACTCTTTTTTCCCCTCTTTTTCAATGCTCCTTTTCTTCATTTCTTCACACTTTGATTCTTCAATTTCCCTAACCTAGCCTGTCTGCCACTCGCCCACTCCACCGTCACTTACCCCATCGGCGATGCGACAGACCTCCGCTTGCTCCTCCATTGTTTCAGTTGCTCAGTCACTTTGGTCCTGCTTGATCGACAATGCGATACTCCTCTCTAATTTCCTCCACTGCACCAGCCACCCATGCCACTACCTCATCGGCTGCACCGCCACCCTCTCCACTAAGGCACTACTTCTCACTCTCTTTGGATTAATGTATTATGAATTGAATTGGGAAGAATGAATAATGATTTGAATTGGGAATTAATGAATTATTATTTGAATTGAGAATTTAAGGTTTGGGATTTATATGAGTTTGTCATTTGGGAATTATGTGAATTTGTCATTAATAATTATTGCTATTGTTCAAAACTTAAAATATTTATGTTAGTCACTTGATTAATTGTTGTTGAAGGGATTAGAATGTTAGTTAATTAGTTTATTCCTGTGTTGTTATGATTAGAATTGTTGTTAATTAGAATGATTAATTGGTTTGAAATGGTGATGAATTGTTGTTGATGTTCAATGAGTTATGTTAGTGTATTTTTATTGATTAATTAGGACATCAGATTGTAGTAGTTTTTATGCTCGGAATGGTATACATCGTAGTTATCACGTTGTCGTTGTGTGTTGTTGAATTGCTATTCGAACCCATAAGTATAAAATCTTGGCACCGCCACTGCTTTCAAATGTAAACCTCTAACTAAAATTTGAAATATGCATCCTTCACAAACTCTTTGGTTAACAGCCTGCACAAAAAGTAAGTGTTACTGGCCTCGAGGGAGGGGGGTAAATAGAGGACACCAACTCCAATGCCTAAGTTAGTAATTTGACTAAGGAGCTAGTAAGAGGAGATCTTTATTGGTCGAAGTGATAAAGGGGTTGTAGAAAGTATCCTTACTAGAGGGAAGTTCTGTTCTTATAGTAAATGTGTCTGATTGTATGTTTATTAGATAGTGGGCCCCTTGTTTCTCGGCCATAAATGAGTATTTATAAGAGAGAAGCTGGTGGGGTCAATGCTAGAACCATGCTGGACTCGCTTTTGATCGTTGAGGTAGATTCCGGCTCATAGGCTGCTAAGAGTTAGGAGGCCAAAGATGATGATTTGGAGTAGGGCTTCAGTTTAATAGGCCTAGTCCGAATTTGACAACCTCTTGGTTGAACTTCACAATGTAGTCTCACACTCTCATTATTCTCCTCCCTGATGTTGATCAACTCGATTATTGACTTGGTGCACCGCTTGCTGTTAACGAAGTGGTTCTTAGTGTCTCCAGCTAGGTGGAGTTGTAGATGGATCCCTGTGGTAGACGTTGGAACCAATCTTGTGCTACTCCCACCAAAGTGGTAGGGAAGTACTTACACCATGAGGCATCTGTGAACTGTCCCATGAATAGTTGGCCTTCAAAGGCTGCAACGTGGTCTTAAGTGTCACCTTTGCCATCATACTTAACATGACTAGGGAGCTTCACCTAGGTGGAAAGCTCCCTTAAGATCTCATCTAAGAATTGAGAGCTTATGGGTACTTTGACACTCTGCGATGGTCTACTAGGTTGCAAGGACATCGGGCCAGAGAGTCTGCAGAGTGCCCTTTATTGAGGGTGTTTTAATGCAGACCATTCTACGTGACGTCTATTGCCGAAAGGACTCACCTACTCACCTACTCACCTAACCTCTATAAAATGAGCGTTTTTGGCACTCACTCGTGGGAATGCTCGACCTAAGTAGATTCACGAGTACACTTCAAGATACAAGACTTCCTACTTCTATAGTAGGTTTCGTTGTAGTATGTTGAGGATGAGGGCTTTTGGATGAGTTGCTGGTGCTTCTTTCTCTGGGAAACGGTGTCCTTCATGGACTCTTTCCAGTCTACGGCCAATTGTGAACCTCGGCGTCTGGCTTTGAATGGCATTTCACGCTAGTCGTTGCCATTGGCTCCTTCCTCGATAGCTAGTTTGAGTTTCCTATGGACGCTCGTGCTCTCGGGGGTCAAAAGAGGAGTTTATCCTTTTTGTTAGCTGTTCTCTTTTGATCCTTGAAAGTTGAATCCCTTTAGACTACTCTTGATTACTGGTAGGTGCTTCTTGGCTTGTTGTAGTGCTGCTATGGTAGCATCTAGCTACTCTGGGGTTAACCCGGTCTCTCTAGTCTGGTGAGCTCGTCTAGGGGTACATTTTCCCTTCTCCTGGCAAGGAGTGGAACGATTTTGGAGTTTTGTCCTCATTGCCTTCCCATCAGATGGTTAACCGTCTAGACGAGGCGTAAGGTTCATCAAAAACGACATGCCCTTCGCCGTGCCTACCCGGGTGAGAGTGTAGAAGGTTTTTTGGGTGAACCTGTAGAGGACTTGATATCGACCATATGGACATTGCTAACCATGGCTTAGATCTTTCATGCAATCGAGAAGAGAGGCCCTCCTTCTAGCGCCAAATTATTTTTGTTTGAAGGATCAAGAAACCTTACTTAAGGGTCGAGTAATGAATGAGAGAAGATTACTGGGTTCCCTTAGCTTACGCATACCAAACCTCTTCGGTTAACAACCTGCACAAAGAGTATGTAAGCGATACTGGCCTCGGGGGAGGGGGGTGTTCTTAGGACACCCACTTCTATGCCTAAGTTAGTAATTTGATTAAGGAGCTAGTAAGAGGAGATCTTTATTGGTCAAAGTGATAAAGGGGATTGCGGAAAGTATCCTTACTAGAGGGAAGTTATGCTCTCTTAGTAAATGTATCTGATTGTGTGTTTATTAGAGAGTCAACCCCTTGTTTCTTGGCCATAAATGGGTTTTAATAAGAGAGAAGTTGGTGGGGCCAATGTTGTAACCATGCTGGATTTTTGATCGTTGAGGTAGATTCTAGCTCATAGGCTACTGAGAGTTAGGAGGCCCAAGATGATGATTTGGAATAGGGCTTCAGTTTAATAGGCCTAGTCAGAATTTTACCCATATAATATATATAAATATACAATACACATATACTCGTCTTTGCATCATTACTAGGTAAACGACAAATTAGTTTATAGAGAATGAATTAATTTCAATACAACAATACATCAGTCTATGACGACTAGCTTCCTCCTTGCACATAATTTATAGTAATTTATTTCTAAAAATTGTGTTGAGATCTACATGAAGTTGGCCATTACCGTGAGCCAAAATAGCTGGCGGAATGTCGGCGAGTTCTACATGTACTAATATATACAGACCTCAGCTGTGCCTTCTATTCTAAAAATTTCATGCACTAGAATATCCAAAAACTGAACCAGTTATTAAGAGAGAATTCGGAAATGGCCAACACTTCAGAAACCAAACCAGACGTCAACCTCACCCTTGTAAACAACAACAATTCATTCAATAGAGATGAACACAAGGTCGAGGAAGAGGGTCACTATGCATACGCATATCAGTTGATCAATTCTTGTGTTCTTCCTATGGTGATGAAGGCGACTATAGACATGGGCGTGCTGCAGGTAATCAATGATCAAGCCGGCCTCCACGGACTCTCGCCCGGAGAAATAGTGACAAGGCTCAATATAGGGAACCCGGATGCGCTTGCCATGCTGGATCGAATGCTCCGACTTTTAGCCACCTACTCCGTTGTGAATTGCGTAGTGGTTCACAACAAGGAAGGTGGCGCAGAAAGGCGATATAGTCCGTCTCCTGTGACTAAGTTTCTGGTGCCTGATGATGATAGTGTGTCATTGGCTGGTCTATTAAACTTGTTTGTTGATAAGGTCTTCCATGAGAGCTGGTATGTACACTCTATACACCTACTTTTTACAGTTACTTATTGTTTTATTTGATTCATGCATGGATTATAATCAACCATTATGATTTTTTTTAATAGAAGAAAAACTTATATTTGATATATTTGATCGAAACTTTATGTATATTTAATTATTTGATCATCCTTTCCTATACCATTTAAGCTCAACCCCCCAAAAAATGTTACAATAATCGATTGAAGTAGTATGTTACGTGCAAGTGACAAGTGAGTTTATTATTTCACTACTACATTTTCAATCTAATCCAACGATAAATTCCGTTATATTAGACCTAATCCAAGGCCTGTGTACCGTCACATTTGCGGCATTATTGATGCCATTGTATTAGATCCCTTGTGTCGTTGGATTACATTCTTTGTGTTGTTGGTTTAGACTCCTTGTACCATTGGATTAGATTTGATAGATATCATAATAATGATATAATTTGTATAGGATATATTTTGTTAAATCTTATCATACTAAGCTTCCTAGTATGCTTAGAACTCTTACTGTAATCATATAAATAATAATGATACACACTCCAACTCGGGGGAGTTTTTCCAAAATCTAACATGGTATCACAACTCTAGTGTTTCCTTCCAATATTTTTTCTCTCCTTTCTAACTTGTGCCGTGTTCTATTCTACCGTCTAGCTTTCGCATCTCTTCCCCAACGCCATGCCTTCAGACTCTGACACACCACCATCTCGACATTCGATGAATTACCACCGAACCCTCTCTGTCAATAATACCAAGAATGCAATTCCTCTGATTCTTGATCGTGAGAGTATTTAGTACTCCAATTGGGTGGAATTGTTCGAGGTTCACTGTCATGCCTTAAATGTGCTTGACCACATTGATCCAACACTTCTCAAACCACTTGACATTTCCCCTTTAATGTGGCAAAGACTTGACTCCATTGTTAAGCAATGGATTAATGGAACAATTTCAGTTGATCTCCTTGAAACCATCCTCTGCAAGGGTGATTCTGCTCAGCAAATCTAGGATAACCTATAAAGTCTGTTTTAGAATAACAAGAACACAAGGGCAGTGTTTCTTGAAAATCAATTCAACGCACTCCATCTCTCCAATTTCTCAGATGTTACCTCCTATTGTCGACAATTGAAGACATTAAAGGACCAGCTGGCCGCCGTTGATCAGCCCATCACAGATCAAAAGCTTGTAATTCAGTTGGTTTCGTGTCTTGTTAACACCAACTATGACATAGTGGCCACCATTATCCAACAATCTGACCTCCTCCCTTCATTTGAGATAGCACGGTCTCGTCTTCTTCTTGAAGAGGCCAGACATGCCGAGGCCTCATCAATAAGCCATGCCTTCACAACCCACTCGCCATCGCCCTCTATCATCGAATCTCCCCAACAGAATTCGCCAAGCTCTCACCAACGGGCGCCCAGCAGTGGCGGAGGTCGGAGCTTTGGACGTGGCAGCGGTCGAGGGGGGTCGCATCGTGGGCATGCTCATGGTGGCAGGAACCGGGGTGGACACGGGGGCAGCTTTGTCTCCAACTCTCCCCAATAGCTACCTCATTCTTGGGGTTCTCTTACTCATGCTTCTCCATGGTCCTCTTTTGGGCAAACCATAATTTACCAACCGTGGGCCCCAACTCCATTCCCCTTTCCTCAGCAAATACCACCAAGACCAAGTGGACATCCTCCTAGGCCTAATCAAGGTCTTCAAAATTCCCCTCCCTAAGCATACTCGGCCCAATCTCCGCCTAATCATGGATATGGGCTCGTAATAACTCCTATTGAATTGAGTGACTCACTTGCCACCATGACATTGCCGCAGGACAACTCTTGGTATGTGGATTCGGGTGCAACATCTCACATGACAAACGACTCACGTACACTCATGCCCTAGTTTAATCTGAGCAATAATAATCATGTTTTAGTTAGTAATGGTAATCGCATTCTAGTTACGGGTATCGGTCATACCACATTTCCTAACTCAACCCCCCCATTACCTCTGCGTGATGTGCTTGTAGCTCCTCAAATAGTAAAAACTCTCATTTCTGTGCGAAAATTCACTTCTGATAACTCTGTTTCAATGGAATTTTGATCCTTTTGGGTTTTCTGTAAAGGATCTTCGTACGGGCAAGGTACTAAGGAGATGCAATAGTTCGTGGGGCCTGTATCTTGTTACCAATAATGCCAGCTCATCCACTTATCTTGCAACTACCTCGCTACTGTGGCATGATCGCGTTAAACACCCTGGCAAGACAACTTTAAGCTTACTTAGATCTAGATATTCCCTTTCTTCTATCAAGGAGCCAGACTCCATAGTTTGCAGTTCTTGTCAATTAGGAAAACATGTGCGTTTACCATTTCATAATTCAAATAGTTCAACTTCTACAGCTTTTGAAATTATTCATTTTGACTTATGGACTTCACCTATTCGCAGCATTTATGGTCACAAATATTACTTAGTTTTATTGGATGATTTTACCCACTTTGTGTGGACTATTCCATTAAAATTGAAATCTCAAGTATTCTAATGCCTTTTAAATTTTAGTAACTATGTTCTTACCCAATTTGAAATATCCATTAAATCATTTCAGTGTGATCACGGGAGGGAATTTGACAATAAGGCCTTTAAGTCATTTTTTGCGACCAACGGAATAGTCTTTCGTTTTCCATGTCCTTATACTACTTCCCAAAATGGGAAAGTCGAACGCATGATTCGTACTTTCAATAATATATCCCACACTCTCCTCATTCATGCTTTGATACCTCCACCATATTGGGTAGAATCCCTAGAAATGGTGACCTACCTTCTAAATAGTTTACCCTCCAAGGCCATAACCAATAATATACCATCGCATGTGCTATTTTGTAAAATGCCTGCGTTTGATCACATTCAGGTTTTTGGGTGCCTATGTTTTCCTAACCTTTCAGCTGCTGCTCCTAACAAACTAGCCTCATAATCAGTTCCCTGCGTCTTTTTGGGGTATCCCACAAACCACAGAGGATATAAATGCCTAGACCTAGCTACCAATAAGGTCATTATCTCCCGACTTGTCACATTCGATGAAACTACATTTCCTTTTCGAAACCTTTCACAGTTTCAAATATCACACTCCAACTTCCTTGAAAATTTGGACCCTAACCTTATCCTCACTCCTTTCTGGAAGCCTCACTTGCTTCAGCCTCCCCTTGACCCCTTATGGCGATACTTCTTTCCCCAACTCCAGTCTGCCTCAACCCATCACCCGTCCCTTATGTGGTATAAATCCCCTTCAACCTACTAGGCTCCCTCCTCCATCCTCTTGTGTGACTAAGAGTCAAAATGGCATTTTTAAACCAAACGCCAAATATCACACAACCAACTTATCCATCGCCTCTAACCCTTCACCACTCCCTAGGTCATATAAATTTGCCCTTGTTGACCCTAGCTGGAATGCGGTAATACATGATGAATATAATACTCTCATTAAAACTGGGACTTGGGAATTAGTACCTAGACCTCCGGGGGTGAACATTGTAAATTGCATGTGGTTATTCAAACATAAATATAGGTCTAATGGTGACCTTGAAAGGCACAAATCTCATTTTGTTTGTGATGGCAGATCGTAGGAAGTGGGGATAGATTGTGATGAAACATTTAGCCCAGCCATCAAACTAGCTACTATTCACATCGTTGTTAGTCTTGCCATGGCTAAAAATTGGTCAATTCATCAACTTGATGCTAAAAATGCCTTCCTACATGGAGAATTGCAGGAAACTGTTTTTATGCACCAACCTCCATGCTTTGTTGATCGGAGGGCACCCTCTCATGTCTGTCACCTACATAAGGCGTTGTATGGGTTAAAACAAGCTCCTCAAGCTTGGTACCAATGCTTTGCAGCTTTCCTAATAAAAAATTAGCTTTATTATTGCTAAGAGCGATAATTCTCTCTTTATCCTTCGCCAGGGCAATAATATGGCATATTTTCTTCTCTATGTTGATGATATCATTCTAGGCACTTCCTTTGATGTACTATGTACATAGATTATTTCTCAACTACAGATTGAGTTTCCTATGTCTGATTTGGGCCCTCTAAGCTATTTTCTGGGTATTGTAGTAACTCGCATTTCATGTTATCTATTTCTTTCATAGCAAAAGTATGCACAAGAGATTCTAGAACGTGCCGGCATGAGCTCTTGTAAACCTGCAGCAACTCCTGTTGATACTAAGTCCAAACTTAGTGCTAACTCTGGTATAGCCTTTCGGGATCCTACTCTGTACCGTAGTTTAGCAGGCGCTCTTTAGTACCTCACCTTCACCAAACCTAAAATTACATATGCAGTACAACAGGTGTGTTTTTTTATACATGATCCTCGTGTCTCTCATTTTGACGCATTAAAGCCCATTTTGCGCTATATTCATGGTATCATTGATCATGGTCTACATCTTTATTCTTCTACTCCAACTCGATTAATCACTTATAATGATGCTGATTGGGGAGGTTATCCTGACACTCGACACTCTTACTCGGGTTACCGTTGCTTCCTTGGAGACAATCTTATTTCTTGGTCATCTAAGCGTCAACCTACCTTATCCCGTTCGAGTGCCGAGGCAGAGTATAAAGGGGTTACAAATGTTGTCTCTGAGGCATGCTGGCTCCGTAATCTTCTTCTTGAGCTACATAATCCTTTGCCACAGGCTACTATTGTGTACTGTGATAATATCAGTGCTATCTACCTCTCCAACAACCTAGTCCAACATCAATGCACTAAACACGTGGAGATGGATATTAATTTTGTTTATGAGAAGGTTGCTTTGGGTCATGTTACGGTCTTACTTGTTCCTACTAGGTTTTAGTTTACTGATATCTAAAGGTTTTAGAGCACTCAAGAGGGGGGGGGGGGGGGGGGGGGGGAGGGGGGGGGGGGGGGGGTGAATTAAGTGTTAAGTAGCCTTGGCCTATTTTTCTTTCTTTTCGATCTATGAGAGGAACCAGTTGGGCTGGTTCCTATAAGAAGCGGAATGTACAAAAGGCAATAAAGAAAACACAAGATTTAACGAGGTTCAGCCAACTATGGCCTACGTCCTCCGACCCTATGCTCTTCTATTAATCTACTCCGAAAAATAAAGAACACAGACGCTCTACTGTTTCCCTACTCCGGGAACCACTATACCCCACACTCTACTCTGAATGTGCGCTTGACTTACACTAGTAATCCTCTTGTGTTTGAACTCACAAACACTAACCCAGCCTTTCAACCCCTCTTTGAAGGCTTTGACAAAATCAAATGTTCTCTTTTAATCTCACTTCTAAAAGCTAATTAAGAGAAAATGTTTAAGCTCTAAGAGTGCTCTTATATATGACTCGATGAATAGGCTTTTGTGCTTAAGTGTATATGGCTCTCAAATATACTCCTTTTAATTCCAGAGAGACTTATCAGAATATAAGAGACTAGATGGGTTTATATACTTGGATACAAAAACCCTAGTTTCCCTAAATCACGTAAACTTGATGAGCAAGTAATAGCGTGATTTTAGGAAAGTATTTATCTTATTTGATTTAATCATAAAGATAGAATCAAATAAGATAGATACTCCTAGTTTTTAGGTAACCATAATATTATCATCTAATCTCCAGCTACTTAGGATATTTTTAGAATAATTCTTTAAAAAAGTATTTTTACAAAATCTTTTATTTTTCTCAAAACATGCAGCCGGATATTCCGTACAGTGAACCTGGATCCCTGAATTGAGTATGTTATGAATTCTATTCGAGCTTTGTACCAGAATTCATAATATGACTCGATACACTTATAAGCACTTATTTTACCCAAATATGCAAGTCATACTACGGAGAACATTACATGATTTAAGCATTAAAGTACAAATCTTCTTTTCTTCATGTAATCTTCAAGACTTGAATCTTCCTTAAATACTTCCATTTTGAGCAATGTATCTTTCTTCGAATGTCTTAGAATCAACTTTACTACTGCACATGTAACATGGTTAATGTACAATAAAGAGTATGTGGCTGTTTTTAGCATAGCAGTCCAGGAAACAGTTCCTACTGGTTTCCCACCAGTACATGGATCAATTTACATCCAACCATTTCCTACATATAGACAAGTTAGTTAAATGAATAACATAAATAAGTAATAACTTGTCTAGGAAAACAGTGTTCAATTCCAGCTAGTTTCCAGCCAACTATTTGCAATGCTTATTGTAACCTGTTTCCTGTAATCGTTTGTCATCACTCAAAACCTAAGAGACTCAACAAATTCCCCCTTTTTGATGATGACAAACTAATTGAAGTTCCTGCAACCAATCAAGTTAAAAAAATAGAAAAACTCCAATTAAGTACTCAAATAAATTTGAGTACAACCAACAGACTCAAGACTCAAATGAACAAGTTAGTGAAGCTAACTAGTTCTAAAGACTAACTATCAAACTGACTCCCCTAAACTATCAAACTGAGCTACTTGACTCAATCTAAACTATCTTAGGCTTTGGTACACTACTTCCCCCTTTTGGCATCATTAAAAAGTACTCTTAAGTAAAAGTGATGTACACAAATTGTTAAATGTGCTCATCCATGTAGTGGCATCAACCACCATTCAAGTAGTATGCTGCAAGAAGAGATTTGTCGAACACTACATACCATAGAAGAATTAATGGTCCATATAAGCCAACAAAGTTCAACAAAAGGAACCCAAATCCATATCAAAAGGAAAGTTCATGGATTGGGTGAGAAATATACAGACCAACAAAATTAGTTATTTTAGAATAGAAATAAGGGGGAGGGGAAACAAGAGCAGGAACCAGCATCACTCCTCATCTTGCTTCTCTTCCTCTTCCTCCTCCTCGTACTTAGCATCATCGTCTACATCAGCAACTGGTTCCTCTTCATCCTCCTCATCTTCTTCACCAGGCTCTTCTTCCTTAGGCTGAGTCTGTGGAGTACCCGAACCTATACCCGGAGCCATCTGAGCTTGAGTGTCAGCTAGCGTTTTTTCCATCTGCTCCATCTTGGTACTGAAAGAAGATCATAAGCCTTGAACCAAACTGATTATCTTTCTCAGCATATCCTCCTGATTCTCCAACCGTTTCAGAATCATTTCCTGACTTGTTGGTTCCTCTACCTTCTTCTTCTTCTTTGATGGGGGCCTCATCTCCTCTACTGGTTCCTTAAGCTTAAAACTTAACTTATCACCACTTATGTCAAGACCCTTTAGCTTCAGGATTGCTTTTGTGAACACCTTGACAGGCACGGTGGACCCACTCATAGTAACATTGTTATTCATAAGCAATTGAGTAATGACAGAACCATAAGGCAGAGAATGGTGAGAGGAACCATAACAATTCATAATGTGATCCAGCATCAAGGAGGGGAGATTAATCTTAATTCTCTTCATCATGAGATACATCAGAACCATCTCTATGATGCGTACTATTCCCCTTCATTGAGCCCGTGGGATCAAGACCTTGTTGCACAACGAATGCAGAACCAGCATTACTCCAAACAAATACTCATAAATCTCATCAGGAGTGACCCCTACCAACACAGGCCACCAATCACTAGAATACTTATCAAATCCATCCCTGGGCACCCTTAACATGCTAGACAAAGTGGCAATAGAAAAGTTCACATCCATATCATTTACACGAGAACCAACAGACATATCAGGCAACTGTTTCAAATTCACATAAAAGTCTCTAACTCTAGACACATTAGCAACACTACAATCAAAAAATGGCATCCATCCTTGATACTCAATCAAACTTTTAAACTTAGATAGACCAAGCACATCAAAATATCCTTTCTCAACAAGACAAACAGAAAGAACCAATCGAGCATTTAAGTCAGTAGAACCAGTAGTTAGAGATTCTACAGATGTACCTTTTGTAGTGCGAGGGGTTCTTGCTGGTACCCGTTTCCTCTTGGTACCCTGAACAGAACCAGTGGATTGTTCCTCCGAAACTTCCTCAAGAATCTTCTTCACTGAAGACCGAGTTACCCTACCACGTACCAGGACTTCTTCAGTGAGTGTTCCCTTCTTGTGACTAGTTATTTCTAATTCATCATCTCCTACACTCTGACTGACGTCCTCCAGCTCCTGGCTTAGGGTTCTTCATGCTTCCTGGTGATGTTCCCCCTAAGACTGAGCTCGTTCCTTGATGATGGAACCACCAGTTTCTAAAGGATCGGTAACAAGCACGGTTTATTGTGATTTTGGTTGGGTTTATTTTGGTGGTGAGGTAGATTCTTATGGTGGATTAAGGATGGTGGTTGGTAATTTTGTGGGTGATGAAGTTGTGGAAGTGAAACTGGGTGTTGGTTTGGTTGGATTTTGATCGAGGTGAGGAGAGTGAGGAGTCACATCAGTGTTTCCCTAAGATTGTGAGGAATCACTTGCATGTCCCCTTCCCTTGCCTTTTTTGGCTAAAGACGCGGTTGATTTTCTACCCATGGTGAGTATGCAATTTTAGATCAGAGAGTGAAGAGGACGCTGATGAACGGTAACCGTTGTGAACAGAGAATTCTGAATAGAGCACAAGAAAGAGAGAGAATTTCGAAAGATGAAGAGAGTTGTGAGCTGCATAAAGGGTTAGAGATCATATATATATAGCACAGAAAGAGGAGAGAAGAGAGGAAAAAATAAGTCGGGTAAGCCAAGAAGAGCAACGGCACAAAATTTAAAAATTGAAATCAATTTTGGCAAAGATTTTTTTGCCTTGAATATCTCAACCGACCAAAAAATTAGGCATGTGATATATTGCCTTGATCAATAAGTCAAATAACTGAAATAAGATTATTTCCTTCCAAAAGGAAAAGATCTTATAGTAATCTTCTAAAAAATATAAAAATATTAATCGGATGACATATCTGAGCGGATCTGCTGTTTCCCTTTGCTGGTACCTATACAGAACCACGTCATCCTGTTTTTGGTAATTTAGCCTGATTTTACCTATTTCTTGCACTAATAATTCTCAACCCTTTTGGGATCTTGAACTATTTACACAAAACTTGAAGGATTTTGACATAGGTATGTACACATACTATACAAAAGAATACCATTCTAGCCAATCATTGAGGGAAGTAAATGAAGCCAAAGTCCTAAAATCTAACTAGACCTAATAAGACTCTTAACTTACAAAAAGACTCTCAACACAAAGGTTTTGTGAAGATATCAACGATCTGATCTTCACTTTTACAAAACAACAACTCCACCAAACCTTTCTCCATATTGTCTCTTAAGAAGTGATGTCTTATCTCAATGTGTTTGGTTTTGGAATATTGGACAGGATTCTTTGAAATATTGATAGCATTAGTGTTGTCACAATAGATAGGAACACTATCATAAACAACACCAAAATCTTTCAGCTGGTTCCTTATCCACAGTAACTGGGAACAGCATGAAGATGCAACAATATATTCTGACTCTGCTGTGGATAAAGCCACTGAATTTTGCTTTTTAGAACCCCAAGAAATTAGGCAAGAGCTAAGAAAGTGTGCCATACTTGAAGTGCTCTTCCTATCAACAAGAAAGCCAGCATAATCTGCATTCATGTACCCAATAAGATCAATTGAACTACCTTTGGGGTACCACAAGCACAGATCTGTTGTTCCCACAAGATATCTAAGTATCCTTCTAACAGCCTTCAAATGAGACTCTTTTGGATTGCTTTGAAACCTGGCACATAATCCAACAGAGAACACAATGTCAGGCCTACTTGCTGTTAGATAAAGGAGGGAGCCAATCCTCCCTCTATATAGTGAGGCTTCAACATCTTTTCCCTTTAGATCAGAATCTAATTTAGTGGATGTGGGAACAGGTATATCATAAGCCTTGTTGTTCTCCATGCCAAATTTCTTCAGCAACTCTTTCAAGTACTTTTGCTGATGAATCATGATTCCATTTTCCATTTGCTTAATCTGCAATCCTAGAAAGAATCATAATTCTCCCATCATGCTCATCTCAAATTCACTCTGCATAAGATTGGCAAACTCATCACATAGTACCTGATTAGTAGCACCAAATAAAATATCATCAACATAAATTTATACTATAATCAAGTGGTTCCCTTTGGTTTTGATGAACAATGTCTTATCCACTGTTCCTCTCTTATATTCATTATCCATTAAAAATGTAGACAACCTTTCATACCAAGCTCTTGGAGCTTGTTTCAATCCATATAATGCTTTGTCCAGCTTGTATACATGATAGGGGAACAACTTATCCTCAAAACCAGGTGGCTGCTCTACATATACCTCTTCCTTCAAGTAGCCATTCAGGAAGGCAGTCTTTACATCCATCTGAAACAATTTCATATTCATGTGAGCAGCATAAGCAATCAAAATTCTAATGGCCTCTAGTCTGGCTACAGGTGCAAAAGTTTCATTATAGTCAATTCCTTCTTGTTGATTGTAACCTTGCACCACTAGCCTTGCTTTATTTATTGTACCTAGGTCATCTAATTTGTTTCTGAAGACCCATTTTGTACCAATGACTGACCTGTCCTTTGGTCTAGGTACAAGATGCCAAACCTGGTTCCTATAAAACTGATTTAATTCATCTTGCATTGCTAGAACCCAATCAGGATCGATCAAAGCCATTTTGTAGTCAGTTGGCTCTACACTAGACAGGAAAGAATAAAAAGCATAAAAGTTTTGAAAAACATTTCTTCTCATTTAAATTCCCTTGTTAATGTTACTAATGATCTGATCTGGGGGATAAAAGGATAGGTATTTATAACTTTTAAAAGTGAAATCATTTTGTGCTTCTTCATTAGGTTGGGAACCAGCATGGTCATGAATCACTTCTTCTGTGGAACTGGAAGAATTCATGTTCACGCTGTTTCCATTAACATCACTTACCTCAGGTTCAGGGGAGGCCTCTTCATCCATTCCCCCTGAACTTCTTACCTGTCTGTTACTTGGGAAGCCATTAGGTCTTGGTTCCCCTTCTGAATTCTTGTTGTTCTCATTTTCTTCTCTAGGCTCTTCACCATCATCATCTGGTGAAGCATTAGGGGAGCCTAGATATGCTTGTACTTCACTTAGAGAACCAACGTCATGGTTCCTTGTAAACTCCATCAGTCCAATCATTTCATCAGGTTGTACCTGCGCAATCTAAGAAGACATGTTAAATTCATCAAAAATGACATGGACACTCTCCTCAATACACAAAGTCCTTTTATTAAAGACTCTATATGCTTTTCTTTGAGCAGAATATCCAAAAAAGATTCCTTCATCACTCCTAGGATCAAATTTATCTAGTTGGTTCTTCCCATTGTTATGTACATAACATTTACATCCAAAGACACGAAAGTATGCAATATTAGGCTTTCAACCTTTAAGGATTTCATAGGGAGTCTTATTTAAATTTGGTCTAATGAGACCTCTATTTAGTATGTAGCAAGCAGTGTCAATAGCTTCACCCAAGAAACTCTTGGGGAGACCACTCTCAATGAGCATCGTCCTCGCCATTTCCTCAAGAGTTCTATTCTTTCTTTCAACAACACCATTTTGTTGTGGTGTTCTAGGGGCTGAGAAGTTGTGACTAACTCCTTGTTCCCTGCAATAATCAACAAAGTTAGCATTATCAAATTTAGTACCATGGTTTGATCTTACCGAGACCAGCTTGTGAGAAAGCTGGTTCTCAACCTGCTTTACCAATGCTACCCACTCGTCAAATGTTTCGTCTTTTGAATGTAGCATTATCACTCAAGTGTACCTGGAATAATCATCAACCATAACACAGACATATCTATGACCTGTTTGACTTTGTACTCTCATGGGACCACATAAATCAATGTGTACAAGTTCGAAGGGTCTGCTGGTACTCAAAACTGTTTTAGGATTAAAAGAGATCTTGACATGTTTCCCTTTGACACATTCTGAACAAACTTTATCTGCCTCGTACGTGATGTTAGGGAGTCCTACCACCAAGTCACGAGATTTTAGTTTATTCAAGAGTGTCGAGCTAGCATGTCCAAATCTCTTATGCCAAATCCATTGATTATTGTCAGACACAGCTCTTAAATAAATAGACTTATCTTGAGGAATTTTATTCAGAAAGGTAATGTAAACATCATGTTTCCTGATTCCCTCACATACAAGCTCGCCTATTAGAGAGTTAATTATGTGACAAAGATTGGCTTGGAACTCAACTCTATTACCTTTGTCACATAATTGAGAAATACTCAAAAGATTATGTCATAAGCCTTCAACATAATACACATCATCAATTGCGTTTGAAAGTGTCTTACCTCATTTACCTAAACCAGTGATGGTTCCCTTACTCCAAAGGTGACACTTCCACCATCAAAGGCTACTAGTGAAAGGAATTGCTTCTTATCTCCGGACATGTGTCTTGAGCACCCACTATCCAAATACCAATAGGTACTTCCCTTCACTTTAGCCTGCAAGAACAAATCAAACATTAGATTTAGGAACCCAAACATCCTTGGGTTCCTTTTCAACAACAATAAGCTCTTGTTGGTCTTTTCTTCTCCAGACCAATTCCATATGTTTATTGTTCTTATTCACACTGTTCCTCCTAGCTGGACATTCATGAATCTTATGTCCGCTCATACCACAATGATAGCAAACAAACATCTCTTTAGTCATAACATACTTACCTCTTTTAAATTCTTTAATTCATGTGGTTTCTCTAGGGGACCAGTTAGTCTTGGTTCTCAGTCTGGTATATCTAAGACCAACCTTCCCCTTGTTACCTTTCGATGAAGTTAAAAAACTCAAAGTTTCCTGTGCAGTCAATAATTTTTCAACATGTCTATGACTATCATGAAGTTCCTTTTCTCTAGCTTCAAGAGTCTTAGTCAACAACTCATTTTTCTCTTTTAGAAAATCAAAATTACTTTTTAAGGCTTCAAGTTGTAAATTAAGCTTTAAAACCATAGAGTCAATAGTCATGTCAATAACTACTGGCTGCTTGCCCTTTTTTAATTGATAGATTTTAGCATGCAATTCACAAATAGTATTTTCATATTTATTTGTTACATCACTCATTTCTATGCTGGTACCCGAAGGGGAGACAGTGAACTGAGCAGCTTTAAGTGAAGTAATTTCCTTGTGAGAATCTTCTAAGTTGCAAGCCAATATCTCAAAGGCTTTCAACAAAGAAGTTCTGCTACAGGAATTCGCTTTACCCCTAGTTGCTGAAAGATCAAGAGATTCACTAGTGGTTGATAAGTCTTTGGGGAACTAGGAGGTCAGATCTTCTTCACCATCACTAGGATAGTCAGGTTTAGAAGATCTTACCTTTTCCAGTTCCACTTTATACTTGTCCAATTCAACTTCTAGCTCTTCCACTTGATTTTTTAGATCATGGCAAACTTCTTCTAGGTAGTCACAACTAGCAACAGCAATTTCACATTCAACACGTTTTTCTTTAAGCTCTCTTTTGCCAGTAATGTAAGTTTCACCCAATTTATAGCATTCATCTAATAAAGAGTCAATACAAGCAATCATATTATCTCTCTCATATTCATGCATATCTTCTCTAACTTGTTCTAAGTTTACCTTGTGTTCATGTAGTACATCCTTCTTTGCCATCAAGCATTTTCTGAATGTACTGGTTCCCCCTTTGGTTCCTAGATTAGTGTTGTTTCCCTTAATGTTTGCAAAGGCAGTCAAGCAAACATCAGAGTTAGGTGATTCTTCATCCTCATCAGACCCTGAATCAGACTCACCCCACATGGATGCTATCATAGCATTCTTGAAGTCTTGTTTATCTCCGGATTAGGACTGTTTGTCCTTCCACCTAGGACAATCTCGAATAAGATGTCCCTTATCACCACACTTGAAGAAACCTATAGAAGAGAGGTTAGACTTCTTAAAACTCTTACCTTTAAAGTTCTTCCTCTGGTCACGAAGTGATCTCTCAAATCTTTTAGCAATCATGCCAATCTCATCTTCTTCCTCTTTTACTGTTCCCTTAAGAGCCATGCCTCTGGCTGGTTCTTTCTCAGACTTAGAATCAATCAACATCTCATGAGTCATGAGGGAGCCAATCAGTTGTTCTAGAGGCAAGGTGGATAGATCTTTTGCTTCATAGACTGTTGTTACTTTGGCTATCCATGCATCTGTCAAGCTGCACAAAACTTTTCTCACAAGATCCTCATCAGAAAAGTTCTTACCAAGAGATCTAAGATCATTGATAATTGTCATAAATCTACGAAAACAATCATGAATCTTTTCATTTTTATTCATAGATAAACAGCTCATACTTAGCCATAAGTAAATTAATTTTGGACCTTTTTACCTCGATGGTTCCCTCAAAAGCAAGTTCGAGGGTATCCCAAATCTCTTTGGCATTGCTGCAACCTGAGATCTAGTTTATTTTATTCTCACCTATAGCTTGTTGTAGAATTGACATTGCTTTGGCATTCTTTTCCAGCAGTTTGTAATCAACACTAATTCACTGTCTTTCTTGGGAACCAGGTTTCCCTTAGCATTTGTCTTGAGGATGGTGTTGGGACCATTCTTGACAACTAGCCAACATTCATAGTCAATTCCCATGATTACATTCTTGATCCTATTCTTCCACTAAGCATAGTTATTTCCGTTGAACTTTAGTGTCTTGTTGTCATAACCCATAGCATTTAGATCTTGAGTACTCATGCTTGACTCCTCTAGATGTTACTCTTGTGAGAAGCCTAGGCTCTTATACCAATTAAAGGTTTTAGAGCACTCAAGGGGGGGGGGGGGGGGGGGGGGGGGGGGGGGGGGGGGGGTGAATTGAGTGTTAAGTAGCCTTGGCCTATTTTTCTTTCTTTTCGATCTATGAGAGGAACCAGTTGGGTTGGTTCCTATAAGCAGTGGAATGTACGAAAGGCAATAAAGAAAACACAAGATTTAATGAGGTTCAGCCAACTATGGCCTACATCCTCCTACCCTATGCTCTTCTATTAATCTACTCCGAAAAAGAAAGAACACAGACGCTCTATTGTTTCCCTACTCCGGGAACCAGTATACCCCACACTCTACTCCAAATGTGTGCTCGACTTACACTAGTAAGCCCCTTGTGTTTGAACTCACAAACACTAACCCAGCCTTTCAACCCCTCTGTTGAAGGCTTTGATAAACTCAAATGTTCTCTTTTAATTTTGACTTCTAAAAGCTAATTAAGAGAAAATGTTTAAGCTCTAAGAGTGCTCTTATATATGACTCGATGAATAGGCTTTTGTGCTTAAGTGTATATGGCTTTCAAATATACTCCTTTTTAATTCCAGAGAGACTTATCAGAATATGAGAGACTAGATGGGTTTATATACTTGGATACAAAAACCCTAGTTTCCTTAAATCACGTAAACTTGATGAGCAAGTAATAGCGTGATTTTAGGAAAGTATTTATCTTATTTGATTTAATCATAAAGATAGAATCAAATAAGATAGATACTCCTACTTTTTAAGTAACCATAATATTATCATCTAATCTCCAGCTGCTTAGGATATTTTTAGAATAATTCTTTAAAAAAGTATTTTTACAAAATCTTTTATTTTTCTCAAAACATGCAGCTCGGATATTCCGTACAGTAAACCTGGTTCCTCAACCTGGTTCCCTGAATTGAGTATGTTATGAATTCTATTCCAGCTTTGTACCAGAATTCATAATATGACTCGATACACTTATAAGCACTTATTTTACCCAAACATGCAAGTCATACTACGGAGCATATTATATGATTTAAGCATTAAAGTACAAATCTTCTTTTCTTCATGTAATCTTCAAGACTTGAATCTTCCTTGAATACTTCCATTTTGAGCAATGTATCTTTCTTCGAATGTCTTCAAAAGGCCTCCATGCTCCAAGTCTTGGAATCAACTTAACTACTGCACATGTAACATGGTTAATGTATAATAAAGAGTATGTGACTGCTTTTTAGCATAACAGTCTAGGAAACAGTTCCTACTAGTTTCCCACCAGTACATGGATCAATTTACATCCAACCATTTCCTACATATAGACAAGTTAGTTAAATGAATAACATAAATAAGTAATAACTTGTCTAGGAAAACAGTGTTGAATTCCAGCTGGTTTCCATCCAACTATTCGCAATGCTTATTGTAACCTATTTTCTGTAATCGTTTGTCATCACTCAAAACCTAAGACCCTCAACAATATCTTTACAAAAGGCCTACCCTAAGACATATTTTTGGATTTTAAATCCAGTCTTACTGTTTGACCTCATCCCGCTATGACTGCAGGGGTGTGATAGATATCATAATAATAAGATTTTAAGCCTAGTAAATTTGCCTCTCCAACCTCTTTCTCTTGCTGCTTCCATATCTAGTTTTTCATGCTTACCACCATCAAATATACAGCAGGAGAATGCAATCATAACCAATGATTGGGCCAGAAAAATACGAAAAATAGCCAGATCAAATGAAAATCATACAAGTGTGTCTAATATGATAGAATGGAAATGTCAACTAACCTCTTCAAAGCGAAGGTGCATAGATACATACTTCCTACCACTGCTTACACTGTGCTTTTTCATTCTTGTAACAAACATGTCCCTGAATGTTAGAATGGGGCTTGAGAATATCAAAGCTTCCTAATTTTCCAAGCACCTATGTCGTTAAATAGCTGAAGGAGCATCAAATGTCAATCGATTTACAAAAGGAGGATGCTAGATTGGAAAATAAATAAATTATACTCCAGCTTTCATTAAGCAACTAACCGATAAACAAGAAATATCAAGTATTGCTTTGAGGCTTAAACTTGAATCCAGCCACACAAAAGCCTAAAAACCATACTTTAATCCTTGACTAGTAGAGGTTATACCCTCAATAACATATTGATTTCACTCTTTCCAAATACATCACCAAATGACCTCCAGGACCATCTCCCACACCAAAAAAAAATCTTTTCATGTTTTAGAAAGGGAGAAAGAGAGGAATAGCAGAGGAACTACACATCTATAATCTCTATTTTATCAACTTACAAAAATACTTCTTGATCCGTTTGTTGCTCTCCTTTCTTTCTCTTCTTTCTAAGGGGAAATTCAAGGACAATGAAGCGGACACCTATATATTCCAACAAAATAAAAATAAAAATAGGAGCATGGACTAGGAAAACTAGATTAGCAGCACAGTAAGTGCTACACAACCCTTACAAATGCCTCACATTGATGATAATGTCCATAGCACACATAAAATGAAAAAAAAAATCATTCTATAGCTGCAGATAGTTGAAATAAATTTCACAACTCATAATTATTTAGATGATTCAAAATATCTAGGTAATAATGATCAATGGAAATTCATTTTCGAAGTAAAAGAGTTTCCCCTCTAGTTTTTATTCAAATTTTTACCATAATTAAATAAATAGGACTTAGTCTTTTCCATACAAACCAGGAACAAAAAAGCAATAGTTGGGAAGCTGAACATTAAGCATTGGTAATAGGAAAAGAGATCAACTTATTTCAATTAATGTTCATCTGAATAGCTCATTTGAATATGTTAATGTTACCATATTGTGGAACTACAATAAAAAATATGCTAAAACATGAATAATATTTAATCATCATAGTAATAAAATTCACAACAAACCTAGGATCCCTCCAGATGCTATGGTAATGAAAATTCGGAATAACAAGCGTGGCACTCAAATAGCCAGCCACAGCACCTGCATATAAAGTGATGCAGGTCAACTGACATTGTCTAAAACAGATCAAGTGAAGCTCCAAAATGATGGAGAGTACATTCAAGTTCTTGAACATCCTTTTAATCTCAACCACAAAATTATTGTGAACTTTAGCTTAAGGATTTTGACAAAGAAATATATAGATCAGTAATCCAACGCGAGATAACAGAAATTAAAACCCCCAAATTAAAACCAAATCCTAAACACAAATACACATGCAAAATTAAGGTATACCTTAAAAGAATCATGAATTGGGGCAAACGTGCGAGCTGGGATTCTGGGAGGAAGTTAGCGAAACATGTTGGGATCAAGCACAAAAGAAACTGGAGGGGGGAGAAGGTGAGAGTTATGGAAGAAGAGAAGGGTTAGAATTGTGAATTGAGAAATTGACATGCGTGGGTCCCGTGGGATTGTGGGAACCTTGGGTTATTTGGCAAAAATTGGCTAGGGGAGGGAATACTTAAAAAAAAAATGAAATTTTCAGTTTATCGCCATTACCGTTGGATTAGATTAATTAAGGGTTGGAGTAGCCCTGTGCCGTTGGATTAAAAGATATTTGTCATTGTATTAGCATCCCTACCTTTACAACCGTTGTATTAGCCCAATTTCTCATACAACGAATTGGGTGTAATTGTATTAGCCTTGACTAATGCAACGGTAATTGAAGTGTCGTTGTATTAGCTCCTTTTGTATCTTTGCATTAGATTAAAAATCTAGTAGTGTTTATTCAAACATAGAATATGTGCGTATTGAATAAAGGTGTCCCAGCCACACCACCTTATTTTTTTATTGCATGATTATACAATAATGTGTCATTATGATCATGAGAACGGACCCATACGTAATTTTCAACTTTGATTTAAGCAAGATATCTCAGCAAGAAAGCATAAAATATATGTTTTTGGTTGTCTGATCTTGCTTGAAATGACGTAATTTTATAGAAATTTCTAATTTATAGCTGATAAAAATATATTAATGGTATTTTTGTAATTTTATTTATATACTTAAAATCATAAAATCTATATCTGATATGAATTTTTTTTTGTATTTTTATATCTTCTATATCTTTATATTTGATATAATAATATCTATATCTAATATAACAATATTCATATCTAAGAATTTAGTATTTTAATATAATTTATATTAGGTATGAATTAGGAAATCAACCGTAAACAATGGTCATACTTGCAATAGATATTCAGTATTCATCTCCGTAAAAATAAATCACGGAGGGATAAGCGTGAAGAGGCTGTAAGAGGAGGAGGGTGATGTGCTCGTTTTAGAGAACATTTACAACCCCATTTTAGTGTCGAGTCTCGCGGTTTTAGATTGGTTTTGTGCACATTACATTCGATTTTACCTTGATCTTGTTCTCGAGCTGTTTTTAGGTCATTTTAGGTACTTTCGATGATTTCAAGGTAAAATATGACGTGTTTGAGACTTTGACACTCTTATCAAGAGTTAAGATGCACTTATTATAGCTTGGGCATGTATTCCAAGTCACTCTCGAAGATCTCGCAAACTCTAGAAGCCATTAGACACTTCAAAGAAGCTGTTCAGCAAGGTTCAGGTTCAGATTTGACCGAATCTGACATCCATTCGGTCGAATGGAAGACAGGAACTCAAGCATATGACTCAAGCTCTCGGGAATAGCCGAATGAACTCCCATTTGGCCGAATCAAGGCCCATTCAGCCAAATGGGTGCTCTCCTTCGGGCGAATGGTGGACAGGTTCTAAAAACTCGAAGCTTTTGTTATGAGCGAATGACAAGACCATTCGGCCGAATTGTCCCTTATTTGGCCGAATCCTCCCTCCATTTGGCCGAATGGCCCCTGTTTTCGCAGTTTTTGGTTCTTTCTTAAGTCGGCCTTCGAGGTTTTTTCTAGGGTTTTACCCCCTTATGTCCCTAGGGTATAAATACCCCCTTGCTCTGTAAAAAAAAACCCTCATACCTATTTTGAGAGCTCTTGTGCCTCAACTTGGATCATCATTTTCATTATTTTCATTTCATTCATGCTTTAGTTTAGATTTAAGGCTTTTGTTGCACTTCCTTTCAAGCATTGTATTTCAGATTCAAATTCTATTCCATTCACGCAATTTCATTCACGTAAGGTATCTATTCTTTACTGTTCTATTTCGTTTAATGCTTTCACGTATTGTTTTTATTAATTCCATTGCTCTTGTTATTATCCTTGCCCTATTTACAACTTTGATAGAGTAGTTGTCGGTTTTGTTATAGTTCTTCGTTTTCCCTTTTTCGTTCTCGTGTTCATTTACGTTCAAATTGTTTATGCTTTCAATCATGTTCTTGTTCATTGTTCATGTCCTAGTTTTTACTACTATGAGTGAGTAGTTTTCTTAGGGGTTTGATTGGTGAAACCCTAGGTTGCCTTGTTTTTCATGCGTAGAGTTAGGGTTTGAGATTGTTGATGATTGATTGATTGACATTCGAAGCGAATCTTGTCCTTCCACTCCTTAGGAGACATAGGGCGATTATAAGTTGTTCATATGATTTATAGGGTCGCAAACTTCCTCTCGTCATCTTGAGTGTCTTGATTGATTGTTGATCGATTTCCCCTAACTTAGCGTATTTGCTTGTTCGATTGTCCTTCCTAAGGTGGAACTAATCTATCCCCGTTATTCTTTCATTGCATATTATCGTTTTAATTCTTGCTTTACTTTTATGTCATTAGTGTAGTTCAACCAATTCACATTTCAAATAAACGCTTACATCAAGTCTAGAAACTAGCATCCCTTGTCCTTGTGGTTCGACCCCCGACTTACTATTACACTAGTTGTAGTAGTATCAGGGTGTTTATAAATATTGTTTGCATAACTAGTCTTTTAGTAAAACAACGCTAAAAGCCAGTTATCAGAGGAATCCCATTTAACATAGTACATGGAATGCACGCTTTCGAGTATCCAAGTGTGGACTCAAGGTTCAATGAGGTTTTCAATAAGGCGATGTATCAAACCACTACTTTCATTATCAAGAATATTTTAGAGAAATACAAGGGCTTAGAGGACGTTGAAGAAGTAGTTGACGTAGGCGGAGGTCTTGGCCACACTCTACGTGTCATTACTCTTCGTTATCCTTCCATTAAGGTCATTAACTTCGATTTGCCTCACGTCGTTCAGAATGTCCTTCCAATCCCAGGCATGACCGTTTGATTTTCTACCCATAAAATAACTGTTGTTTTGCTGCTTTTAGCGAATGGGCCACCATTAATTAAATTATTCATCCTAAATTATTTTTGACACGTACTCACTATTACACATAATTTTAGGTATATATATATATATATATATATATATATATATATATATATATATATATATATATATATATATATATATATATATATATATATATATATATATATATACGGGTGCTTAAAATATGAAGAATAAGAGAAGATTTTGAGCACTCAAATGATAAGATCCAATACAAGAGATTTTCACATAAAAAATGGTTATTATAATAATAAAAAATAATCACTATAATAATAAAAAGAGTAACTATAATAATAAAAAGAATCATTATAAGGTCACTATGAGTACGTAAAATATCATCCTTTGGATTTAGGAGATGAAGAACCAAGATGTCTTCTCATTCTTCTCATTTTAAGTACCCTTCTTATTTTAATTTTTACATATATATATATATATATATATATATATATATATATATATATTAAAGAGATATTATTTTAATAAATGATGAGAAAGGTGAGATATTATTTCTTAATTTTTGATAGTAAAGAGAGATATATTTAAACATTTATGGATATAAAATAGAGAGATATTATTTCTTACTTTTTCTCAGATAATTTGTCAAAATTAATTTGATTGGGATTGAAATATTTTTAAAAAATTATCAGAAAAAGGATTATATTTCTAGTGCAATGATTGCGCTCGATATTCTAAAATCTTAAACACTTACAACTATAATAATATTTAGATTTTTCTGAGCCCAGTTAACATATTATTAAATGTTAAAATTTTTTACATACATATATTTTAGAACCCTTTTGCTCTTGAAAAATGTTTTTATTTCTTTTTTTTTTAGATTTCTAAGACACGATTTTGACAATGGATATATTTACAAAAGATATTTAAAATTATACTACTTCTATCTCTTTTTTTTTCTCATTTGAAATCTATAAATTTTAGAGCTAAACTTTGATCAAGAATTATTCCCAATCTATAAGAAAAAATATAATCATATAATATTAAAAGATTCGTGTCAATGTATATTTTTTAAATATAACTTTTTATAATTTTTGTAAATAAACAATTAAAGATAATTAAAATTTTAGTTTGTTTTGAGATATGTGCAAAAAAATGGGAAGAACAAAAAGGAATGTAGTGAGTATATTTAATAATTAAATTTCTAAATGCATAAAATAAATTCTTAAATGGTAGTTATTTTAGATAGTATGAAGTACGTAGATAAATAGATGAGGTCAAATTTTCTAATTTTTAATAGTAAGCATGAATTGTTTTTGGAAAGGTGGGAGTTCTTCATTTTTAATTCATTGGTTATTGTATAAATTATTTAGGTGTGACCCAAAATATATATAGTATCTTTGATGCAAATTTGACTTGATACAACGTGACTAAACTAATGTTGGGCAATCAATAACTTTCAAAATACAAAATTCAATGTAAAACTCCCAAAACCAGGGGTCGTGAGAGTATTGAATATATTTGTGTAGATTCGCATTCATAGTACTAATTCTACTAAAGATAAGGCAAGAATTTTTATTTCTACTATTTACATTGCTTTGATATATATCTACTCACTTAATATACATTCACTATATGGATGTCTTAGGCGTAGAGCATGTTTGTGGAGATATGTTCAAAAGCATTCCTAAAGGAGATGCCATTCTTTTGAAGGTAAATTCAAAGAGATCATCACCTTTCTAAGTTACTTGGTGGATTTAGTTTTATATTTTTGTTACTCTTAATAAGAGAATCTTACGAAATCTTAATTTAATTACTTCTCAAATTATGCAATGAATATCTGGTAAGAGTAATTAGAAATATTTTATAGTTCTATCTATCTAAAATGAAAAATTAAATTCTATGCCTTGCTTGTAATTTCTTATTACTTTATATTAAAGTTAAAGTTTTATTGCAGCTAACCTACTCAACTCTTGTTTTCTTGAAAACCGAAACTTGACATTCATTAAAAAAGATCAACCTCCGCAAGAGAGAGAACACTCTGCAGAAAATCTGAAAACAACAAAATGTCATCTCCATTTGGAGGTACTAACCGAGCTATAGCATGAGCGACGGTATTGCCCCTTCTTCTAATATGCTTGCACTGAAAACAATCAAAACTCTTACCTAGCTCTCTAATTTCATCAGTAAACATGAACACATAACTCAGTCCATTTGAACAACCTCTAACTTTTGACGATACCCCCACTGCATCACATTCCACCATAATCCTCATTGCTCCACTCTGCTTTGCTAAGAACACCCCCATCAATACTGTTGTCGCTTCTGCTAGCTCCACTTCTCAAGCCTTCAACAATCTTCTACTCTTTAATGCTAGGATAGATCACTTATCATCTCTAATCACAGCATCCAAGCCCACTCCACCTACCTCAAAGATCACAGCATCATAATTTACCTTTACAAAACCGGTTGGAGGAGTAGACCATGATGCTCCACCCGCTACCTCCATTTTACTGCATGGGATCTGTACCTCTGATGCATACTTCTTGTAATCTGCGGTGTATTGAGCAAATTTCCTCACTAACTTGCCTCTATCTTCATTGTTGTTTTCAAAAACCCTGTTGTTCCTTACAGTCCAGGCCGCCCATAGAGTAGTGAAGAATAAACATATCTCCTCTTTCGTCAAAACACATACCATTCGCCTAACACTCTGCAATGATGAATCTACATCTATTTCAACACTCTGAGCCTTCCTATATTCGTCTTGACTGAGGGCATAAAACAATGCACGAGCTACACTTTCCATGTCTTCATCGCATCTAGGGCACTTACTATCTTCACTAACATGTCTACAATGCAGCAAATCCTTGACCGCCAAAGCGTTTGAGCTAGCTCTCCATACAAATTGGCGCATTTTAGGTGGGCCACCCATATTCCACACCATCTTCTAATACTCATTCTCCTCCTCCATTTTCCTACTTCTACTATCATGATAATCTCCCATTTTCCCGAGCCAATAAGTCGTCCTTACAGAGAAAACTCCATCTACATTTTGACTTCAATACCTTATATCTTCTAAAAGTGAATGCAATAGTGGGAAATTAAAGACCTATTCCACATCTTCATCCACCATCAAAGCCCTAATCTTTTCCTCATCCCACCCTCTCTTTCTAAAGTCTATAAGCTTTGCAACCCTCAACTCAGCCTCACCCTGATTACGAGGAACTGGTACTGTCCGACTCTGCTTCACCGACATCCAAGCGTCACTCCATACTCTAACCCTCTGCCCATTTCTAATCCTCCACCGAAGCCCTTCCATTAATAGGCTCTTCCCTCCCCATATGCTCCTCCATAAGAAACTAGGATTGAACCCCCTTTTTGCCTCCTCGAAGCATGAGTTCTTATAGTATCTTGCTTTCAAAATATGGGCTAGCATTAAATTCAGATTCTGAAGTAGCCTCCATCCTTATTTTGCTAGCATTGCTAGGTTAAACACCTTTAGATCTCTGAACCCCATTCCTTCCACCGACTTTGGTCTTCATAGCATATCCTAAGATCCTCAATGCATTTTCCAACCCTAGCTACCGTTCCCCCACCAAAACTTAGCCATCATAGCATGGATCTCATCTATCAACCCATCAGGAAGTCAAAAGACACTCATAACATAGGTGGGTATTGCCTGTTCCACTGCCTTTATTAAGATATCTTTCCCTGCCCTGGATAGACATTTTTCCTTCCACCCCTTCAGCTTTCTCTAAATTCTTTCCTTTATCCCCCCAAACACCACCTTCTTTTATCTGCCAATCATAGTAGGAAGCCCTAGATATTTATCATGTTTCTCAACCTCAGATACCCTTAGCACACTACAAATCTCTACTCTTCTTGCTACTGGCACATGTCTACTGAAAGAGACCTTTGATTTATCAAAATTTATTTTCTAGCCTGATGCTCCCTCATACACACTGATTATATCAACTATTTTAGAGCATTCTTGAGAAGTAGCTCTCGCAAACAATATGCTATCATCTATAAAAAACAGATGGGAGATTCTCGGTCCTCCATAACACACACGCGCCCCATGAACCTGATTATTCCTTGCATCTCTTAGCAGCAACCCTCAGAAAGCCTTTACACATAAAAGAAATAAGTACGGTGATATTGGGTCCCCCTGCCGGATTCCCCTCTGTGGATAAATCTTTCACATAACAACCCCATTAATTTTAACCGAGAAACGCACACTCCAAAATTCTATCCGCCCAGCTAGTAGAGAAACCGAATTTCCTCATCACTTTTTCCAAAAACACCCATTCTACCCTATCATATGACTTACTCATGTCGAGTTTGAATGCCATCATTCCCTTTCTACCCTCACTCCCCTCTTTATCCTATGGAAGATTTCATACGCGATAAGCGTGTTATCCGTAATTAATCTTCCTGGCACAAACGCACTATGATTCCTAGAGACAATTGATGGCAACAACAACTTTAGTTGATTATCCATCACTTTTGGACACCACCTTATATAACACATTGCATAGACTTATGGGTCTAAATTCCCCCATTTTCCTCGGGTTTTTACATTTTGGGATAAGCACGATGCAAGTTCTATTTACTTCCCTTAGCTTCTCCTTCCCTCTCCACCTTTTTAACACAAAGGTTACAACATCCTCCCATATTAAGTGCCAAAATTTCTGATAGAATAGAACATTTACACCATAAGGCCCAGGGGCCTTTCTAAGATGCATCTGAAACAACTCTTCCTTCACCTCATCCTTAGTTAGCTCCTTATCTAGCATCTCATTCATCCCTGTCAAAATCAATTCATCAATCCCCTTTAACGCCTCATCCGCAACTATAGGGCTCAACGAAGAAAACATCTTCTCGAAAAAATTACAAACTATGCCTTCTACCCTCCTAGCATTCGAAACCCACTCACCATTCTCATCCTTCACTCCTAGAATAGAATTCCTATGCTTCCTTTGGCTCGCCTTTTGATGGAAATAAGCCGTATTTTTATCCCCCTCCCCGAGCTCTTGCTCCCTTTTCCCTCATATGCCAGTAGGACTCCTCAATTCTATAGAGGTCATTAAGCTCCCTTGAAATCACTCTATACTTCTGTATTGTGGCTCCATCCATCACCCCATCTTGTATGCGCTTTAACTCCATCTCCTTCTTCTTAACTTTCCTTTTCACATTTCCAAAGGTTTTCCTTGCCCATTGGGCAAGATTTTTAGAGCATCCATCCATTTCATCTTAATTGGAATCTCCTAACCCTCCCTCTAAGACTCGCTTATCACCTCTATACACTTCACATCTGATAGCCACATCGCCTCAAACCTAAATATCCTCTACTTAGCCCACCAAACATCACTATCTCCCGCTTTAAGTAAAATAGGGCAATGGTCCAATTTGTATCAAGGTAAATGCATTACTCTTACCTATTGGAACAAACCCCACCACCCATTACAAGCTAAATATCTATCTAGTCTCTCTCGAATTAAGGTTGTGGGGGCTTCTTCCTCTTTCCCACACGAAACAACTTCCTTGAAATCCCATATCAATCAAAGAGCAATGATCAATAGCCTCCCTAAATATATCCGTACTATGTTCATCCCTTGGAATACCCCCTTCCTTCTCATCCATACTAACAATCTCATTAAAGTCACCAAAATACAGCATGGGCACCTCATACTCCTCTCTTAGGTTTTTCAATAAGAGAAAATTTTTCATTTTATTCGAAGCTTCAAGCCAACCATAAATCCCAACACCTCTCCATTCTACCTTCCCTTCTTGATTCAATAGGTCAACAACTATGTGATTTTAAGAATACGAGACTACCTCGACCCTCATATCATTCCACCACATTCCCAACCCCCCTGCTCTACCCCTACTCCCCAAGCACAAACCTTCTAAAAAGCCGCACTTATTGCGTACACTCTCTTAATTCTTTGCTTCAATTTTGTTTCCATCAGAAAAACTAAATTTGGTCGCTCCCTCCAACCTCTATCCTTGAGAGCTCTAACTGTTCAGGGGTTGCCAATCCCCTAGCAGTTCCAACTTATGATTTTCATCGCTCTTTGCAGGGTGAAACATCATTCACCATCGCTACTTCAACAAAGCCCTCTTTTGTTGGATAATTGTTGTACTCTTCCTCTCCACTTACTTTTCAACGTTTTCCTCTCCCCCTAACCTCCCCCACACCACACAACTGTAATCCTCTTTTATTCCCCACCTCTACCTCATTTCTCTTCTCTGCCCCAACCTTTAATCCCACACTTTCTCTCCTTTTGACTTTCACCTCCCTTACTTTACTTCCCTATCCCCAATACGCTCCCCCTCCTTTATACTCGCTTTCTCCTTTCCCCCCTCCATATGCCTCCCAATTTCCCCACTTTCCTTACCTACATACCCACCTGCTCCCTCTAACCCTTTCAAACTTGACTCGTCTCCGCCTAACCCCAATGACTCTCACCCCCCTTAAATGCCTCCCTACTCTTACCCCTTCCTTCATAATTCACCCCAATCTCCTCCCTTTCATCAATGCACCGCACATTCTCTATACTTCTTACCCCATGCCTTGCCATACACCCTCCCTAATAATGTTTTCCTGTATCTTTTCCCCCTCTCCTCTCAGCATCTCCCTATTCCTACTATCCCCTTTCTCACTCAAAATAGCCACCTCCTTGAATTTTTTTTCAACATCATCCACTTCTATAGATTTATGTCTCCACCGTGCTTCATTCTCTTGTACCACAAATAACGACCTCTTGCTATTGGACCCCAGTACTTCCCTATCCGTGTCGACCCTCACACCTTGCTTTCAAGGTGACGCTCTTAGCTCATCACTGAATCTCCTCCTCTCGTAACCCTCTCCACAATCCTTCTCCCCATGCCCCCAACATACCATAATAGTAACAAAACAAAGGGAGCCTCTCATATTTCACTTTCACCTCCATTAACTCCCCTTTTACCCTAATTTGCACAGTGCTTATTAACAGCTTACGAACATCCACTGCTACTCTTAATCTCATTGCTCTACTAAACCAACCAATCTCCATACTCTCCCAACTCATATATTCTCCCAATTTATTTCCCAATATTCTAGCATTCATCTCATTTCCTCTCCCCTTAAAAGGTAGATCATAAACTCTTAACCAAAAAGGTACAATATACATATGAATATAAGATGGTTTAATGTCATCCATGACTTCTTTTAATATAAGCACATACTTGTCAAAATGCCATGGCTACATATCGAGCACCCTTTCCTTGTCCCTCCAAAGAAAAAATTAGAACATGAATGTATTTTGATCAAGGCAATTCACTTCCATACCGTGCTTCGGGTTCCACACCTTCTTCAGCGTGTTTACCAAGGCTTTTGCATTTACTCCACGTTCTGTCCAAACCCTCCCCATTACGCTCAGTTCGACTCTCACACACTCCTCTTCATGGCCTTCAATAACCCATTCATCCTCCACTGATGTAACCAACTATGTCACTGATGGTGTGTGTAACACCACTGCTACTGCATCCCGCTCCATCTCTTTCACCATATGAAAACCCCCACTATAGCACCCTTCCAACTATAGACAGACCCCAAAAGAAATCTAGAAGAAACTCCACGCTTCCTATGTTCCCCGTTCTCGATTATTCCACCACCCGCAAGACTCCACGAAAACTGATTAATCAACACAAAACCCCTTCTAGAATCCCACTCTAACTCTACAACCAGAATCATCCACCCAATACCTCGCCCCTACACAGATAGATACCGTTCACCATGCACGGAAAAACAACCCTCTCAATAACACCAGATGGTCACCCCTCTTCCAGACTATACCAACTATTATCCATGATACCAACTCAACAAAACTGAATTATGACACTTACCCACCCACAGAAAGAGACTCCCGACTCCTTCTCGCAAGAAAATCAAGAAACCGATACTTTTTGGAGAATCACCTACCCCCACCGAAGAGACAAACCCTAAGACTCTCACCGCCTCCCTCGACAGACAGAAAAACCGAAGAGGACACGAAACGCCTCTACAAATCCTAGCAATCCCAAGGAAAAAAACGCCCTCCCAAGAGAAAACCTAGAAAACCTAGAGAAAACCCTAGAGGGAACTTAGCTATTCTCTGGAGGTATACTCAACTCTTGTTATATGGCCATTTCAATAAATAACACTCTCTTGTTTTCCCTATTAATTTTCTACCATGTCAATCCTCAACCAAAATTATATATCTACTTTGTTTTGAAAAAATTAAGTAAACTTTTACATTTCTCTACTTTTCACTCAAATTATGTGTGGCTTATATTTAAGATTATTATATATGGACAGAAAAAGTATCTTATCCATGTCAACCTCAACCAAAATTATATTTGCACTTTATTTTGAAAAATTAAATAAACTTCTTCAGTTTTCTAATTATTAATCTTATTATGTGTGGTACAAATTTAAGATTGTTATTTATGGACAGAAAATTTCATGAAACATACTGGAATCGTACACAATCATTATCAATCTAATTACTTAGAGTATGTTATTTCACAGAAATAAGGATTTGACTAAAAATATTTCTAGAAAGCATTGTGAATACTATAATATGATACGCTCTATATCACGCAATGCTTCGAAATTTCAAGACCTACCACTATTTTGTGTGTTAGACTTCAACTTTTAATGAATGTTAATCTTTGAACTAGTGAATCCTACAATGTTGGAGCGTATGATCATTGCTTGAAGTTATTGAAAATTTGCTATAACGTCTTGCCTGAAAAGGGAAAGGTCGTCGTCGTAGAGGCAATCTTGACCGACAAGGCAGAGAACACACATTCCGAGAGAGCTATATGCCAAATAGATGTATTCACGATGACGCAAAGTCCGGGAGGAAAGGAGAGGAGCAAGCATGAGTTCGAGGCCTTAGCCAAAGGAGCTGGTTTTGCATTTGTAAACTTTTATTGTTGTGCTTATGGCTTTTGGGCTATGGAGTTCTACAAATGATAGTATGATATATATGAAAGTTTAAGGGCATTGAATGTGGGTTATATATGCTCTTCTCGCTAATGATTCTGTCCTCAAGTGCTCTCAGGCTAATGACAATCTGCCTAGCAAAGCTCGATCTCTTTGAAAAGGTTTCATCGTAGGATTATCTTTAACTTTGTGGTTGTCTATGAGATCTTATTCTCTCGACCAAATCTCCTTAAAAATTAGCTCTAAGGTTAACATAACACCCTCGTAATTATAAGTTTAATATGTTATGAAATTATTGATAGCTTTGTTTAAGAGCAAAGCATGATGACTTGATTGTAGTAATCATTAAGAAATATTTCCTAATTAACTGAAGAGGAATGCCAATGACAATGAGGTGGATATTTTAGAAGATTTGCCTTACTTGCATGCATATCTAGAACTCTCAAATAAGATGTGCACAATTATTATACACTCATCAAGAAGAAGGTTTAATATCCTGACTTCCTATTCTTAACAAAACTATGAAACCAAAGGCAATTCCAGCAAGCCTAAGCCTTATTAGTGAAACAAATTCATCATAGTTTTTGTAAGGAGGGTAGACACATTCGTTTACCATGCATTATTGCAATATGGATATGCTTCTACCTTCCTCAGATGGACAAATGATGGATATAAAATTCATACCTATCATTGGTAGCCTACAACACAGCCTAGTCGAGGCTTATTTCCGTGGCCGCGAGTAGGTTGTGGCCTACTCTGCAACTTCCATCAGTTCACAAATTATCTCCATAACCCAACAATTTGTTAAAAAGAGTAATCTAAAAAAATCTAGGAAGTAATAATTATGATAAAATATCTAAGGTATCTATAATCTGTAAATGGTACTAATATAAATACTATGCATGCAGTTGTAAAATTAAGGTATGAACTCATTAATAAAATCATAATATTATCTTTCTCTCCTTTTGTCTCCTAATATAACCAATCAAAGTATAAATCCATTCCTAAACAAAAGATTCACTACTACTTCCACACAATAAAATTCCAACATACTTGACTGGAGAACAGCTTGCAAATATTCACCAAGGCACTTCCAACGGATAAATTCCTCCATTTTCGAAGACAACTTGGTGTTTAAGATTTTTCAGATTAAGAAAAAGTGTTAAAAAATAATAAAGAAAGTAACTAATATAAAAATCTAATTTATCTAGAATTTATCGAAGAAAAATCAAGGTAAAAATATCCTAGAAAAATCTAGACTAACAAACTAACATAAGCTAGTTAGAAAAATCTAGAGTACTCTAGCTTATTCTCCTAAATAAGCCTTACTATTATAAATACCATGCATGCATTAGTAAAAGGTTCAAACTCATCAGTAAAATCATCTAATTATCTTTCTCTTTTTTTGTCTCCCATTACAACCAATCAATTATAAATCCATTCCTAAACCAAATATCCCCTACTACTTCCCCCATATTAAATTCCAACACAATTAGATGATTAAGTCTAAGGACAAATATACCAAGTATACAAATATTCATGGATGCATGTATATGAACATTGGCGGTTTTAGTATGGGTTCAGCGGGATCAGCTAAAATGTTGAGTCCCTTAGGTTCTGATGTTTTGAATGATGACAAACAGTTACAGGAAACAGGTCACAAGTATTGCGAACAGTTGGTTAGGGAACTAGCTATAATAGAATACTGTTTTCCTAGACAAGTTATTATTTGCTTGTGTTATCAATTGAACTAACTTGTCTATTTATAGGAAATAGTTAGGTATAAATTGATCTATGTACTTGTGGGGAACCAGTTGGAACTGTTTCCTTGACTGTTATGCTGTAAAGCAGTCACATATTATCTATTGCATGTTAACCATGTTATATGTGCAGTAGTTAAGCTGATTCCAAGATTTGGAGCATAAAAGCCTTTCGAAGACATTCGAAGAAAGATACTTTGCTCAAGATGAAGCATCCAAGGAAGATTCAAGTCTTGTAGATTACATGAAAAGAAGAATATTTGTACTTTACTGTTAATCTAGTCTTTCATGTAATGTGCTCCGTAGTATGACTTATATGAGTAGGTGATATAAGTGTTTTAAGTGTGATAAGTCATGTTATGAATTCTGGTACAAAGCTGGAACAGAATTCATAACATACTTAATTCAGGGAACCAGGTTCAGGGAACTAGGTTTACTGAATGAAAAATCAAGCTGCATATTTTTGAAAAGATTTTGTAAAAATATTTTCTAAGAATTATTTTGGAAAATATATTAAGCAGCTGGTAGATTAGATGAGAATATATTGGTTACCTCAAAACTAGGAGTATTTTCCTTATTTGATTCTATCTATATGATTAAGTCAAATAAGATAAATACTTTCCTAATTTCACATAAGATGGCGGCACAAAAGATAATGTGATTTTAGGAAAGCTAGGGTTTTTGTAATCATATATATAAACTCATCTAATCAACCTAATTGAAAAAGTCTCTCACGTGAAAAAAACTAAGTTTATCTCTAGAGAGCATTATACACACTTAAGCAAAAAAACCTTTCATTAAGTCATATACAAGAGCACCATTAGAGCTTATATTCTTCTCTCATATTAGCTTTTAGAAGCAAGATCAAAGGAGAGTTTAATTCTGTAAAGAGCCTTCAACAGAGGGGTTGATAGGCTGGGAGAGTGTTTGTGAGTTCAAACACAAAAGGGCTTACAAGTGTAAGTCGAGTGCACCCTCGGAGTAGAGTGTGGGGTGAACTGGTTCCCGGAGTAGGGAAACAGTTGAGTGTCTGTGTTCTTTGTTTTTCGAAGTAGATTAATTAAAGAGCATAGGGTAGGAGGACGTAGGCCTGAGTTGGCTGAACCTCGTTAAATTGTGTGTCTTTTTTTATTGCTTTACATATAATCCGCTGCTAATAGGAACCAGCACAACTGGTTCCTCCCACAGATCGAAAAAGTAGTAAAAATAGACCAAGGCTATTTAACACTCAATTCACCCCCCCTTCCCTCTTGAGTGCTCTAAAACCTTCAATTGGTATCAGAGCCTAGGCTTCTCATAAGAGTAACATCTAGAGAAGTCAAGTATGAGTACTCATGAATTGAACGCTATGGGCTACGACAATAAGACACCAAAGTTCAACGGTAACAACTATGCTTAGTGGAAGGACAGGATCAAAAATGTGATCATGGGAATTGATTATGAATGTTGGCTAGTTGTCAAAAATGGTCCCAACATCATTTTCAAGACAGATGAAGAGGGAAACAGGGTTCCAAAGAAAGATAGTGACCTAGTTACTGCTGATTACAAAATGCTGGAGAAGAATGCCAAGACAATGTCAATTCTACAACAGGTTATAGGTGAGACTGAAACAAACCAAATCTCAGGTTGCAGCAATGCAAAAGAGATTTGGGATACCCTCGAACTTGCTTTTGAGGGAACCAGCGAGGTAAAAAGGTCCAAAATTGATTTACTTATGTCTAAGTATGAATTGTTTGCTATGAATAAAAATGAAAAGATTAATGACTATTTTCGTAGATTTATGACAATAGTTAATGATCATAGATCTCTTGGTAAGAACTTTTCTGATGAGGATCTTGTGAGAAAAGTTTTGCGCAGTTTAACAGATGCATGGACATCCAAGGTAACAGCAATATATGAGGCAAAGGATCTATCAACTCTATCTCTGGAATAACTGATTGGTTCCCTCATGACTCATGAAATGTTGATTGATTCTAAGTCTGAGAAGGAACCAGCCAGAGGAACAGCTCTTAAGGGAACAGTAGAAGAAGAAGAAGATGAGATTGGCATGATTGCTAAAAGATTTGAAAGAACTCTTCGTGATCAAAGGAAGAATTTCAAAGGTAAGAACTTTAAGAAATCTAACTCTTCTTCTGTAGGTTGCTTCAAGTGTGGAGATAAGGGACATCTTATTCGAGATTGCCCTAAGTGGAAGGACAAACAATCCAAATCTGGAGATAAACGGGCCTTCAAAAATGCAATGATAGCATCCATGTGGGGTGATTCTGATTCAGGGTCTGATGAAGATGAGGAATCACCTAACTCTGATGTTTGTTTGACTGCCTTCACAAACATTCAGGGAAACATCACTGACTCAGGAACCAGAGGGGGAACCAATACATTCAGAAAATTCTTAATGGCAAAGATGGATGTGCTACATGAACACAAGGTAAACTTAGAACAAGTTAGGAAAGATATGCATGAATATGATAGAAATAATATGCTTGAATGTATTGACTCTTTATTAGATGAATGCTATAAACTTGGTGAAACTTACATAACTGGCAAAAGAGAACTTAAAGAAAAACGTGTTGAATGTGAAATTGCTGTTGCTAGTTGTGATCACCTAGAAGAAGTTTGCTTTGAATTGAAAAATCAAGTAGCTGAACTAGAGGTTGAATTGGACAAGTGTAAGGTGGAACTGGAGAAGGAAAGGTCTTCTAAATCTGACTGTCCTAGTGATGGTGAGGAAGATCTGACCTCCTGGCTCCCTAGAGACTTATCAACTGCTAGTGAATCTCTTAATTTTTCAGTAGTTATAGGTAAAGCAAATTCCTATAGTAGAACTTCCGTGTTGAAAGCCTTTGAAATATTGGCTTACAACTTAGAAGAAATACACAAAGAAATTGTTTCACTTAAGGCTGCTCAGTTCACTGTTTCCCCTACAGGTACCAGTGTTAAGATTAGTGATGTAATAGATGAATATGAAGGTACTATTTGTGATTTGCATGCTGAGATTCATAAACTGAAAAAAGATAAGCAGTCAGTAATTGTTGACATGACTATTGATCCTATGGTTTCAAAGCTTAATTTACAACTTGAATCCTTAAAAAGTGATTTTGATTTTCTAAAAGATAAAAACGAGTTGTTGATTAAGAATCTTGAAACCAAAGAGAAAGAACTTCATGATAGTCATAGACATGTTGAAAAATTATTGACTGCACAAGAAACTTTGAATTCTTTAATTTCATCTAAAGGTTACAAAGGAAGGGTTGGTCTTGGATATACTAGACAGAGAACCTGGACTAACTGGTCCTCCAGGGAAACCACGTGGGTTAAAGAATTCAAAAGAGGTAAGTATGTAATGACGAAAGAGATGCATGTTTGTTATCATTGTGGAATGAATGGGCATAAGATACATGAGTATCCTGCTAAGAAGAACAGTGAGAATAAGAACAATAAACATGTGAAGTGGGTCTGGAGAAGAAAAGACCAACAAGAGCCTAATGTCATTGAAAAGGGACCCAAATATGTTTGGGTTCCTAAAACTAATGTTTGATTTGTTCTTGCAGGCTAAAGTGAAGGGAGATACCTATTGGTATTTGGACAGTGGTTGCTCAAGACACATGTCCGGGGATAAAAGTCAATTCCTTTCACTAGTAGCCTTTGACGGTGGAAGTGTCACCTTTGGAGATAACAGCAAGGGAACCATCACTGGTTTAGGTAAGGTAGGTAAGACACTTTTAAATGCAATTGATGATGTATATTATGTTGAGGGCTTACAACATAATCTCTTGAGTATTTCTCAATTATGTGATAAAGGTAATAGAGTTGAGTTTCAAGCTAATCTTTGTCATATAGGTAATTCTCAAACAGGCGAACTTGTATGTGAGGGAACCAGGAAGCATGATGTTTACATCACCTTTCTAGATAAAATTCCTCAAGACAAGTCTGTTTGTTTGAGAGCTGTTTCTGATAATAACCAATGGATTTGGCATAAGAGATTTGGACATGCTAGCTTGACACTCTTGAACAAATTAAGGTCTCGTGATTTGGTGGTAGGACTTCCTAACATCACTTATGAGGCGGATAAAGTTTGTTCAGAATGTGTTAAGGCAAAACAGGTCAAAATCTCTTTTAAGCCTAAAACTGTTTTGAGTACCAGCAGACCCTTCAAACTTGTACACATTGATTTGTGTGGTCCCATGAGAGTACAAAGTCATAGATATGTCTGTGTTATGGTTGATGATTATTCCAGGTACACTTGGGTAATAATGCTACATTCAAAAGATGAAACGTTTGATGAGTGGGTAGCATTGGTGAAGCAAGTGGAGAACCAGCTCTCTCATAAGCTGGTCTCAGTAAGATCAGACCATGGCAGTGAATTTTATAATGCTAACTTTGTTGGTTATTGTAGGGAACAGGGAGTTAGTCACAACTTCTCAGCCCCAAGAACACCACAGCAAAATGGTGTTGTTGAAAGAAAGAATAGAACTCTTGAGGAGATGGCCAGAACAATGCTCATTGAGAGTGGTCTCCCTAAGAGTTTCTGGGGTGAAGCTGTGGACACTGCTTGCTATATTTTAAATAGAGGTCTCATTAGACCAAAGTTAAATAAGACTCCCTATGAACTCCTTAGAGGTCGGAAGCCTAATATTGCATACTTTCGTGTATTTGGATGTAAATGTTATATTCATAACAATGGGAAGAACCAGCTTGATAAATTTGATCCTAGGAGTGATGAGGGAATCTTTCTTGGATATTCTCCTCAAATCAAAGCATATAGAGTCCTTAATAAAAGGACTTTGTGTGTTGAGGAGAGTGTGCATGTCATCTTTGATGAATTTAACATGTCTTTTGAGATTGCATAGGTACAACCTGATGAAATGATTGGATTGATGGAGTTTACTGGGAACCATGATGCTGGTCCCCTAAATTAAGTGCAAGAAGATCTAGGCTCACTTGATACTCCACAAAATGATGATAATGAGGAGCCTAGAGAAGAAAATAAGGACAATGAGAATTCAAAAGAGGAACCAAGACCTAATGGTTCCCCAAGTGACAGACATGTAAGGGGTTCAGGAGGAATAAATAAAGATGCCTCCCCTAAACCTGAGGTAAGTAATGTTAATGGAAACAGCGTGAATATAAACCTTACTGATTCCGAAGAAATAGATGAGATTCATGATCATGCTGGTTCCAAATCAAATGAAGAAGCACAAAATGATTTCTCTTTTAAAAGCTATAAATATTAATCTTCTCATCCTCCAGATCAGATCATTAGTGATATTAATAAAGGAGTTCAAACAAGAAGAAATGTTTTCCAAAACTTTTGTGTTTTTTATTTTTTCATGTCTAATATAGAGCCAACTGACTATAAAATGGCACTGACTGATCCTAATTGGGTTCTAGCAATGCAGGATGAATTAAATTAGTTCCATAGGAACCAAGTTTGGCATCTTGTACCTAGACCAAAGGATAGGTCAGTTATTGGTACAAAATGGGTCTTCAGAAACAAATTGGATGACCTAGGTACAATAGTCAGAAACAAAGCTAGGCTAGTGGTGCAAGGTTATAATCAATAAGAAGGGATTGACTATGATGAGACTTTTGCACCAGTATCTAGGTTAGAGGCAATTAGGATTTTAATTGCTTATGCTGCTCACATGAATATGAAATTGTTTTAGATGGATGTAAAGAATGCCTTCCTAAATGGATATTTAAAGGAAGAGGTATATGTAGAGCAGCCACCTGGTTTTGAAGACAAGTTGTTTCCCCAACATGTTTACAAGTTGGACAAAGCTCTATATGGATTGAAGCAAGCTCTAATAGCTTGGTATGAAAGATTGTCTAAGTTCTTGATGGAGAATGATTACAAGAGGGGAACAGTAGACAAGACACTATTTATCAAAGCCAGGGGGAACCACTTGATTATAGTACAAATTTATTATGATGATATCTTATTTGGTGCTACTAATCAAGTACTATGTGATGAGTTTGCTAATCTTATGCAGAGTGAGTTTGAAATGAGCATGATGGGAGAACTAGGATTCTTTCTAGGATTGCAAACTAAGCAAACGGAGAATGGAACCATGATACATCAGCAAAAATACTTGAAAGAATTGCTGAAGAAATTTGGCATGGAGAACAGCAAGGCTTATGATACACCTGTTCCCACATCCACAAAATTAGATGCTGATCTAAAGGGAAAAGATGTTGAAGCCACACTTTATAGAGGAATGATTGGTTCCCTTCTCTATCTAACAGCTAGTAGACCTGATATTGTGTTCTCTATTGGATTATGTGCTAGGTTTCAAAGTAATCCAAAGGAATCTCACTTGAAGGCTGTTAGAAGGATACTTAGGTATCTTGTGGGAACAACAGACTTATGCTTGTGGTACCCCAAAGGGAGTGCAATTGATCTTATTAGATACACTGATGCAGACTATGCTGGTTTCTTGTTGATAGATAGAGCACATCAGGTATGGCACACTTTCTTGGCTCTTGTCTAATATCATGGGGTTCTAAAAAGCAAAACTCAGTGGCTTTATCCACAACAGAGGCAGAATACATTGCAGCAGCTTCATGCTGTTCCCAGCTACTGTGGATAAGGAACCAGCTGAAGGATTTTGGTGTTGTTTATAATAGTGTTCCTATATTTTGTGACAACACTAGTGCAATTAGTATTTCTAAGAATCCTGTTCAACATTCCAAAACCAAACATATAGAGATTAGACATCATTTTCTGAGAGATAATGTAGAAAAAGGTTTAGTAGAAGTATTGTTTTGCAAAAGTGAAGATCAAATAGCTGATATCTTCACAAAACCCTTGTGTAGAGAAACTTTTTTGTAATTTAAGAATCTTACTAGGTCTAGTTAGATTTTAGTCTTTGGCTTCATCTATTTCCCTCAATGATTGGTTAGAATGGTATTCTCTTGTATAGTATGTGTACATACCTATGTCGAAATCCTTCAAGTTTTATGTAAATGATCTAAGATCTCAAAAGGATTAAAAATCATTGTTGCAAGAAACAGGTGAAATTAAACTAAGTTGCCAGAAACAGGATGAGGTGGTTCTATTCAAGTACTAGCAAAGGGAAACAGCAGATCAGCACTGATATGTTTTCCGAATATTATTTCTATATTTTTGGAAGATTATTATAAGATATTTTCCTTTTGGAAGGAAATAATCTTATTTTAGTCATTTACCATAAAGATAATGGCAAATCAATCACATGCCTAGTTTATATGATGGTTAAGATATTTATGGCAAGTAATGATAGCTATCTTTTCAAAATTTAAAACTTGTCATACCTATCTAATTGTTAAACCGTCATTTTTTTTGCCTATCTTTTTTGTGCTACAAATATATATATATTCTAACTCTTTGTGCAGCTTCATTACTTCTCATTCATCACTCTCCTTCTCTCTTTTGCGTACTGCTCAAAATCAGAACACTGTTCATCATCTTCATTCTCAATTTTTCTTTGACAATAGGAAGACAGACTACATCTTCATCTAGGAGAGGAAGAGGAAAGGGGTCTGCTAGTGACTCCACTCAATCAAAAGGAACCACCATCGTTGTTCCACCAACCTCTCCACAAGAACAAATCCTAATTGAACCTTCATCACCCAATGTAGCTTCATTACCTTCAAAAATTCCAACCACAACCCCCGATTCCCCTCAAAAATCCTCCTCACCACCACAATCAACCAAACCCTCATCAAAATAACCTAAGCCTGTCTTCCATCCTCCGGAAACTGATGACTCTGTCATCAAGGAACTAGTACCATCTTAGGGGGAACAAGAGACAGAAGCTCAGCAAACTGTGAGTCAAGAGATGGAGGTTGGTAGTGCTAAGGAGCACAGTGAAGAAGAGGAAGAGGTTGAGGTTACTGGGTTCAAGGAAGGATCACCTGGTGAAAAGGTTAGGAGAAGTGGTCGTTTTACGCGTTCTTCTGTAAAAAGGATATTTGATGACACCCAGGAGGAACAGTCTGCTGGTTCTGTGCAAGGAACCAAGAGAAAGAGGTTGCCTGCTAAAACCTCTCGTTCTTCAAAAGGTAAATCTGTAGAATCTATTCCTACTGGTTCTATTGATTTAAATTCTAGATTAGCGTTATCTGGGTGTTGTGTTGAAAAGGGGTATTTTGATATTGCTGCATTATCTGAGTTCAAGGAGTTGTTGGATTATCAAGGTTGGTTAATGTTGTTTGATGTTTGTACTGCCAATGTGTCTGGGGTTAGGGAATTTTATGTTAATATCAAGCAATTTCCTGATATATCCATAAGTTCATGTGTGAATGGGGTTGATGTAAGTTTATCGTTTGCTTCTTTGTCAAGTTTGTTAAGCATACCAAGAGATGGGTTTGATAAGTACTCGAGTGATTGGTGGCCTATGCTTGTTGGGGTCACACCTGAGGAGATATATGCTTTTATGTTTGGAGGGAAGATACCCAAAAAGCCAGGGGTCTTCAAGTCTGTTAATTTGAAGGAACCAGTTATGCTGGTTCTACATTCTTTGTGTAACAAGGTTCTAATGCCGAGGGCTCATGGTAGAGGTACTGTGAGAATAATGGAAATGGTATTGATGTATCTGATGATGAAAAAGGTGAAAATCAAGCTTCCTACATTAATGTTGGCCCATATAATGAACTGTTATGGGTCATCTCATCACTCCTTGCCTTATGGATCTTTTATAACCCACCTGCTCAAATCTAACAATGTACCCTTGAGTGGTTCCACTGTCCCAGTTACAGTGTTTACCAGGGCCATCTTAAAGCAGAAGGGTTTAGATATAAGTGGGGATCAGCTACTGTTCAAGATAGAGGAACTAGTGGAGAAAATAAGATCTCCAACAAAGAAGAAAAAGAAAGTAGAGGAGCCAGTAGGTCAGGCTCTAGTTCTAAAAAGGTTGGAGGACTAGGAGACTTTGCTTGAAGACATCATTGGTCTAGTCAAAGAATTATCCTCTTCTATTGGTTCTAGGTTTGATAATCTGGAAAAGAAGCTTGCTAGATCTCATGATCAAGAGGCACCTGGTACGAGTGCTACTACTCCAAAGTCTCCCCCTGAAGAAGAGATGCATGATGGTGAGGAAGGGGACGAAGATGAGGAACCAGCTGATGATGGAGACCAGGATGCTGAAGGAGAAGAGGAGGATGAGAATGATGAAGATTGATTCTGTTTTCTGTTTTTGTTTGCCTACCCTATTTCTTATGACTGATTATGTTGGTTTGCTTCCCCCCAATCCATGAACTATTCTTTTGATATGGAGTTGGGGTCTTTAATTTGTTGAACTTTGTTTGGTGTTTGTTTTGAACAATTTTATTTCTGCTATGGCATGCCTAGTTTGACTAATCTATTTTTGCAGCATTTAGCTTGAATAGTGGTTGATGCCACTGCATGGATGAGCACATTTAATAATTTGTGCATCTTATTCTTACTTGAGTATACTTTTTAATGATGCCAAAGGGGGAAAAGAGTTGAAGTTGAAGCCAAGGATCTTCTTAGCCTTTTAGGATTTTTAGATTAAGTCAAATAAGAGTCGAGTCAAGTTAACTTAGGAGAATCATTTAGTGTGTGTCTGTTTTTAGTCTTAAAGTTTGTTGGATGTACTCAATCCTAGTTGAGTACTTTATTGGAGTTTTTATGTTTTTAATGTGCTTGGATTGCAGGAACTTAAATTAGTTTGTCATCATCAAAAAGGGGGAATTTGTTGAGTCCCTTAGGTTCTGATGTTTTGAATGATGACAAACAGTTACAGGAAACAGGTCACAAGTATTGCGAACAGTTGGTTAGGGAACTAGCTATAATAGAATACTGTTTCCCTAGACAAGTTATTCTTTGCTTGTGTTATCAATTGAACTAACTTGTCTATTTACAGGAAATGGTTAGGTATAAATTGATCTATGTACTGGTGGGGAACCAGTTGGAACTGTTTCCTTGACTGCTATGCTGTAAAGCAGTCACATATTATCTATTGCATGTTAACCATGTTATATGTGCAGTAGTTAAGTTAATTCCAAGACTTGGAGCACAGAAGCCTTTCGAAGACATTCAAAGAAAGATACTTTGCTCAAGATGAAGCATCCAAGGAAGATTCAAGTCTTGTAGATTACATGAAAAGAAGAATATTTGTACTTTACTGTTAATCTAGTCTTTCATGTAATGTGCTCCGTAGTATGACTTATATGAGTAGGTGATATAAGTGTTTTAAGTGCGATAAGTCATGTTATGAATTCTGGTACAAAGCTGGAACAGAATTCATAACATACTTAATTCAGGGAACCAGGTTTACTGAATGGAAAATCAAGCTGCTTATTTTTGAAAAAAATTTGTAAAAATATTTTCTAAGAATTATTTTGGAAAATATATTAAGCAACTGGTAGATTAGATGAGAATATATTGGTTACCTAAAAACTAGGAGTATTTACCTTATTTGATTCTATCTATATGATTAAGTGAAATAAGATAAATACTTTCCTAATTTCATATAAGATGGCGGCACAAAAGATTATGTGATTTTAGGAAAGCTAGGGTTTTTGTAATCATATATATAAACTCATCTAATCAACCTAATTGAAAAAGTCTCTCACGTGAAAAAAACTGAGTTTATCTCTAGAGAGCATTATACACACTTAAGAACAAAAACCTTTCATTAAGTCATATACAAGAGCACCATTAGAGCTTATATTCTTCTCTCATATTAGCTTTTAGAAGCAAGATCAAAGGAAAGTTTAATTCTATAAAGAGCCTTCAACAGAGGGGTTGATAGGCTGGGAGAGTGTTTGTGAGTTCAAACACAAAAGGGCTTACAAGTGTAAGTCGAGTGCACACTCGGAGTAGAGTGTGGGGTGAACTGGTTCCCGGAGTAGGGAAACAGTTGAGTGTCTGTGTTCTTTGTTTTTCAAAGTAGATTAATAAAAGAGCATAGGGTAGGAGGACGTAGGCCTGAGTTGGCTGAACCTTGTTAAATTGTGTGTCTTCTTTTATTGCTTTACATATAATCCGCTGCTAATAGGAACCAGCACAACTGGTTCCTCCCACAGATCGAAAAAGTAGTAAAAATAGACCAAGGCTATTTAACACTCAATTCACCCCCCCCCCCCCCCCCCCCCCCCCCCCCCCCCCCCCCCCCTCTTGAGTGCTCTAAAACCTTCATAAAATCATACTAAAAAAAAGTTATATCTTCTTTGCCAAAATTTTTAATGTATACACAACTCAAAGCTCAATGGTAAGTTAAATGTCCTCTTACATCCTACACTCGGGTTCAAATCTTCTTCTAAACAACAACTCATCTTTTTTTCCACTTTTACAAAATGTAGTTTATCTTCTACTCTACACTGATTCACTCATGGCTCAATTTCCCTAATATAGCCACTAACCCACTTTAGCCAATAACCGTGCCAACGCCACCTGTCTCCACCCCTATCACGCCTCTCGTCTAGTGTGCACCTGCTCCAGTCTCCACTCTTATGCTCCGTGTCTTTGCCAAACCACCCCATGCCCTCGTCAATCAGCCACCCGTAGACCCTCTCCACTAAGGTAGTAAGAAATTACTCTTCAATTGATTTAAATTAAGAATTATTAATTCTATGGATTTATAATTTGTCAATTGGGATTTGTATGGGAATTATCAATTATGTGGGTAGTAAGACAAAAGTTTTCAAGGATAAAGATCGGTTAAGTGTATGGGATTACCTATTGCATACAACATGAATTTTAAAAATTTGGGCTTCTTGAACTTGATGGCTACTAAAATGATGACCATTAGATATTGGTTGAATGGATGGTTTCCTCGTATCACCCCATTGCTTTTTGTTATAATTTCTAAAAATTTATGCTTTTACAATATTCTGCTATTGCTTTTATTAATTGTATAATATAAGTTGTACTGACCTAAAACAATTTTTGCCCCAGTTGGATTAATGACTGTGTGAAAATGATCTTGAGCGTTTGAGAGGCAACGAACAATGAGAAAGACAAGCCTATGATGGATTTTATGATTATGATACTTATAATGTGATCTTGGTAACTCTGACAATAATACTAAGCTTCTTCGGCCAGTTCTAGGAACTATCATTATAATTGATTTTAATGTATTGAATGTAGGCGTAATTCACTTATAAGTGAATACGACTATCACAATCAATAGATAATTTTATTAGGTTAAGTATAATTATTGTTAAAGAGATTAGAATGTTATTTAATTATTTTATTATAGTGGTGGTAAATTCCAAACCCAAAATACAAAAATCCTGGCACCGCCACTATAAATGAAGATATTGCACAAAATGATTTTTTTTGGACTAGTGGATTCTACAAGAATAGGAAGAAAATAATCTTTTGCAGTGCTAATTATTGGCCTATTGTGGCGCTTAAAAGCGTCGCTATACCTTTTATCGATGCTCTTAAAAGCGCTAGCTTTTCATGTGCCTCTAACCCCTATTACGATGTTTTTTGAAAGCGTTAGTATAATACAACATAAATGTCATAAGGTTGATGGAGGCGCTTTTGATATACTACGGCAACGTTTTCAAAGCGCTTCTGAAATCTAGTACAATAAGACGATTCGAGTGCCTAGTGGGGCACTTTAATAGTATCGTAAACTTTAATTAAAAGCATCGTTAGAGTTTTTAAGCTTTATTCACTGTCGTACAAATATGTCCTATTAGTACCATATTTTTCTTATATTATACTTGTAATTTTTTCATAATAAATTATAAAAGTCAAAGAATCATAACTGATTAAAAAGAACAACAAATTATAAAATTAAAGTTTCATCAATGATAATCTAACAAAAATGACAATAAGATCTTAAAATACAAATAACAAAATAATGTCTTACGAACTATGTACTACAACATTCTTAATAATTCAAAGTACTAAAAAATTTAAATGTCTTGAATACTAAATATTTATTTATAAAATGGAAAAGTAATTAACATATACTCCATATTAAAATAGAGTATATCTCCATATATAGGTAATTTCAAGTCCAGTTTCCATTTTCACTTTTTGTACATACATGCTTCCAAAGTATAATATGTGTATAAAAATAAAGAGTAATAATTAATTTGAATTAAATTTAAGAAAATGTTGCAAAGATGGTGCTAATAATAGGCAAGAATTCTCCGCCTCTCTACTTAATATACAAAGCAAACTATCACACCTATAGGCTTATAAATCCTTCATTGTCTGAGGCTGTTATTAAAAAAAATTATGTAATTGATCTAATAGCTAGAAGATTCCACATCTCAGGAACCAAAAAGGTAGCTTAACTTCCACTACAAATTAAAATATATCCCTTGTTTCACTATCCTAATATTTAAATAAAGAATAATAGCTAAAAATATCATACTTTCAGCTATAATAGATTTATAGTCTAGATAATCGACACTGACAACTTAATCTTAAGCATTACTCTCAAAACATAAACAATGAGCCAAATATGAATCAAAATCAATCAGCCAAATAGTAATAAACATGTCGGCAAACCGAGTGGGGTTGAATACAATGTACAAAGATCTATTGCCGTCACATGGAGCTAAAGAGAGAAATCTTGATCTTAAGCACTGATTTCTAGTTAGATGTGATAATAAAAACAAAAAAATCCTTGAGTCCAAAAATCATCGTCTTGCTGTGCAATTAGGAATTGGGAAGAGTCCGAGTTTTTGGAAGGTTTGGATACTAAATTATCAGGGAGCACTAAACTTAATTTTTTAGTGATTGTGTATTGCTAATTTGTTATGCTATTGAGCAATGCTTTTTGAAAGAGCCCTAAAAATTTACTAAATATATTATTAATCAACATTTTTTTGAGATGTATCTTCATAAAAGCGCCGTAAAAGATCAAATTTCTACTAGTGATGGAATGATAAGCGTTATGTTTCTGAAAAACTGCAACGTACAAGGCATTGCCTTAAAATGAAAAGGTCATCGTGGTGGAGGTAATTGTGATAGATTATATAGAGTCCATGTTTTCTATGTGGGTCAGATTCCACCAAGACGATGTGATAGCCCAACATGGAGGAAAGGAAAGGAGCATATATAGTTAGTGGTTATATTACTACACTTTTATGTTTCAAGACTTAAAGAGCTTATTTGTGAAATTATCCGCTTTATCACGTCTTTAAACTCTGTTACAAATTGAATTGGTTTCTAAACAAACTTTAGCCTGGATTTTTGCTTGTTCATAATCTCCTACTTTTTGAGGTCCACGCCCATTTCAAACTTTTCTGATTAAATTATAGTTAATACTCTTAGATAAAGTTTGATTTTATTTTATTTGTAATCATAGTTATTTGGTTTATGTTTTTGACTGGGATTAAGAAATCTTACTTATGGGTTAAGTAATGAATGAGAGGAGATTACTAGGGGTTCCTTTAACTGATGCATGCCAAACCACTTTGGTTAATAGCCTACATAAAGATTAAGGGTTACTTACCTCGGGGATAATGTTACGTGAAACCCACTCTAATCCCTTATGGTCAAAGTGATGAAGCGGGTCGCAGATTATTCTTACCAGAGGGAAGTTATGCTCTCGAAGTAAATGTTTCTCATTGAATGTTTATCAAAGAATCGGTCCCTTGTCTCTTTCTTGTAAATGGGTTATTATATGAGTGAAGCTAGTGGAGTCAATGCTAGAACCATGTTGGCCTTTTGCCAATTGAAGTGGACTCCAACTCATGGGAGGTTGAAAGTTCGGAGGTTTAAGAAGATGATTTAGAGTTGGGCTTCAACTTGATAGGCCTAGTCATGATTGGACTCTTACAATTTGCCCCCTAAACCTAGGCATCTGATGATTGAAGAGGGGTAGGTCTAGATGGATTTGCCTCAGCGATTATTGTCGGGGTACTTGGATAGTCGCATGCAAGGTGCGCCTGCAGATCCCTTGGATTTTGAGAAGTTAAATGGATTCCAAGCACTGCTTGGATCATGGGGTAATTAATCCTAAAACTCCCGAGTTTATGGGCTACTTGAATTTCCATAGTAGTGCTACTGCACAATCCTTTGGGGAAGTTTAACTTTCTTCTCATATTATAAAAAGCGATTGGGCATTAGTTTCTTCAAGTATTTCCACATTCTTGAGAATTTTACTTCCTCTAGAGCTTTGTCTTTTCTTTTACAGCGGATTCAAACCATTCCTTTTTTATCTCTCTCTCTTTTAGTTCATATATTTTAGGGGATTTTTTATTATGGTCGGACAAAACCTCGTCAAAGCTATTAGCACTGGACCTTCCGTCCTAGGAGGGGATTCGAAAGCTCTTCCATGGGATCTCTGGCTGCCTGACGGATGGTCTTTTCATGGCCTTAGTCATGAATTGATTTCCTTCCATGAGGCAGGGAAGAATTAGGTTGAATAAGTGGTTGATAAAGGAATCAGATGGTGGTACTAGGATGATCCTAGTGAGACTTTTTGTCAGTAGAGTTTAAGGAGACTATCCATACGGGCTTTGTTTCGAAGTTCATGGACCGTATTGCCATGAGTCTGTTTAGAATCTGGCCAGATTCTAGTTACTGGTATTCATTCCAGAACTTAGGTTTAGACTTCACGAGCCTCCATCCAAGCACATAGCTTTGTTTATAGTGCATATCTAGTTTGGTTTGAGGTTTCCCCTTCACCGGTTTCTAAAGGATATTTTGGTGTCGATCTCCATAAGACTGGCCATGTTGACCCCTTAGAGTTTGAGGAAACCCCTTAGGTTCATCTAAACCTATGAGTTCATGACATTTCCTCTAATAATTAACGTCTTTTGCTTTTTGTTTTCTTTGGCCAAAGTCTACGGCTAGGGCCACCTGGGGAGCTGAATGAGCTTTAACTACGCTGATGGGAAGATGACATTTAGGCCTCCCTTAAATGACTTGCAAAAGAGGAAAGATAATTGCCTCTAGATGAGGGTTCCCACCGAGCTAGGACACCCTTTTAGGTTTCAAGCCCCCACCATTCTGAGTCGGCCCATTTTCATGTCTTGGTTGGTCCCCTCCGGTTTGAGTGATTTTGAGGCCTTAGCATATAAACACTTTTCTTCTTAGGATAGCTTATCCATGGAGATAAGAGACTTAGGTCCTATCTTTTAGTTACCCAATGGGATGACATTAGGCAAGATAAGGACATGAGCGTTGGGTGCCTGAGTGTTATGTTGTTTCCTACTATGTATTGTTTCTTTCTCCTCTTCTTTTGTTTTACTCCATTTTTTCCATTTGGATCAGTGCTATATGGCCGTGGCAGAACAATACAACAAGCACATTGTTTACAAAATGATTGAGCCTAGACAATCAATCTTTTATGGTGTTAAAGAAGAAGAGTAAGGTGCAAAATGTGCATCTAGTAGACCATTTAGCAGAGAATGTGGTGGCCTTCCATTTCAAAAACCGTTGAGTGTACACGGGCTTAGGTGCTAGGGCAGAGCAAACTTGCTGCTGTGAGCAAGGCCTCATCCTCCTGCTCTAGAAGACAACCACCTGCCCTGTGAAGAGAGAGGAGAGCTTATGTTCTAAGTCTCCTCCCTAACACTACCATTGTTTATCCTTAGGTTCCTCTCCTTGAGGTTTTAAAACCAAAGGAAGAGGATGAGGATGGTGAGGAGGAGGAAAAAAAGGAAGAAGAGGATGAGGGGTGATCCCATCGTACAAGTTGTCGGCGGTGTCCCCCAAGGAATTGGGGGTGATGATATTGCATCTCTAGTGGACGTTCCTTTTGAATTTGTCGAAAATGAGTCTATTGAGCCAGCCGTGGAGTCTGGCTCTACACCAGTCTCGGGTGTGGCGGCTAAAGTGGTGCCTCTTGATTAGGATAAAGAGGGAGTGATGACTGGAGTGTTGCCCCTAGTTAAGTTGCAGAAGAGGCGGTGACCGAGGAGGTTAAGCTGGGTATTCCCTCTACAGGAGCTATTCCTACCATGCCCCTAGAGGTGAAAGAGGATGAACATAAGCTTAAAGCTTCCCTTTAGGCTTAGCTGGTAAGCAAGGAGGTGGCTGAGATGAAGGAGTCCCTCAATTTTGGATGGGCCACTATCTCCCTGAATCTCGAGGCCCTTCTAATAGCTATGGAAGAGGAATGTGCGGGTCTTTTGGAGCTCGCTAATAAGGTCGAGGGAGAAAGAGCCATGGCTGCTTTTGGCGTCGGGGTTGACAACCTGGTTGGTATAGAGGAGAACATGAAGGATACTTCCTAAAGAGGTCTACAAAGGAGGATTTGGAGCAACCTAGTGCTAAAAGTGCCTAGCTGGATGAGGGGGTTACCTTCACAATGCAGTGTTTGTTGTCAACGTGGACTCGTCCAGTTCAACCCTAGAGGATCGTGCTCCTTTCCCTATATTGGAAGTCGAGGTGGACCATTTTGGAAAGGAAGTTTCTTGTTACACTTTGGAGGATCTGCACAGTTTCATTTCCCTGGAGGGAAAATCTCTAGGCTTTTGAGTTGATAGTCTATGCATCAAAGGAGGCACAAGTCAAGGAAGTTCCCTTGATATCAACAGTCCAATGGCAGGATCCTCATACCCTTTGGTGGTGTGCAAGCATCGGTATCCTCTTGTCATAAGTTTTTGTTGAATAATCTTTCTTTGGTTACCCCCATTTTCAGTTATTGGCCTCCTTTAACATGTTGTTGTTTTCAAGAGATCCTAGGGCTTAGCATGTTGGAGCTTCTCAAGATAGCCTTTACTTATGACTACTCAAGAAGACTCCAGACTAAGCATTAGGTGAATTAAGATAAGTTTAGTCGAACCGTAGAGGAGATAAAGCCAAAGCTAGGTGAGTTTTAGGCTAAGGATGATGCCAAGTCTTTTGACTGTTCTCATTCGATCAAGGAGAAGACTAAGCTCCAAGAGATGACTTCTGGTCTCGAGAGGGAGAGGAAGCGATTGTTGGATGTGAATAAGGGCCTGTTTTATCAACTTGACACTAAGAATAGGGAGCATGTAAAGAAGGTTACCCCACTCAAAGGTGAGGTGACTAGACTCTAATAGGAAGTATCCAGGCTCCAACTAGAGGTGTCTGACTAGGCTTAGGCTCGATCTACGGAGAAGGCTACACTAGAGTGGGGGCATATTGACTCCTTCTAGTAAGGGAAGCAAAAGCATGCATCTTCTTTAAGGGAGAAGAGGACCAAGCATCTGAAGGACCTTAAATAGGGCATTGCAACGGCCCTATAGGACTTCAAGGACTCATACTGGAATTTCAGTTGCGAGATGTTCCGAGGTTGCCTCTGTTGAGTTTATCTGAGCCTGGATTAGGCCTCTATCCTGAGGTTTCTTATAGATAAGCCTCGGGAGCCTTCTATCTAGACCCCAAAGGATGGATGTTTCTTGAGCCAATGGGTCGTCTACTCTGTCGGATGAGGGGACAGTGTTAGAGTAGCTGAAGATAAATAGGGGTTTTGGCGGCATTCTACTTCTTATACTTCCTTTCCTAATCCGTACACTTAGCTTTAGGATTTTTTCTTTTGTAGCTTCTGCCTCCTATACTTTTTATATCCTTTTAGGTCTACTTAGACGTTGTTTATACTTACTATGCTGAGGTCTTTGTCTTTTTACGGGAATTAACAATTTTTCAAAGAAAATCTTTAGCAAAATATTTTCTTCAGATATTATCTCTATTTTGTATCTTTCGAGGATATCCTTCTCTATATCCTTCAAAGTTGACTTTGTGAATTAATATTCCTAGTATTCGGTTGTATTCGCTAGAATTTTACAGTGGGAATCGTGATTATTTACAAGTTTCTCCTTGGGACTCGAAGCTTTTAAGGACTCTTCATCTAGAGGAGTTATTGTTTTTTCTTCGGTAACTGCCCCTATTAAATAGGAAAGTTACTGCTTACCCTTGGTAACTGTTGCCTTTTACTTATAAATAGGCCTTTTGTATACTTGTACCTCTCAAGTCTTTCCCTAAGATGGTTGAACTTAGAGAGAAAGTAGGATTCCTTAGGATTCTTCTTCACAATTTCTTCCCTTCTTTTGTTCCATTCCATTCCTTGTGGGTGCTCTAAAGCTATATAACTTAGAAACCAATGTTCCTTTTGCTTTCCTGATGAGGTTGGGCGTATGCTCTTCCCCTATTAAAGAACTTGGGCTCTCCTTATGCACGGATGTTTCGGTATCTTTTATTCAAAAGGATTGATATTATGATATCCTTCCTTCAAATCCTCCGATCATACCACTGCTCAGCTTTGGCCTTGGCTTGTCTGCTATTGATAAGGATATGCATCTTTTCCATCTGTAGGTTGGCTTCCTTAGTTAAGGTTGACTGAGATTTTGGAATAATGTCTAGAAGGTCTCTTTTTTTGGTAGGTACTTTGGTCCTCAGGTCGCCATTTGTAAGGGTCAAAACAAGTTGCTTAGGCAAGCTGACACATTTTCTGTCACGCCTCCTTTGACCTTGTTGCTTATGCTTTGCGGCTAGTGGACGTGCTGGGAGCATGGGCTTGGTTTTCCATAGCCTTCAGTTGAGGGACGAGGTTGCAGTTTTCCAATGGTGGTTCGTTATCTCTGAGAATTGTCTCTACAAAGCTTATCTAGGACCTTTGTGGCCTGTTAGTAATTTTTGCATTGTTATCTTCCTAGGGAAGATCCTCGGCCGCATCCTTTTTTACCATGTCCTCAAGCACGTCCCTGTCAGCCCCTACGTCTTTCGAGGAGTTCACCACCTTCAATTTTAGAAGACCGCAATCTTCAAGCTTATGGGCTATAAATGGATGTAATCTTCAAACTTGTAAGTTTGTAGGCTTTAGACGAATGTAATCTTTCGACTTGTAATTGTACTCCATAATAAATGAAGCCTTTCTTTTACATCTATGTTTGGATTGTGATGTTTTTGCCTTTCATCTGCCTTTCTGTGCTTTTGATGATAGTTTTAAAATTTGAATTTGAAAGAAATTCTTGTCTTATTTAGCCTCGTCTGAATCTAGAGGTTAGCCCTATATGCCCCCGTTTGTTTGTCTAACTTGCTCTATAGCTTAGACATGAAGACTTAAGTTTGTTCATTGTCACATGAAAACCATTTAATTTAGTCTATAGAAACCCTCAATATTTGTAGTTGTTGGCTACCATTTTGTCTTTTCCCTTTGACTAGGCTAAGGTTTAGACGTCTTTTAATTCCACGTGCCAATGGAGATCACAAGTGATAGGGATGGCAACGGATATTGGACCCGACTCGGATCCGTGGATCCAAATCCGTTTTTCCGAATATGGGTCTTCAAAATTTAGACCTGAAGGATCCGTGTTAGATTACTAATCTCCAGTTCTACTCTCTCACGGTCTCACCTCGGTGCCACAACCAGGAAAAACAAACATTATCTTTGCTGCTACTCCCGCTTTGCCACAACCTAGTCCGTGGGTTCTTGGGACATTTGATTTTATTCATTTGTACTTTGGTGTTTTGTAATATTTGATTAGTTATATGAATTGTATTCAAGTATTGAACTATATCATTCGTTGGATTGTTGTAGTAGATGCAAAATGTAAATTTAAAAATTATAAATTTATTATTGTCGCAAAAAAATAGGCAAAATATGTAGGATCCCTTTTGGACCCGTTTTGGACCCGGATCCGTTGGATCTGGGTCTGGATCCTTACTTTTCATACCCGAAGGATCTGGATCCATCCATGAAAAACAGATTTGGATCTGGATCCATAAGGACTCGGTCCAGATCCGGTCCGTTGCCATCCCTATCACTTGAAAAATGTCCTAGGACTTGCTTTTGCATTATGATCTTAGAGTGACAGTCAATTGTTTCCTATACGTTGTTCTAGCATGATGGTCGCCATTCACTAGGTCTGTCCATTAGACTCTCCTATGTTTAGTAGGTTTTTTCACTAAACTCTCCTATGTTTGGACTTTGCTAGGGTCGCCCTCCTTAGCTTTTGAGAGAAAATATCAACCATTGTCCGCAGATCTGCCCTAAGGTTATTCTTTGGCCAACATTTGTGAGACATTCGATTACTACCAACTTTCTTGGGTTTATATGCGACTGTCGCCATATATGAGGTTTGCCTCTAGGCACTTGTAGAATTCAATTCATTTACGGCTATATATTTGCGGCATAATAACCAAAAAGCTGTAATTTAACAAAGTAGATAATAATTTGCGGCAGGTTGAGCCAAGAACTATCACATATTAATGGTCTTCGTATTATTTTGCGGTGGGTTAAACTAAGAACTGCCGCAAACTAATATCATTAATTTGCTGTGATTTTTTGCTAGAACTATTGCAAATTATTATCTCTACTTTTAAAAAAACACGGGCTTCATTTCTTTATTTCTCCACTGCCTTTTCTTCTTTGTTTTGCCTTTGCAACATAACATCTTCATCTTCAATGCCCTAGCAGCCAAACCAACACCACAATGTCCTCATCTTCAATTCTCCTTCTCTTCCTTGTCATGTCGTGCTGCCACCTCCTCCTCCTCCTCCTCAACCAACACCACGTACAGTTGCCGCCACCTCCTCCTCTACTGATGGATGCTTTGAAGGTGAGTATTTCAAATTTCATGAATGTGTTTGATATGAATATTAAATTGGGTGTTTTGTATATGAGTTTGGTTTGTTTTGATAATGGGGCTACGTGTATTTGATTTTATTTGAATGTGTGAATTCTTTAGATCTGGCTATGGATGCCATGTATAGTAAAAAATTCTGAAATTTATGTGATAAATGGTTATAATTCATTCCAAGCTTCCCCATCACATCTCCTCCAACTCCAAAATCTCCCTCCTTATATGTTCTGGTTTGATCTCCAACTACTCCTAATTGTCCACCTCATCCTTCCATGGTACGATCTCTAAATACCATGATTCTATTTTCCAATGACGAAACACCTACTCCTCATAGACCCATACTACTTTTGAAAGCGGTAGCTAAGTTAGTATAGTGTAGGTTATATTCAATTCAAACAAGTTATAAACAAAACGTCCAAATTCGAAAGAAAATAAATAAAAAATAAAAAAGGCATTAATATGCAGCGGTTCTACCTTAAAACAGCACAAATTAGTGAATATTAATTTGCAGCGGTTCTAACCTAGAACTGACGCAAATTAATGTTCTCATTTCACTAATTTGCTGCGGTTTTTAGATAGAACAACCTCATATTAATGTCTTTTTTACGCCATATTTTTTACGTCGCAAATTAAAGATAGTTATTTGCTGCACGCATATTAATGCCGCATATACCTCTATTTACACCACCTAAAATAGTTAATAATCTACTAGTGAGGGAAAGATCCTATGGACTTTGTTTCTCTTGCCCTCTCCAGTCTACTTACCTAAGGCACAGTTGCCACCATTCACGAGATAGCCCACTAAAGGTAGTCAACACTCGGCATTTTGTGTGATAGTTGATTGCTCCTAACTTCCTTGGATCTAGCGCAACTATTGCCATGTAGACACTCTACCTCTTGGGTAGGGTTTCATGTGGACTTTTATTAAATTACCCTCTCCAGTATATTGACCTAAGGTGTAGTCTCCACCATTTACGAGGCTTGTCCTAGGACCTAGCCCGTAGACGGAATTTTGTGTGACAACTAGTTGCTACCAATTTTTATTAATCTAGGCGCAATTGCCGCCATCTGCGAAGTCTACCTCTAAGGTAGTGGTTTGCATGGACTTTTGCTATAATTGGTCTCTCAAACCTTCGAGGCCTTAACATAGTTTCCCCCACTCCTAAGCTCATTTTATTGGACCTAGCCTACGGCCGAAATTCGATATGGCAGTTGGATGGTTGGTTGCTCCCAACTTCCTTAGATCTAGACACAATTTCCGCTATTCAAGGAGCTACCTCTTGGGGTAGAGTTTTGTCTAGACTTTGTACAAGCTGGGTTCCTTGGTCTTCTCGAGTGGTGACTGAGAGGTCTATCTTGCCATCAGGGGTGATGGCGAATCCGGAGAAACCCACCACTTGCGTGTGTAAAGGCATAAGATGATTCTCATCAATGTCCATCTACTCAAAGATGGGCTTGTGCTCTGCCAAATCTTTACCACCTAAGATCATGTAGATGATCTTGCTTATTTTACCAAAATTCTAGGGGAATGAATCTCTTCCCCATTTCTCCATGTCTTCTGACTCCTACTCCGAAACCTTGTACTACTTGAAATATTGTGCCTGATGAGATCTTCGAGATTGCTCTTTAGGCTGATACATTTCCTAGTGGAGTGGCCTGGCAGCCATGGAAGTCATTGTATGCATTCTTGTTTTGCCCTTCCATCTTTGACGAGTGGCTTCCGCCACTTGTCATCGTTCTTTTTCAGGGCGTATATCTCAGCATGAGTGGTGGTGAGAGTAGTATAATTCTCGTACTTTGATTTTTTTCGACTTCGTACTTCCTTTTCCATCCTTGATTTTAAGTGTCGTGGCCCTACCTGCGTCTATTTTGGGGCTCTTGGCACCCTTACCAGAAGATGAGCTTACCACCCTATTGAAATTCCTATTGGTTATATATTTCTCATCGACCCCTAATACAAGTCATTCTAGAAGGGTCCAAGCCTCATATCACTTCTCAAGGCATGCAAAGCAATGCCCTGCTCCAAAGTGGGAACCAAGACAACCTCTTGGTTGAACTTCACAATGTAGTCTCACACTCTCATTATTCTCCTCCCTGATGTTGATCAACTCGATTATTGACTTGGTGCACCGCTTGCTGTTAACGAAGTGGTTCTTAGTGTCTCCAGCTAGGTGGAGTTGTAGATGGATCCCTGTGGCAGACGTTGGAACCAATCTTGTGCTACTCCCACCAAAGTGGTAGGGAAGTACTTACACCATGAGGCATCTGTGAACTGTCCCATGAATAGTTGGCCTTCAAAGGCGGCAACGTGGTCTTAAGTGTCACCTTTGCCATCATACTTAACATGACTAGGGAGCTTCACCTAGGTGGAAAGCTCCCTTAAGATCTCGTCTAAGAATTGAGAGCTTATGGGTACTTTGACACTCCGCGATGGTCTACTAGGTTGCAAGGACATCGGGCCGGAGAGTCTACAGAGTGCCCTTTATTGAGGGTGGTTCGATGCAGACCATTCTCTGTGACGTCTGTTGCCGAAAGGACTCATCTACTCACCTAACCTCTATAAAATTAGCTTTTTTGGCACTCACTCGTGGGAATGCTCGGCCTAAGTAGATTCACGAATACACTTCAAGATATAAGACTTACTACTTCTATAGTAGGTTTCATTATAGTATGTTGAGGATGAGGGCTTTTGGATGAGTTGCTGGTGCTTCTTTCTCTAGGAAACGGTGTCCTTCATGGACTCTTTCCAGTCTGCGGCCAATTGTGAACCTCGGCGTCTGGCTTTGGATGGCCTTTCACGCTAGTCGGTGCCACTGGCTCCTTCCTCGATAGCTAGTTTGAGTTTCCTATGGACGCTCGTGCTCTCGGGGGTCAAAAGAGGAGTTCATCCTTTTTGTTAGCTGTTCTCTTTAGATCCTTGAAAGTTGAATCCCTTTGGACTACTCGTGATTACTGGTAGGTGCTTCTTGGCTTGTTGTAGTGCTGCTATGGTAGCATCTAGCTACTCTGGGGTTAACCCGGTCTCTCTAGTCTGGTAAGCTTGTCTAGGTGTACATTTTCCCTTCTCCTGGCAAGGAGTGGAGCGATTTTGGAGTTTTGTCCTCATTGCCTTCCCATCAGATGGTTAATCGTCTAGACGAGGCGTAAGGTTCATAAAAAACGACATGCCCTTCGCCGTGCTTACCCGGGTGAGAGTGTAGAAGGTGTTTTTGGGTGAACTTGTAGAGGACTTGATATCGACCATATGGACATTGTTAACCATGGCTTAGATCTTTCATGCAATTGAGAAGAGAGGCCCTCCTTCTAGCGCCAAATTGTTTTTATCTGAAGGATCAAGAAACCTTACTTAAGGGTCAAGTAATGAATGAGAGAAGATTACTGGGGGTTCCTTTAGCTTACGCGTCCCAGACCTCTTCGGTTAATAGCCTGCACAAAGAGTATGTAAGCGATACTGGCCTCGGGGGAGGGGGGTGTTCTTAGGACACCCACTTCTATGCCTAAGTTAGTAATTTGATTAAAGAGCTAGTAAGAGGAGATCTCTATTGGTCAAAGTGATAAAGGGGATTGCGGAAAGTATCCTTACTAGAGGGAAGTTATGCTCTCTTAGTAAATGTATCTGATTGTGTGTTTATTAGAGAGTCAACCCCTTGTTTCTTGGCCATAAATGGGTTTTAATAAGAGAGAAGTTGGTGGGGCCAATGTTGTAACCATGCTGGGTTTTTGATCGTTGAGGTAGATTCTAGCTCATAGGCTACTGAGAGTTAGGAGACCCAAGATGATGATTTGGAATAGGGCTTCAATTTAATAGGCCTAGTCAGAATTTTACCCATATAATATATATAAATATACAATACACATATACTCGTCTTTGCATCATTACTAGGTAAACGACAAATTAGTTTATAGAGAATGAATTAATTTCAATACAACAATACATCAGTCTATGACGACTAGCTTCCTCCTTGCACATAATTTATAGTAATTTATTTCTAAAAATTGTGTTGAGATCTACATGAAGTTGGCCATTACCATGAGCCAAAATAGCTGGCGGAATGTCGGCAAGTTGTACATGTACTAATATATACAGACCTCAGCTGTGCCTTCTATTCTAAAAATTTCATGCACTAGAATATCCAAAAACTGAACCAGTTATTAAGAGAGAATTCGGAAATGGCCAACACTTCAGAAACCAAACCAGACGTCAACCTCACCCTTGTAAACAACAACAATTCATTCAATAGAGATGAACACAAGGACGAGGAAGAGGGTCACTATGCATACGCATATCAGTTGATCAATTCTTGTGTTCTTCCTATGGTGATGAAGGCGACTATAGAATTGGGCGTGCTGCAGGTAATCAATGATCAAGCCGGCCTCCACGGACTCTCGCCCGGAGAAATAGTGACAAGGCTCAATATAGGGAACCCGGATGCGCTTGCCATGCTGGATCGAATGCTCCGACTTTTAGCCACCTACTCCGTTGTGAATTGCGTAGTGGTTCACAACAAGGAAGGTGGCGCAGAAAGGCGATATAGTCCGTCTCCTGTGACTAAGTTTCTGGTGCCTGATGATGATAGTGTGTCATTGGCTGGTCTATTAAACTTGTTTGTTGATAAGGTCTTCCATGAGAGCTGGTATGTACACTCTATACACCTACTTTTTACAGTTACTTATTGTTTTATGTGATTCATGCATGGATTATAATCAACCATTATGATTTTTTTTTAATAGAAGAAAAACTTATATTTGATATATTTGATCGAAACTTTATGTATATTTAATTATTTGATCATCCTTTCATATACCATTTAAGCTCAACCCCCCAAAAAATGTTACAATAATCGATTAAAGTAGTATGTTACGTGCTAGTGACAAGTGAGTTCATTATTTATTCGAAAATAGAATATGTGCGTATTGAATGGAGGTGTCCCAGCCACACCACCTTATTTTTTTTTTATTGCATGATTATATAATAATGTGTCTTTAGGATCATGAGAACGGACCCATACGTAATTTTCAACTTTGATTTAAGAAAGATGTCTCAGCAAGAACGCATAAAAAATATGTTTTTGGTTGTCTGATCTTGCTTGAAATGACGTAATTTACAGAAATTTCTAACTTAAGCTGATAAAAATATATTAATGGTATTTTTGTATTTTATTTATATACTTAAAATCATAAAATCTATATCTGATATGAATTTTTTTTGTATTTTTATATCTTCTATTTCTTTATATCTAATATAACAATATCCATATCTAAGAATTTAATATTTTAATATAATTTATATTAGGTATGAATTAGGAAATTAACCGTAAACAATGGTCATACTTGCAATAGATACTCAGTAATCATCTCCGTAAAAATAAATCACGTAGGGACAAGCTTGAAGAGGCAGTAAGAGGAGGAGGGATCCCATTTAACATAGTACATGGAATGCACGCTTTCGAGTATCCAAGTGTGGACTCAAGGTTCAATGAGGTTTTCAATAAGGCGATGTATCAAACCACTACTTTCATTATCAAGAAGATTTTGGAGAAATACAAGGGCTTAGAGGACGTTGAAGAAGTAGTTGACGTAGGCGGAGGTCTTGGCCACACTCTACGTGTCATTACTCTTCGATATCCTTCCATTAAGGCCATTAACTTCGATTTGCCTCATGTCGTTCACAATGCCCTTCCAATCCCAGGTATGACCGTTTCATTTTCTACCCATAACATACCTGTTCTTTTGCTGCTTTTGCCAATGGGCCACCTTTAATTAAATAATTCATCCTAAATTATTTTTTACACATACTCACAATTACACATAATTTTAGGTGATAAGTTATTATTAGATTATTAAATATTTTTATTGAAACCTTCAAAGATTCGTCTCAATGAGAAGGGTGCTTAAAATAAGAAGAATAAGAAAAAATCTTGATCACTCAAATGATAAGATCCAACGCTAGAGATTTCACGTAAAAATGGTTATTAAAACAATAAAAAATAATAACTATAATAATAAAAAGAGTAACCATAATAATAAAAATAATCATTATAAGTGAAAAAATTTATTTGGTCACTATGAGTTGAAAAAGGATTTCTAGTACATAAAATATAATTCTTTGAATTTAGGAGATAAAGAGTCAAAATGTCTTCTATTACCTTCCTCTTCCTCCCTCCATCCCTCCCCCTCTCTCTCTCTCATCTTAAAAAAAATATCAGAAAAGGTAGTATATTTCTTGTGCAATGATTGTGCTTGATATTCTAAAATCTTAAACACTCACAACTATAATAATATTTAGATTTTTCTAAGCCTTGTTCACATATTATTAGATGTTAATAATCTTTACATATTTTAGAACCCTTTTGCTCTTGAAAATTGTTTTTATTTCTTTTTTTTAGATTTCTAAGACACAATTTAGACAATAGATATTTTTAGAAAAGATATTTAATTTTCTCATTTGAAATCTATAAATTTTTAAGCCAAACTTTGGCCAAGAATTATTCTCAATCTATAAGAAAAAAATAATCATATGAAACCTTGAAATATTCGTCTCAATGTATATTTTTCAAATATCAACTTTTTATAATTTTTGCAAATACACAATTAAAGATATTTAAAATTTTAGTTTGCTTTGGGATATGGGAAAAAAATGGGAAGAACAAAAAGGAATGGGGGGGAGTATATTTTAAAAATAAATTTCTAAATGCATAAAATAATTCTTAAATGGTAATTATTTTATATAGTATGAAGTACGTAGATAAATGGATGAGGTCAAATTTTCTAATTTTTAATAGTAAGCTTGAATTGTTTTTGGAAAGGTGGGAGTTCTTCATTTTCAATTCATTGGTTATTGTATAAATTATTTTAGGTGTGGGCCAGAATATATATAGTATCTTTGATGCAAATTTGACTTGATACAACGTGACAAACTAATGTTGGGCAATCAATAACTTTCAAAATACAAAATTCAATGTAAAACTCCCACTCAAAACCAGGGCTCGTGAGAGTATTGAATATATTTGTGTAGATTCGCATTCATAGTACTAATTCTACCAAAGATAAGGCAAGAATTTTTATTTCTACTATTTACATTGCTTTGATATATATCTACTCACTTAATATACATTCACTATATGGATGTCTTAGGCGTAGAGCATGTTTGTGGAGATATGTTCAAAAGCATTCCTAAAGGAGATGCCATTCTTTTGAAGGTAAATTCAAAGAGATCATCACCTTTATAGTTACTACTCGTATTATGTGTGCAGTGAATTTGGTAAGAGTAATTAGAAGTATGGAGTATTGTATAATTCTGCTTATCTATAATTAAAAATTAAATTCTACTCCTTGCTTATAATTGCGCATTACTCTCTTTGTTTTTTTTGTTCGTCTCGTATTCTACATATGTAAATTTCAAAAAGATCTTCCCATATATAATCGTTCTATTTTAGCCTAATATAATATGACAAAAATAACCTCAGTTGAATAATTATTGACGAAAATAACCTTAGTGTTCACCTAAACTACCGAAAATACCCCCACTAGTCCTAAAAGTTTTCATCAACATTTACTCATTAACAATCAAGTTACATAATCCCATGAGTATATAATGCATGCTCTAGTTACATTATTCTTTTTATGGGAATTGATTTTTCTTTTCATATTATCTTAAATTTATTTTAATGAATCTTACTCGTATTTTACTCATTTTTTTATTTCTTCCCTGATTCTAAATGGAAAGAATAAAAAAAAAAATCGGAGTACTTTATATTAAAATTAAAGTTATATGAGCCATTTCAATAAATAACTCTCACTCATTTTCTCTATTAATTTTCTCCATGTCAACCTCAACCAAAAATATATACCCACTTTGTTTTGAAAAAATTAAACAAACATTTACATTTCTCTACTTGTTACTCGTATTATGTGCGGCACATATTTAAGATTACTATTTATGGACAGAAAAAGAATTTTCTCCATGTCAACCTCAACCAAAATTATATTCCAACTTTGTTTTGAAAAATTATATAAACTTTTCAGTTCTCTAATTACTAATCTTATTACGTGCCACACAAATTTTAGATTATTTTCACGGACAGGAAATTAGATGAAATTGTAATCGTACACAATCAGATCAGTCCAATTACATAAGAGTATGTTATTTCACAGAAATATGGAGTATAAATCTTATAAGATGATTATTCTTATTGACTTTGTTTATATGATATGATAAAAAGGATATTAGTTTTTTTTTTTTTTTTTTTTTTGTCTATGGCCCTTTTGAGAACTTATTTTCATGTGTAACAAAGAAGGATTTGAATAAAATTATTTCAAAAAAGCATTATGAATAGTGTAATATGATAAGTTTTATATTACACAATGAATTTTTCCTAATTCCTAATTCATATCTGATATAAATTATATTTAGATATATTGATATCTTAGATATAGCTATTGTTATATTTGATATAGAATACAAAAGTTATATAAAAATACAAAAAAAAAAACATAACAGGTGTAGAAATTATGATCTTAGGTATAGAAATGAAATTACAAAAATATCACCTAATATATTTATTTCATATATAAATTAGTAAATTCTCATCATGCGATGCTTCGAAATTTTAAGACCTACCATTATTTTGTGTGTTAGATTTCACCTTTTAATGAATGTTAATCTTTGAACTAGTGGATCCTACATGATTGGAGCGATGATCATTGCTTGAAGTTATTGAAAAATTGCTACAAAGCCTTGCCTGAAAAAGGAAAGGTCATCGTCGTAGAGGCAATCTTGACCGACGTGGCAGAGAGCACACATTCCGGGAGAGCTATATGTCAAATAGATGTACTCATGATGACACAAAACCCCGGAGGAAAGGAGAGGAGAAAGCATGAGTTCGAGGCCTTAGCCAAAGGAGCTGGTTTTGCATTTGTCAACTTTGATTGTTGTGCTTATGGCTTTTGGGTTATAGAGTTCCACAAATGATAGTATGATATAAAAGTCTAAAGGAATTGAAGGTGGGTTATGTATGTTCTTCTCGCTAGTGATTCTGTCAACAAGCTATGACAATCTGCCTAGCAAAGCTCCCTTTGGAAAGGTATCATCATATGACCATCTTTAACTTTGTGGTTGTCTATGAGATCTTATTCTCTCGACCACATCTCTTTAAAAGTTAGCTCTAAGGTTAATACGCTGGATCAGACCATTTTTGTTTTGGAAATTTTATACTTGATGTATTGTGAAATTATTGATATAGCTTTGTTAATTTAAGAACAAAGCATGATGAATTAGGTGCTTGTTTGTTTTGAAGGAATTGATGTTAGGAATCAAAATTATTTTCTAATTAACTTAAAAATAATCCATTGTTCTCAAGAAATGACAGTGAGGTAGACTTTTTAGGAGACACGTCGGTTGCAGATCTAGGGTTTTCAAATAAGGTGTGCACAATTATAATAAACTCATCAAGGAGAAGGTTTAAAGTCTTGGACTTCCTGTTCTTAACAAAACATTGCAACTAAAGGCAATTCCAGCAAGTCTAAGCCTTATTAGTGAAACAAATTCATCATAGTTTTTATAAAGAGGGTAGACACATTAGTTTACCATTAATGCAATATGGATAAGCTTCTTCCTACCCCCAAAAGGACAAATTAGGGTATGAATTTAGGTGGTAGTACGACAGGTATGGATACAAGAGTCATATCTATCATGGGTAACGAGACGAATGATGGATTTGATTTTTAAACCTCCCTGTATTACACTATTTTTTAAGCCTAAGTGAATTTATAAATGGATACATATTACCTTTTCTAGTTTTATTTATTGTTGGCTTGTAAAATAGATTATTTTATTAAAATTTCAAAATGTAATAGAAAATAATGTTGGTGAATTTACGCAGGTAGAAAGTGGATAAAAGCGGTTAATGAGTACCCACTTGAGGTGGTGGAATAGATATTTGTTTAGTTTTAAACCCATTTAGGCAAGTAAGGGTATTAAGTTTGTGCCTGTCATGGGTTATAGGGTGGGTAAATTTTTTTTTTGGCAAGTATAGGTATGACGCAGAGAAAACCCTTACCTACTCTGCCCCATTTCATCCATAATTTATATATATAATTCCACTAAATTTCCACCATTTTATTATCTAGCTAGGGAGTAGGTAATTAAGGGAGGGAGTTGGTAATTAAGGGAGGGAGTTGGAAGGGCTTTAAAAAGACTAGCTAGAAAACCATTGACAAGGGAGAGAGAAGAGAGAGATATATAATATGTTGGTAAAGATTGTATAAATGTTACCATACAAGATAAATACATGAATATAGGTGAATGTCAATATTTATTTTATTGACTAAAAATACTTTTCTACACATCGTACACTTGTACTTTCTTTTCTACATATGAATAAAATTACCTTTAATTGATGATTGTTGACATTATATTAATATTCTTAGTAAATTCTTGTAATATAAATAGAGATGTAATTATTTATTGTAAGTTGCATAAGCTACGTATTTTATTAAAAACACATTCTCTCTAAGTTTTACAAGCTTGTGTCCATATTATTGAAGGAAGTGTCCTTGATATGTTATACAATTACTAAATATATGATAGGATATTTATAGAGATAATTAGTTCGGTTATTTTAGTATTGTAATATTTTGCTAGAAACCAATTACAATACATGGGATAAAATCGATTGGGCCTACAACTAATTTAATCGGATCCTATAAGGTCACACACACACACACACACACATATATATATATATATATATATATATATATATATATGTATGTATGTATATGAGTGATTCAAACATGGAAAAGAATCTCATGCAAAAAGAAAACCCTAATTACTAAGTCATATCTTTGGATATATATGTAATAGTGGGATTCTTTTTGACATACGAATGCCATAAGAGATCTCACGCATGAAACCCCAGAAAACCTCCACTTAGCCGCCATCCACTAAAAGAAAGAAAAGGGTTTGAGGTTCTGAATCTCCTAATAACAACGATCAGTTCAATATCGTTTGAAGCACGCGTTAAAGGTATAAACACTTCCTATTACGTGATTTGTATTAAGTAGATGCATGTGTTCCTGGTTAGATGTTAGGAAGGGTTACTTAAATTCTGCTATACACATCTAATAAGTTCCTACAATTATTTCATAACACGCGTCATTAGCACGAATTTTTTCTTAGGTAAAATTATACCTATGCTTACACATGTTGAAAGCTTTTGCAAAATATTTTCGAGTATGCTCTATAATTGCCTATATTTTGAATGATCTTTAAAAAAATACAAAATGCTTCTTTTATAAAGTAGGAAATGACTTCCACAAAATATATTTCTAAATATTTTACTTGTGTCATATTTAGAATTGTTATTATTTTTTTTTTTCCATAATACATGTTATTGGGAAGTAATTTATGAAATAATAAAAAGCGGGAACAATGAATAAAAAGCTACAAATGGATGTTAAAAAACACTGATTCTGACACTAAGTGGAGGTCTGATAATATAATATATTTCCATTTGAGAATACTTTATAAGAATTCTACAGTGTACTCCAAATTCAGTGTCACCATTAGTTTCAATTAGCTGGTAGGTTTTCTTAATTTGTGTCTCTGATACCAACAGATTGGAGACAGGATATAAGATTGCAGATTAAATATTCGGATATAGGGAGACACGATGAGATAAGATCTTGGTGTTGGCTCATTCAAGAGCTAGGAAACAGATGAAACCGCCGAGTATAATAAAGTGGTAGGGTGAAACAAAGAAGAGCTTGCCTATTTGCGTAACAATTACTCCGTAACACATTACGTAACTAACCTGATTCGAAAAGATTATGACGCCATAAAAATATATAAAAGGTTACAAACAATTTTTGGAATAATAATAATAATAATAATAATAATAACTAACACCACGTGAAAACTGAAAAGATTGCACTTCCCTTAAAATAGTAATCAAAGTTTTGTTAAGATGAAATATGTAAATTTGCTTGACATAAAACTCATTACGTTGTTGTCTCTATTGTTGGTTAGGGTAGATTAGAATATTGCCTCCTTCTATTTATACTGTTAAAGTTTAAAAAGTTTGATTATAAATTATTATGTTATAAAAAAATATATTGAAATGGGATCTGACAGAATACATTTTAATGAAAATTTTTATAGTATCAAGTTTTATAATTTTTTATTTGACGGATTTGAAAATAAAAACGTTTAAACTCATGTCTTGAAAATCATGTAAACTCAAATAGGGCAAAAAATTAGAAATAATATCTACATAGTATTTTAGTAGTATCTAACAAAATAATGCTATGTGACGCCTTCCCTCAAAATGGGCACGTACATTTCTATCAAGAAGTCTTGAATGTTCCTATATATCTAAAACCAGTAAAAAAAAATTATACTTCTTTCTTGGAACCATTAATTCAAACAAAAATTATACAGCTATAAAACTTTTAATAACCATTGTACCCACGCAAAGATACAAGTATAAAGTTAAGAATAGCACCAAGTGTGTTGCACGAAGTAAATTGATGTAACAACTATATCTAGAAATTTTGAAGTATTTGCCTACGCTATAATGGGTTTTACTTACAGACTCTATAAGCATCAAACATGGCAAGAAGATCGGAGAAGCCTACGAATGGGAAGGAGGAGGGTTAGCAAATTGTCAAATGGTGAGTCTGCAAAGGAAACCTGTTGTCTCCTTGTCCCGTCTTCCATCATGTGTTGATCCGTAAGATATGGTGACAAAATTAATGGCCTGCATATGTTGATAGTTAATCATAGGACACAATTTTACTACAAAAATCATTATATATATAGAAAAGAGATTTAATAAGAAGAGTGCTTATAATAAGAATAAGAAGAAGAGATATTAGCCCTATAAATGATAAGATTCAACGCTAAATATTTCACGTAAAAAAATGGTTACTATAACAATTAAAAGGGCTACTATATTAATAAAAAGAGTCATTATAACAATATAAAAAAGTCACTATAACAATAAAAAGAGTCCTTATAAGTGGAAACAAAATATTTGGTCACTATGAGTTAAAAAAGGATCACTATGAGTACGTAAAATATCATCCGTTTGATTTAGGATATAAAGAGTCAAGATGCATTATCATCCTTCTCATTTTAAGTACCCTTATATATATATATATATATATATATATATATATATATATATATATATATATATATATATATATATATATATATATATATATATATATATAATACTTAAAATGAGAAGGATGAGAATGCATATTGGCTCTTCATCTCCTAAATTCAACGTATAATATTTTATGTACTCATAGTTATCATTTTTTAACTCATAGTGACCAAATAATTTTTTCACTTATAATAACTCTTTTTATTATTATAGTTACTCCTTTTATTATTATGGTAACCATTTTTTATTGTTATAGTAACCATTTTTTTATATGAAATTTTTAGTGTTAGATCTTACCATTTGAATGACTAAGATCTCTTCTTATTATTCTTATTTTAAGCACTGTTCTCATTGGATCTCTCCCCTATATATATATATATAACAGATGATATTTTACATATACATAGTAATCCTTTTTTAACTCATAGTGACCAAGTAATTTTTTTTATTTATAATAAATCTTTTTATGATTATAGTGATATATATAGGAGAGGGCATGGGAAGAAGGATTGTGATGACTTTAATTGCTACCTTTCCTAGATAAATTATTCATGAAGAAACAACCTTACTAACCCATTAAAAATATCACAAACTAAACATACATGTTAGGATTAATTTCATTTTTTTAATCTCAATTGGAAAGCTATCCGTATAACAAAATATAATACTTTCCTTAACCAAATCAGGAGATGAAAGCATTGTCACATCAAAGATAGATACCTAATATAGCTGAAACAAGCAATGAAATCAATAATACAACCATGATTGTCCATAATACAATGAAGAGATGAAAGAATTGTCACATCAAAGATAGTCTATATTGCATATTTGTTGTAGGGGTGTTTCATAATTTTTAAGAAAGACAATAATGAGATGGAGCCCATATAAACTTAAACAAAATATTAAGTGTATTTTATTAATTAATGAGAATGTTACAAATATGGGAGGAAATATGCTAACTTATATCCCGGTACCGTAAGTGAAGGTTGGCTCCAGAAAGTGGCTCCAAAAAGTTGAAAATTTACAACTCAATACAAATCCAAAATTTTAACTCAACACAAATCAGCAACTAGGCCATAAATATCTCATCATTTGTGGTGGGTAACACCACATTTATTACAATATGGAAGTTGACAAAACCTCGAAAAAAAAAACAAAACTAAGTTTTTGAAGAAGAAGGATTACGATTTATCACTCTCAATAAAGCTTCATCATTAAGTGATTACACTTACCAGTTTGTTGTTCATCAAGCAAAATTTTAATATCCCTTGTGGAAGTTGTTGGCCAGATTTCGATCATATCATGTCAAGCTCAAACATGGCCGACAGAGCATCCGACACCTTTTCAATAGTGTCCATGTTAGCATTGGTGCCAACAAGATTGCTGCTAGATAGCACAGAGGAACATAACTTATTATGTGCTTAGCATCATGGACAGGGAATAATTTGCACCCAATTAAGGTACAATATCTATGTGCACATGATCAGAGATTATCACAACAACACCATCTATAGCAAGCAATAAAACTTATTATGTGCTTAGCAACATGGGCAAGGCAGTAGTTACAACTAAGTTACAACTAAGTTACAACAACTATGTGCAAATGATGCTAGTTTACCATCACAACTTCAAAAGCAATCGCCACCAGGTTGTATTAACAACCTTGCTCATCATTATAGTGTGTCCAGATGGACAATAAGTCAGATTTGGCACACTATAAGATCACAAATGACCAAAAATAAAGCAATTGTTGTTGAAACTTCAAGACTAGGAGAGTGGGTAGAAAAAGTGTCCTTCAACCCAAATGACATGAAGCTCATTCCATTGAGGAAAAGAACAATAGTTAAAGCATCAGCTATAAGTCTAGGTATCCATAGTTCAACAATCCATAGACTAATAAAAAGAAGTGCAATAAAAAAGCATACACATATGTAAAACCAGAGCTATCGGTAACACACAAAGGAGTAAGAGTGCAATGGTGTATTAATGCTAATGTATCAACAAGTATCACCACAACACCATGATTTTCCAAAATGTATATGTCATTCATATGGATGAAAGATGATTTTACATGTTCAAAATCACAGGCAGATACTACTTAACCCCAGATGAAGAAGAGCCACATAGATATTGTAAAAGTAAGAGGTTTATACTCAAAATATTATTCCTTGCAGCATTAACAAGACCACATATCACCCCAACAGGTGATGTGGTCTTTGATGGAAAAATAGGGATAGTTTGCTTCATAGATTTAGTCCTAGCAAAGAGGTCAAGTAAAAACAAAGCAGCTGGCACACTAAAAGTGAAACCAGTAACAACTATCACCATATAAGTCATTAAACAAAAGTTAATTACAAACATACTATCTGCAATCAAGGCTAGGTGGCCAGAATGGCAAATATGGATTGTCTAAGACAATGCAAAGCCACATATATACAAAAATGGCCTTGAATTAATATAAGAAGCAATAAAAGATGGGTTCAACATGATGCTAGTCAATTAACTAGCACAAAGCCCTGATCTGAATACACTATATCTAGGGTTTTTTAGGGCCATACAATCACTAAAAGATTAAACAACACCAAAAATAGTAGATAAGCTCATTGAAGTAGTGGAAAAGGCATACAATGACTATGATCCAAAGCTTATCAATCATATCTTCTTGACACTACAAAAATGCATGGTAGAAATCATGAAGAATAAGGGCAACAATAACTACCATATGCCACACATGAACAAGCAACAACTTGAAAGACAAGGTCAGCTACCAACATCAATCCATGTCTCCAAGGAAATAGAAGAAGAATGTAACTTATGGCTTCAAGCAGGATTTTACAGAGTAGTAGAGGAAGAAGAAGTACAATGAAACAGTAAACATGCACAATTAGAGTCATAATGAAGAACAGTGACAATAAGAAAATGAGTATGCTACACTTTTATAATTATAAAGCTTATGTAGGTGACAAATTACCAAATTTTGTTTAGTCAACCTTTGAACTGCCCTCACTGATGTATTAACCTTAGACATTGGTATTAAAATGTTCAAATTATGCATGGGTACTTCAGAACAAACATATGAAACCAGTATATCCAACACAACATCAAAACAACAACATCACACCATATCCAAAACAACATTATAATAACAACCACAATACCGTATCCAAAACAACAACATCCCAACAAGACCAACACCTTGACCATCACAAGATCCAAACAATAGATCACAAATAATAGATCAGAGCAGACAAACAATAGATCAAAGCAGACGAACATTAGATCATGAATAATAGATCACAGACAAATAGACCACGAATAATAGATCAGCACAAGAACAGGACATAGGACAGTAGAAGAATAGATGAGCATAAGACTAGAACCCAAGAATAGATTAGCACTAGAAAAAATCACCATAAACCAAAGAATACAAGAATGCAAGAAGACAATAAGACCAATAATAAATCACCACAAATCGAGGAACACAAGAAGACAACAACCTATAAAAAAATTTCAAAGCATAAAGAACAATGGAATTGAGAGTTAAAAGTTTAGATTCACTTAGCCTTCCTTCTCATTCTTATTAGAGTACCAATAAGTGTATTCCGACCACGATCTAAACCCCGTAGGTGGCTCTAGGTTGTTGTCAAGTGGCGGTTGAGGGGTCAAAGAGGAAGCCAATTTGTGATATCTCTCATATTTCCTTCTCCTTTTCTCGTCCAATTCACAGATTATTTGTTGTAATTGTTACATATCAGCTGGTAGTAGGTAGTCTTGCTCAAACTCGCAAAATCTAGGTTTAGGAGCAAGAGGATTCTCTTTCTTCTCATTAGCCATACCCACCAAAATAGGTATCAAAATGAGCGACGTGAGATGGGGTGAATTAATTTGATGGAAATTATGGGAGAAGAACAACAAACAAAGAGAGATTTGGAAATTCGAAAACAGGAAGCAACGAACCAAAAGAGAAGTCCAGAATATCCGAGTGATGAGAAGGTATGATTAGGGCTAAGGGGTGGGTAGGTTACTTTTAGGGTTAAATGGCGGTTAGAGTTGATTAGGGTAAGAAAATAAGGGTATATCGGTAATTTTGTGTAACAAAACCTACTTAAAGTAGAAATGTAGCAAATAAATTGAGGTGTCCATATAAGAAAAATGTATCAACTAAAAAAATACGGAGAGAGTAAGAAACTAAAAATGTTTGTTTATCATCCTTGAAAAGAAGTTAAAATATTAGATATTCGATAACTTTTAAATAATCTCTAGAGACATAAAGGTGTACACTTCATTTAATGAAATTCTATTTTTTTCCCTACAAACTCTAGTGCTTATATTTGATCATGTTAAGCTTTTCTTACATAATAACAAAATAAATAAAATTTGACATTTAAAAGCTTTGAAATAAATATAAAGAATCTTTGTACCTAAGAAAAAATAAATGTAGAATATCACAGAAAGGAATGTACTGTATGAGTATCAACTTTTTCTATAAATTGGATTTCCATATTACATTTATGTGACTCTTAAAGCCAATAAATAAATAATTTAACCTTATATCTTATCCTTTGTATTAAATTATCCTTTAACTTGATGCCAAAGTCAATGAAAAAGTCAATTAGTTATATGGTCAAAACATTAGCAACATTCTACTATCAATCAATGATTTCCACATTTATATCAATTAGTGGATAGAGTATGAGCATAGGAGGTTATAAGCATACCTTGGTGTTACACGAATCATTCATTGGATATTGATTCCAAGTCACTATAAATAACTTGTTTCATGATTCCAAACATCTCCATGTTTGTCTAGAGATTTCAAGATCTACATATGTTAGACCTAGACAAGTAAAACTATAGTTTTGTTTCAAAAACTAAATGGAAAAAACAGTTGATCACTCGCGGTGTTGATTTTAGGGAAGTTTGTAGAACTCTTTACTGTACAAGGTTATGGTGGTATGTCATAAGAGCCGAAAATATCTAGTATGGTCCAACCAAATATCGTGAAGACACCACCATGATTACTAACGTTTTTATGTTTAATGTTGAAAGCCAAATGCAAAGTCCAAGAAAGTTGGCAATATGATGGAAGCCTAAATATAAAGTCCAAGAGAATAAGCAACGTAACCCGATTACAACCCAATGTGCTCAAACCTAGACTTATATTTTCTTGGGTATATGTTTATTATGATAATCTAAGCTAATAAAAGTGTTTATGCAGCCAAATACTTGTTGGGCTAAGTTTCAATGTTTGGGTTCATATTATTAGTTTGTCTAACATTTACTTAAGTACTTAAACCTTTCTACTATATTTTATTTATCTCCTATATTTTTTTGTACTTTTCTTACCTTGTTTTTATCCTAATGTGTATCTTACATGCTACATGAAGATTTCTTGGAAAAATACTCGTTACAATCACGCCCGAATGATTTCAGCCATGATTCATGCACTTTATCAAAAGATAAGAATATTTTAATTGCCTAAATTTTTTGGTTCTATCCTTTTCTTATTTTACTACTTTCAAACTCTAGCCTAACTTATTTAAACATGCTTTTCTTATTAAGTTATCCCTTGATTTTAGCAAATCATTGACGCCATAAATGCTAAAGATTTTATTCTCAAATTGACTTACTTTAAGATAAGTTTGGTTGTTATCAAATTTTATTATCTTTATTTTAGAAGAAATCCGTTTGAAGTTTAAAATGTAGCAAATTAATTGGAGAGATTCTTGCTGCAAAATATTCAAAAGATTTCAAACTTCAATAACTATAAATTAACGATTTAGTCACAACTAAATTGGAGGAAATCATGCTGAAAATATTCAAGAGATTGTAGAATTTCAGCAATCTATTTTCAGCCATTTTTCAACGGCTAAGTGCAACATATCTTTACTGAAGTTCAAATATAAAAATCAAAGCATTAAAGTTGAAGCAAAACAAGCATACAAGCCTACATGTTCAGACACAATCAATATTCAATCATATTATTTTCTATTTAGCACTGAAAACTTTCTTTTTCTTCTAGTTTGAGAGAAAATCAAAGTATAGACTCTTAGTAACGAAAGAAAATATGCTTAGAGAGTGTTATACTAAGACTATATAATACTATTCAAACGTATAGAAAAGAGAGAACTTTTATTAATAGGATCTGATAAAGTGTAGCTGTGGTGCTACAGAGTAGAAGATAGGAATTGTAATCTTCTAGGGGTGCTTTAAGTATTTGAGGGAAGTAATAAAAGAGAAAGTTAAATCCTAAGAATTGGACAACCCTAGGATACGTAGGTAAATTAGTTGCTAAATTTCATAATAAATCATTGTGCTTAGTCTCCTTTTATTTATGCTTTTATAACTTACATTTTATTATTTGTTTTTTTTTATTATTTAAAGCTACAGCAAAGTCAACGTTTGAGTAATAGCCTTTAAAATTAATATCAAGGCCTTGATATCCACTTTAAATGTTAAGTCTCAAAGCTTTTATTTCTCCTTTAAAAGTCATCTCAAGACCTTGATCTCTTAATTGCAAAAATTAGACATACTCTATTCACCCCTTCCTGCTCTAGAGTATAATTGATCCTATTTAACATTCTCATTGATTCTCAAATTGGTATTAGAGTTAGATTCACAAGTAAAATATTTAATCTTTTATGAAGAAAAATGAATACAATAGGTAATGGAGGTTTTGCACAAGGACGGTCTACCGATCATCCTCCTTTATTTTGTGGAAATAAATTTACCTACTAGCATTTGTTGATGCAAATGTTTGTGATTGATCAAGATTTAGAAATTTGGGATATTATCAAGAAAGGTCCTAAGGTGCCAATGAAGACTAATGAAAGCATTATATGGTTCCTAAGGAATATGGTGACTTCACTCAATTAGATTTGGAAAGTGATAGAGCCATGAACCTTCTCTATTGTGGTCTAAATGCAAATGAATTCAACAAAGTTTCTGTGTGCAAGAGTACTTGAGAGATATATGACAAACTATTGGTTACTTACAAAGGAATGAGTCAAGTCAAAGAAACCAAGATAAGCATCTTCCTTTCATAATATGAGTTGTTCAAAATAATGCCCAATGAAATAATGAAAGAAATGTTACCGAGATTCAGACAAATGGTGAACAATCTAGATTCTCTTGATAAGGTATTTACGAATGAAGAAATAGGTAAGGAAGATCCTACGATGTCTCTCAAAATCAAAGTAGGGTCCAATGGTAACTGCGATAGAAGAAGCTCAAAACTTATGATCTTTGCCTTTGGATGATCTTCTCGGGAAACTAATCACACATGAGATGTTCCTTAATGAAGAAGATGAAGAGCCAGAGTCTTTTACCAAAATCTTAGCACACAAAGCAAAGAAAGAAGAAGCTACAACGGATAACAAAGATAGTGATAATGACGATCCATTTGCACTCATTGCTAAAATTCTTACCAAGATCTTATAAATGAAGAATAATTTCTCAAGAGGCAAAGACTACTATTATTTAAACAAATATAAAGGTAATTCAACTAACCCAATGAACAAAGTTAATACATTAACATGCTACGAGTGTGGAAAAATAGATTATCTAGTGAAAGATTATCCTAATGAAAGAAGCCTTACTATAAAAAGGACTATAAAAAGAAAGCTTTGGTTGCTTCTTGGAGTGATTCCAATTCATTTAGTGATTTAGAAGATGAACATGCAAATCTGTGTCATATGGATAATCATGACGATGCAAATGAAGAACATCTTGAGGTAATGGTGAAGAATTAAATCTCAAGTCCTATTGATGTTCTCTTTGAATTTTTGCAAAATATGACTTTAAATAAAGAGATTCTGATTCTTGAATCCAAGATTCTCAAGGAGATGCTAAGTCAACTTGTAAGTATTTCATAAAGTCTTGCTAAGGAACTAACTATTCTCAAAGCCTCTCAATTAGCTTTTGAACTTAGGGTTGAAGCCGAAGAGTCATCCTTTGACACCCAGGTTAAGGCTTTGAAAACTGTTAACACTATTTTAAACCAAAAACTTGCCTCTTTGAGTTATTGTAATGATGACTTGGAGAAGTTGGCAACAACACATCAAACACCATTGATGATGTATACCTAGTTAAAGGTCTTAAATACAACTTGCTTAGCATCTCTCAATTGTGCAACAAAGGTAATAGAGTCATATTTGATGAAGAAAAATGCGAGGTACAAAGCAAGGTGAACGATAAAGTTATTATAACTACTCCTCGTAGTAACAATGTTTATGCTTTTCATACTAACCAAGTTAGAGGTACAAGCTTAAAGTGTCTTAATGCCTTGACCAATAATTTAAGGCTTTGGAATAGAATGTTAGGTCACATTAACATGCATACCATGAAGAAACTTTCTTCAAAGAATTTGGTACATAGACTTTAAAATTAGATTTCAAATACAAAGAGATATACAAGGCATGCACTAGAGGTAAACAAACAAAAGGTTGTTTCAAAACCAAAAAGGTTGTAAGTACCTCTCGTACCATAGAGCTTCTACAAATAGATTTTATGTGGTCCTATGCGTGTCAAATTTCCTAAAGGTAAATAGTACATCCTTGTTGTAGTTGATTATTTTTCCCATTTTACTTGGATTTCATTTTTGCGTGAAAAATATGAGGCTTTACTAGAGTTTTCAAAATTTTTTGAAGAATTACAAACCTTAAAAATCTACTAATTGTTGCTACAAGAAGAAAATATGGTAGAGAATTTAATCAACTAAAGTTTGACAATTTCTGTGCTAAATATGATATTTCTTATAATTTTTCAGCTCTTAGGACACCTCAACAAAATGGAGTTGTGAAATGAAAGAATTACACCCTTGAGAATATGTCTAGGACAATGCTTTTGGAAAATGATTAGCCAACACTAGTAGAAAATGATCAATATGCGACGGGGTTTTTAGTACTATATACGGTGTTAAAAGGCTAGGAGTTATTGGGATAGCAGCAAATTAATCTATTTAATTTGCAGCATGAGAAATATGCTGCTAAATAATAATTAAAATATGGTGGGTTAAACAACAAACTATATTTTAAACCATAGTTTAATTTGCCCCTTTTAAAATGAACTCCTTACGAATTATTTAAAGGTAAAAAGCCTTATATTTCCTATTTCAAACATTTTGTATGTACGTGCTTTGTCCATAATAATGGCAAAGATAACCTTGGTAAAGTTGACGCATATAGTGATGAAGCAATTCTTTTAAATTACTCTTTGAATCCTAAAGATTATAAACTTTTTAATAAGCATACCAAAGTTGTTGAAGAAACTATACATGTGATCTTTGACAAAAGCAATAATGGTATTTTGAGTGAGAGTTTTAAAGGTTTAAACTTGAATAAGCATAAAGGTTATTCATCTGAAAAAGAAGAATAAGGAAGCTCGTCTAATGATAAAGTGGAGAAATTAGCTCAAAATATGCAAGAGTCAATTCTAGATGTAGATGAAATAGATCAAGGCCTTAAGCAATAGCTTCAAGACCTTAACCCTTCCCCTCAATATCTTAAATAGATGGACAATATTACACCAAAAGCTACTCTAGGGCCTTTAGACCCATCTCAAGGCCTTAAAGGGGTACTTTAGAGTAAACACCACCTCCATTGATGATGCGACGAAAGTTCAAGCTAGCCTCTTCTCATCCCTTGGACAATATCATCTCGGATCCAAAAGCTAGTATTCAAACACGTTCTATTGTTAAAAATCTTTGTGCATTTCACGCTTTTCTTTCCCTTGTAGAATAGAAGAATATCAACAAAGCACTATAAGAGCCAAATTGGATTTTAGTTATGCAAAGTGAGCTAAATAAATTTGAAATAAATTAAGTGTGATTACTCACACCAAGGCCAAAGGACCATTCAATCATCGTAATAAGGTCGTATTCAGAAATAATAAGCTTGATGAAAATGGAAAGATCGTGAAGAGTAAAGCAAGACTAGTAGCCCAAAGTTATAATCAAGAAAAAGGGATTGATTATGAAGAAATTTTTGCTCCCCTAGCTAGAATGGAGGCTATTCAAATGCTCATTGCCTTTGCTTCTTTTATGTCAATCAAGTTATTTCAAATAGACGTTAAATGTACATTTTTGAACGATTATTTACAAGAAGTATATGTTGCTCAACCCCTAAAATTTGGAAATGAAAAATTTCCAAATCATGTTTTAAAACTTGACAAAGTGCTCTATGGTTTGAAACAAGCACCAAGGCCTTAGTATGAGCGCCTTTCAAAGTACCTCTTAGAAAATGATTTTGAAGGAGGATTGATTGACAAAACTCTTTTCCTAAAAACCATAGCTAAAGATTTACTAATATTTCAAGATTATGTTAATGATATTACTTTCAGTGCTACTAAAGATTCACTTTGCAAGAAATTTTATGAGATTATGTGTAGGTAATTTGAGATGCACTTAATGGGTGAGTTAAAATTCTTCCTTGGATTGCAAATCAAACAAGAGAAATAGGATATATTTATCAATCAAGCCAAGTACATAAGAGAACTCCTAAAGAAATATAATATGACACAATCCAAAGAGGCTAAGACTCCTATGAGTTTGATATTGCTCATAGACCAAGATAGAAATGGTAAGTCTGCAAATCAATGGGAATATCAAGGTATGATCGAATCTCTTCTCTATCTCACATCAAGCAATCTAGACATTATGTTTAGTGTTTGTATGTGTGCTCATTTTCAAGCTAATCCTAAAGAGTCTCATTTGAGTGCAGTGAAAAGGATTCTACGCTATCTTAATGGGACAAAGAATTTTGGTGTTTGGTATCCTAGTAATAGTAACTTTGACTTTTTCAGATATTCAGATACTGATTTAGCAAGTTTTAAAGTATATTGAAAAAACACTTTGGGTTGCTGCCAATTCTTGGGATCTTCTATCATTAGTTGCCGTTCAAAGAAGCATTATTTAGCAGCACCTTCTACTACCAAAGTCGAATACATAGCAGCCAGTGCTTGTAGATCTCAAATTTTATGGATATCACAACAATTACGAGATATTGGATTAGACTTTAAAGATATACCAAACAAGTACGACAACACGAGTGTCATCTCTATAACAAAGAATTCAATTTAGCACTCTCACGCTAAACATATTGATGTTAGGGATCACTTCATGTATGACCATGTAGAGAAAGTATATCTGTCTATATCTTTCATTGCTACTGATTTGCAACAAGCTGATATCTTCACCAAGACTTTGGCTAAAGAAAGATTTAATTTTATTCATCTTGAGCTTGGAATGTTGAACAAGGAAGCATCCTCATAGGAGGATCAATTTCGTATGTGTTGTATGAACACATTTATTTTTCATGTGTTAGTCAAGGTCTTGACATTCTTGTCCTTGACTTGATCACCACATTAGTCATTTATTAAAAATATTAGATAAAATATTTGGTACTTATCCTATAGATAATTAACAAATATTTATTAAATTGCTTTGGATATATAAATCACAAATGCATTGTTGCTTCAACTTTCACCAGTTTTAAAATTCCATCTATTCCCTTTTTAAAGTCTTAAGGCCTTGAAAAGGTCATTGCCTATTCTTTTTTGGCCTTCAGAGCCTTGACTTCTAACCTTTTCTAATACAATGTCTCTCTTTTTGTATGTTTTTAAGATTTTAATGTCTTAAATCTTTTTTATTTTGAAATAATTTATTGTGGTCCAACAATTCTATTTTCCTACCTTGTCGAAAGATAAAAAGGGGGAGAATATGTAATATATTCATTTATGCATTTTACACTTTGACTTTTGCAAATAATGTTTTGTCCATAATAAAGGGGGAGATTGAATCTGCCCCTTGATTAGTAACGTTTTTATGTTTAATGATGGAAGCCAAAATGCAAAGTTCAAGAAATTTGACAATGTAATGGAAGCCGAAATACAAAGTCCAAGATAGTTAGCAACGTGAGTCGATTACAACCCAACGTACTCAAACCTAAACTTTTATTTTATTAGGTTTATATTTATTATGCTAATATAACCTAATAAAAGTGTTTGTACACCCAAGTACTTGTTGGGCCAAATATTCAATGTTTAATTTCATATTATTAGTTTGCCTAATATTTACTTAAGTACTTAAACCTTTCTATTATATTTTATTAAGCTACTATATTTAATGTTGTTTTCTTACCTTGTTTTTAGCCTAATGTGTATTTAATATGTTGCATGCAGATTTCTTGGAAAAATACTTACTGTAGTAACGCCCCAATGATTTCAGCCATGATTCATGCACTTTGTCAAAGAATAAGAATATTATAACTACTTAAATCTTTTGTTTCTATCCTTTCCTTAGTTTACTCTTTTCAAGCTCTAGCCAAACTTATTTAAACATGCTTTTCTTGTTAAGTTATCCCTTGAGTTCAGCAAATAATTAATGCCACAAATGCTGGAAATTTTATTCTCACATTGACTTGCTTCAAGATAAGTTTATCATTTACCAAATTTCCAGCATCTTTATTTTGGAAAAAAATCTACTTAAAGTTTAAAGTGCACCAAATTAATTAACGAGAATCTTGTTGAAAAATATTCAAAAGATTTCAAACTCCAACAACTACAAATCAACTATTTAGTCACAACTAAATTAGAGAAAATCATGCTAAAAATATTCAACAGATTTTAAATTTTCAGCAATCTATTTTCAGCTCTTTTACAACTGCTAAGTGCAACATATCTTCATTGAAGTTCAAATATAAATACCCAAGCATTAAACTAAAGAAATACAAGCATATAAGCCTACACATTCAAACATAATCAGCATTCAATCATATTATTTTCTCTCTAACATTGTAAACTTTATTTGTATTTGAGTTTGAGAAAAAATTAAAGTATAAATTCTCAAGTGATAAAAGAAATTTTTCTTAGAGAGTGTTATACTAAGATTATACAATAATACGTATAGAAAAATAGAGAGCTTTTCATTAATAGGATCTGATATTTTAAAGTGTAGCTGGGGTGTTATGGAGTAGAAGATAAGAATTGTAATCTTTTAGGGGTGTTCTAAGGGAAGTAATAAAAGAGCGAGTTAAATCTTAAAAGTTGTACAACCCCAGACAAAGACATAGGCAAATTAGTTACCAAACTTTATAACAAATCATTGTGTTTTGTCTCCTTTTATTTTTGCTTTTATTACTTATGTTTTATTGTTAGCTATAACTAAGTTAAAGTCTAAGCAATAGCCTCCGAAACCAATTCCGAGCCTTGACATCCACTTCAAAGTTAAGCGTCAAGCTTTTAGTCCTCTTTTGAAAGTTATCTCAAGAATTTGAGCTCCTAATTGCAAAAATTGAACATACGCTATTCACCATTCCCCCTCTAAAATATATTTGATCCTATTACATCTTCCTATGACTCTTCAAACCTTTCAACCACTCTTTAGAATAATAAGTCATGGGATAAACTGGGAAATAAAGGACCAACAAACTTTTGTATCAAAGATAAGAATATCTTGGAACCATGACCATTTAAACTATAGTAAACTTGAAGATGTTGATCAGACAAAAGATCAATACAAATATATATTTTAAAATCAGACAAAAGATCAATAGAAATAAATTTCTTACTTTCAGTTATATTATAGGGGCTTGTTATCTTAGTTGGTTAAAATTTTGGATTATAAGCATTGTAGAGGTTAAGAAGAGGAAAAAAGACCGTTAAGTTAATATTCAAAAATTTAATTGTAATTATTGCACTAAATCCATAGAGAATAACGATAAAATTCTAATTTATACCTAATATAAATTTGGCAACTTATATCATGGTAAATAAAAAAAGAAAAGAAAAAAATACTTATTGTGATCTCAGATATCGATAGTATTATTTCAAGTATAAGTGTTATTTTCTTATATATAGGTAGTATTATATATCTCATATATAGGTGGTATTATCTCAAGTATATAAATAATTATGTCTAGTATAGAAATAACTATTTTAGGTAAGGAAATAAGCATCTCAGGTTCAAAAATAACAATCTTAGGTATAAAAATAACAATCTCGTGTGTAGAAATAACGATCTCAAGTATAGAAATAAAATTACGAAAAGACTCTTGATATATGAATAGTGATTTATATCAGGTATGAATTAGGAAGGCCTTGAAAATAACCTTATACTTGCGTACATAATTCACAGCAGGAACAAAGTGATGTATAAAGATTTATGATAGAAAATAATGGATGAATCAATCTATATGTAATTTCATTGCTAACTATAAGAGCCAGTGGCTCACTTTACATATACACAAAAATTAAAGATCCTGGAAAAACAATTTCCATGATAACAAATAAGGTATATAAACTATGTAGGCTAGTATTCACTAGTTTACTTAGTGAGTGAGGATGTTCAAGAGAGAGACTCTATTTTGTAGTAAACACCTAAAGAGGCACCCAAGTTCCCCTTCAAGGATCTGAAGGCTAGCATCAAGAGCTTGAGTTTTTCCTCGTACTAGCATCACATCAACTTTTGAAACATTCTGAAGGGCTAAGTCAACCTCAGAAACCTCGTTCAGGATCCCAGCCTCCTTGATGTTAGGAGTCCTTGAACTTTTCGTGATGAGCTTTGAGATCAATGACCATTTGCTTGCCTTTGTTGGAGTAGACAAGAAGAAGAAGAGTGATCTAAAGACAACAATTGTGGCAGTGTAAGTTTCTCTTAGCAGTCTAAGCAAATTTACTGAAGAGGGATCACTCTCGAGGAGAGGAGCAGTGACTCCATATCTGCCCTCAGCTTGTGTCAAAACCTTACAGCATCTTGCAACATCCTTGGCCACCTTCTTCCTAAAACTCGTGTACATACTAATTTCTTCCTCACTGCTGGAGTACCCCTTCCTACGTAGAGCAGACTGCAAGTCGCAGACCTGCTCCTTGACCCCAGAGATGAGGTCTCTTGCACTGCTGCATGTATCGAGCAGTGACACCGAACTCTCCAAGGCTTCTTCCACAACTTTCCATCGTTGGGTGGAAAGGGAGGCTATAAACTCTTGTAGGCGAGCATACAACTCAACGAGATTAAGGAGACTGAGTTGAATGCTTTCAGCTCCTGAAGAATAACAGTAAGTTGAATCTGATGGATAAATTTGTCGAGACTTCAGCTTGCCAATGGTTTCTTCAATTTTAAGAGATGTTGGATGAGATCTAGCTGGTAAACTGATGGACCTAACAGGATGAGGAATAGAGGCAGCCATTTTTACTCTTGTTTTGAAATAAATGGATGTGCACTAAAGAGTCAATGCTGTCGTAAGAGCTATTTATAGATAGCAGCTAGCTAGGAGCACTAGAAGAGGACTAGAGTAGAGTGAAATCAGGCATGTGAAGACATACGTGGGTCTTCCCATGCCCGTCGATTATCATAGGAAACAGTTAGTCCGACATGTTGCCAACCCTCAATGATATTATAAAAACTTTATTATAAAAAAAAATATTGAAGACTATAACAGTCTTGCAGCTTACATTCTGGTAAGGAATCTGTGAAATTTTTAATACCCGCCTTGTCTGCCTCCCAGCCCTCCTACTCTATACCCAATCATTAGTATCAGACCAACAGGATTTTCGTCGCATTCATGTCCTTGGAATAAACTATTCGCCTTCAAATTAGACTAATCAATACTAATACAGTATCTAACTTAAAAATTACACAAAACAAGTAAAATCAGATGTGCATTAGCCACAACAGGATCGCTAACAGATCTACTGTTACACTTTTCCGAGGATTAAGAAGGCGGCAACAGAGGAGCAGCAGGGTAGTTGGAGAACAAAACTATTTAGTGGAAGTGTTAAGGTATTGGAATGACAATGTATGTGGAAACAGGGGATGCTAATCAAGTTAAAGAGAGTTATGAAGTTGTTGGGTTTGGGAGACAATAACGCAGTTGACAGAACAAATAGGAGATCTTTATCACAGGACTAAATATACCTAGTGCTAATTGTTTGTTGATTGGAATCATAGGCTGATTTGGACCTACGTATAGGCTTACTCATCCATCAATGAACAAGTTACAACGTTGCCACAAGTCCAAACTGTGCCCATCGTCTAGTACTCTAGTAGATCCTTTTAGAAATAAGTTATATATGTAACGTTACTAAGGAAAAACTTATTTTATTAAAGCATTGAAAATAAGGATCGATCTACACATAAGTCTAGCAATATCTAGTAGTAAATGACTATATTTGATCATTTAGTTTGAATTCATCTCACAACTTTAGTTATTTTTGTGTTTTCTTTGGTTAATGTTCACTTATAATTGAGGGAGTTTGGGTGGTCCATTAGTTAAAATTTTCTTTTCTTAGCAAGTTAGACAAGAGAAAAACAAACTTAAGAGCCAGTTCTAGCTAAACAAGCCAAAACATGAGCCCTGACAACATAATTACGATCTACCTTAATGCAGAAAATGAAATTAAAGGATCTGGCTTGCTATTTGAAGATATCATGGACCATCATTTGTACTTCCTTTAGGGCATCGTTCGGATTGTCCATTGGTTTTGCCTAGCCCTTTCACCTCCATTAAGCTCGTTCGTATTCCCTAATTTAGCCATCTTGAAGCTTCATGAATTTTCTTCTCACCCTCTTCCAAGATCCATCTACTAGCACTGTGAGGCCATAAACTAGTCTTGTTTGGATACCTAGCGCCAAAAACTTGGTGAGTTGTCCTTAGGGGGGTAGAACCTTCATATTAGTGAAGGAATTGTGTATCCATCTCATCCTCCTACTCAACCACTCATGAAAATTAATCATCACTCTCAAAGGATTATGTGACTTTTCTTAGAAGCAAACTTCACTTCGGTGAAGCCAGATACTTCTAAGAATTGATATAAACTCTCTAGCATAGGACAGACCCCACTCCTTAATTATTATTTTTTATCAAGTAAGTGATAAGATTAGAAGCTCATATTCTAATCGGAGGTTCTAAACCTAAAAATCGAATTCTAGGTTCGAAATTTGATCATAAAGTCTAATTTATAACTAAACGAGTTCAATTTCATAAAATCACTATATAAGAAGCTTTAGATTTGCATAAAATATTTAATGTATTTTATCCTAATGTATTAAAAAATATTTTTTATAAAGTACATTTGCCATGTGTACTTTATACTAGCTAGCAATCTGCCACATCGCCACATATAATGGATTATATGATTAAAGTTATTATATGATAAAAAAGAGGATTAATTGATGGGATTAATCTAACCTTTGACCGCTTTCCTATTAATAATCCAATATTTTGTTTATTCCTGAATAATCCAACCTTTAACCTCAATACGCTTTCATTGAGCCAATTTATAGGTTACCTGTTATTGAGATAGTAGTAGATGATTTTAATCCACTTATTGAACCATTTTACGAGTTAATTATCTAATTACATGTATTATCATGAATCCCTTTGATTACTCTTCGACATCCTTACCTTTCTCTTCTATATATATCATATCCTTCATTCCTATTCTACCCATTGGTGCTTGAATTCATCGGTATTGGGAACAAAAAGGAAAAAGATGAAGAAAGGAAGATGAAAGAGGGGGAGTAAGGATTAGAAAGGGAGAGGGGATTAAAAAGAGGAAAAACAAAAAGTAAAAAACATAAATAACCTGTTGTTGGCCGATTATCATAGGTTATTATTTCGTATTACTCAATAAAGGCGGATTGAAGTCTTACGAATAAATAATATATAGAATTATTAATAGCGAATCAACAAAAGGTTGGATTATTCCCATCAATTAATCCTGAAAAATATTCATATAGATTCAAACTTGGGATCAGCTTATAGTTAGATGTCTTACTATCTAAATAATATATTTCTTATGATTTCAAAGTCCTCAAAAATATATACGTACACTAATCGAATCGTGTAAAGATACTAATCGAATCATGGAAAGATTATAAATGATGTACAAAATGTGTAATCAACTTTTCTTACAAGCATAGGGATTGCTTTGATAACCATACACGTTGATAGCGCTTGGATAAGGTTTTAGGGAAGGCAGGGTCCGGGTAGGAAGATAGTAGTTATTCGGTTAGAATTATGACGGGTTTTGCTGTTCTAGTATCATCCCTCACGGCCCGGATCGGTATGGTGTGATGTTTTCCTCAAGATAGTGTATGGAATGTGAAAAAAGAAGAAAAATATTACTCAGAGCATTAAACAAACAAGCTTTAGCTAAGTATGACCAAACTTTTTTATTTTCTGACAACTGAAGTTGATCAAACTTCTTGACAAAATTAATCACGGATATATGAAAGATTAATTTATAAAGAAACGTTCATAAAAATTACAATTTTGAATTGGTACTATTTTATATTCTTCCCGTCCCTAAAAAAAACGCTCCAATCCATTATTTGGAGTCAAAATTCAAAAAGTTTGACCACGACTTCTCATCACGTTATAAGAAATAATATATTCAAGTGTGATCTTTTTGAATGCATATCAATGTAAATTTTTAGAATATTAAGATTTCATAATTTTTTGTCTTACAAATTTGAAGATAAAAAAAATTTAAAGTCATGTATTAGAGATCGTAAAAGTCAAATTGGGGCAATTTTTATAGAGACAATAAGTAGTAAGTAGGTATAGAATTTACAGTCAATACAAATTAAAATCGACCAAACCCAAATATGTCTTGTTTGTATAATGTAGAGAAGATGCATGTTTTTGCACATGAAATAGAGTTTTTCCCATCAAAAATCTAGATCATAAACTCACGGGAGTCCTTTTAACCAGAATTATATGTACAACCATTCTGATTATCTTCATGTCTCTATCAGACATACACATTGATGATGACGCTTTGCCAACTTAATACTTACACAAGTCACAATTAAAAAGTCAAATATCAGTGCTTTTTAGCTTAGTTTATGAATTTATTTTTTGGTTAGACAAAGAACCCAATCAAACATAACCCGTACGTTGAAAAACCGAATGTTCTCTTCTTCTTTTTAACCTAGATAGAAAAATATGTTTATATTATGTCAAGATCATGAAAAATAAATTCATATAACCGAAGTTTCAGGGACAATTAAGACTACCTAAGGTACCTGATTCTAGTATCAATGGTTGAGGCCCTTGTGTAGAGACCTTGTTTCTACCTTAGGCTATAATTTTGATTGGGTGAGAAAACGTTTCATACATGAAATAGTAACTCCCCCTACAGGTAATGGCCCAGCTAACTTGGTATGAAGAGAAAGTGGTTCACCCATGAAACAAAACTACAGATTACAGAAGCAGCTCAAAAAATTGGGACACCCAGAATCGCCCTCACATGTTCACATTCTCTTGTCAGCGTTAAAAACACAGCCACACCAGCTTTAGTTGCTCAGTTTACTGAGCACCATGTGGTTGAAGACGTGGCCATAGCTACCAAGTACCCAATTACTTCATTCAGTATTACATTATAAAATATTGCTGAGAGAATGACATTATTTAATTTTTTTTTTGTTTATAAAATAAACTGGATGAAATTTTAAAATAATTTTATGGAAAAGCAGACCAGTGCAATAGGTTCATCTAAGAATTTACGACATGGGAATTGAAAGATGACAGTCCATTTGCAGTGGTTTTAAGGGCACAAAAACAGCAGCCAATAAAACCCATTGAAAGTTTCTGTCAACAAAATTGAATTTTGAATCAGCAAGAATATTTGGGAGAAAAAATGGTTAATTTCAGAAAAATTGTATCACATGCTTAATTTCTGACAAACCTGACCAACAAATGTGAAGAATCAATAGGAGATAGGATAGGATCAATATACTCTAGAGGGGGGTGAATAGAGTATGGTCGTTTTTCGAATTAGGCCTTCAAGGCTTTGAAACGGGTTTTGAGATGCGGAAAATAATTAAAACAGGTTTTAAGGGCTTGAAGTATGTTTCAGGCTTTTGAACAGAATAGGTTATTACGAGATGAAAGAATTGGGTAAAGCAAAACGATATGTAAATGCAATAAGTAAAGGGGACGATTGTTTGTTACGAAGTTCGACAATGTGCCTACGTCTCCGCCTAGGGTTTCCTACCCTTGGGATTTAACGATCTTTATTTCCTCCTTTAGAGACCTAAAGCCACCTTCGAAGATTATCACCCAATCTTCTATACCGTAGCTTTCCCTAGCTACACTCTAGCGTCTCAATTCCTAGAGATAAAAATCTCCTTTCTTTTTCTGAATCTTTGAGTATTATAAACTTTACTCAAGGTATATCTCTCTTTTGATATTTCTTTTTCACTCACAAGATATACTTTGTAATCTTTTCTCTCAATTCTTAATTACAATAAAGAGTAAGCACTAGAGAGGAAAGTAATTTTGCTGTAGCTTAGATGTGTATCACGTTGGAGAGCTTGTTCTTTCAATGCTTCAGCTTTAATCTATTTATATAGACACAAGTGCAACGGATAGGCTTCATAACTGATTTATTCAAAATGTCGTTGCTTCAGGGGCTTGACTGACTGCTTCAAGGTCTTGAAATGTAACAGATTCTCCGAATAGCTCGCATTTCGGTTATTGACTGATTTTCTTTTACGAGAGCACGTCCAATGAAGTTGTTCAACCCAACATATCTTCAATTCAACTCCTTAAGCTTAGGAAGACCACTTTGAATATTTTTCATCCTTATCTTGATAAAGTTTGAATTAATTCAAATGCTTGAAGTCCACGAAGTAACAAATTCCTTATTTTAAGGAGCTAATTTGAATTGCTATTTCTGAAAAACATTTAACCATTATCTACTAACAACAACTTATTAGATAAACCGTTAGTATAGGATTGAAACATAAGCATGAGCGTAGGAATGTATAAAGCAACATGTGCATTAGACACATATCAACTACAACGTATAAATTGCATGAATATATATTGCATGGTATGAGGCAAGTTACGTGAGTTTAGTATAGGATTTGTATTTCCATTTTGACTTCTATCATCCATACTTATATTAAACATATACATATACATAAATATCAAAGTAACAAGATGTATACATCAAGGTGGAGTCTTCAAAATGGTTTACATAGAGGTGCTAAGAATTTATGAATTCAACTGTCCAAATTAACATGAAAGTTCAGAAAATATTATATCACTGATTGAAAGATCGAATTACCTCAGCCCAGTATTGACAGTTACTGCATGTCAGATGAGATTCAAAGAGAAACCATGCATCTTAATAGGGCCAATATAGTCCACTAGAGCCTATCCTAAGTTCCAAAGTCTGATTTCAAGGGTTTGACAGGAATAATAAGCCACACCGGTATCTAACTCACAAACAAGAAGAGAACCGCACAAAATTGATTAGTCTCGTGTGTTATGAAATGGTCCAGTAACATGAATGCCTGGCGACGGCGTCCTGGACGCATGAGGCCTGATTGTCAATGCCTACATGTGCGTCATTCGCAAATGCCAAACTCAACCTGACCAGAATGGAAAATTTTAATGGAAAATTTTTGACGTCTCACAAGTTACTACGACCATCTGACCAGAATTACACTCACTGGCCGGCTGTAAAGAACTAAGTACTAAGATACTAATGCAGACCTGGGTAAGGAAAATACACTTAATTAGCAAGCATCAAAGTTTTATTAGTACAGATGGGTGACAAAACCTGATTCGACTAACTTATATAGCATTTACACTTGAGTTTGAGGCAAGTGATCCGGTGTGAACCTAGGTATAAGAGCTTTAAGTCACACGAAGGATATAAATTAGACTATGAACCTTATAAAGCAATGCACCAAAGGCTATAATCTATGACGAAATTTTGGAAATTGATTAAAAAAATACCCTCAATTCTTCTCACTTCCTCACGTCAACTTAAAGCAAAGAACCAGCTCACAAATCTTTGCTATGCAAAAAGAATAATAAACTCTTAAGTTTATTGCTTAAAACAAGAAAACAAGCTCAAAATCTGATTTTCCTCAGCTTTGACATACATCTATTTATACCCTAAGTTTGAGAGTTTGAATCACATTGAAACTAGAAATCCTACTTCTAAAAGGACTCATAATAACCACATAATAACCAAGAGGATAATGCCACCTATTTATTACATAATCCTACCAAAACTCTAACACTATCTTATGTTAATTAGAATACTATCATACCTAAAAAGATAAAATTATAAATTAACTACTATTAACCTATTTTATTTAAAGTAAAACACTAAATATCTAATCACATGTGTGTAGCCACGTCCATGCCCATGTCATGTCACTTGCTATGTCATTGAAGTTGTAATAAAGCACCGACAAGATATAATAAGCATCGTCTCATGTAATAAGCACCTCCCCTTATCTTAAAATTTTTCCTCCTTCGCCAAAATTTTCAATTTTCAAGAAACTCTTCGTGATTGAATCTTTTAATCAAGAAAACTCCCTTAATGCTCTTTTCCATGACTTTCACATACAATATGATGGATAAGACTCCTACTAAACATAAAAGAAATAAATCCTAATCCAAGTAGGATTAGTAAAGATATGATGAATCCTAGAGGGTATAGAATTCAACTAGCTTGTAAGAAATTCCATGCTTACATTCACATTATGATCTCATTTTGTACAAATTCCTTCCTTGGACAAAACTGCTCGATCTGATTTAGATGATACAGAAAAAGAAAAACAGATGACAGGTTTAATCAATTAGTGTACAACAAAGTAACTGTAATTTAAACAGCATGTTTTCTGAAGAAAACTAGTAGGAAGAACCGCTACACCAGTCACAATCATTTCACGAACTCATCAAAGAATCTAATAATACTGCTATGTCTGATCAGTATACATTAATACATGTACTAACAATATGTAATTGCAAGGACAGAAACAGTAGCCATCCTCAAGTAAATCACCTTTGCATGATCCAAAAAGCCACAAAATCTCAATAAGGACCATCTAGGAAAGAAAAATACCTAGAGTCTACTAGTTAAGACTAAGCTTCTGTATGAATTAGGTGCCAAATATATGTACCTTCAACGTAATGCAAAAAGCTCAGTAGATGAATATGAATAATTGGCGCTTAATCATGAAACTGGTTAATCACACTTATTCCTATATTGTGTCCATTAGTCCCTCATCCAATATTTTACGATCCACATATAAAAGGACCAAATTATTAGGTGAACACAAGAAGCTAAGCTCATGTTATGAACTCTTCGGGTACATTATTTGATAGTTGGGGGTCTACGGGCGATGAACCATATCCGTTCTCTTTTAGCCTATTAAAAAAATAATGGAATAATAACAATGTTAGGGCACAAGAGTGGGCAGGTAACAGTGATAAACAATATATATATATAATTTTGGAATTGGTGATAAGAAAATGCAAACAATCAACTGTCCAGTTCCATGCTAGCAGACGTTGCAACCTAAAGTTAGGAATTTTAATAGAATAAAATATAACTTCCTGTATAAAATTTTTTTAAAAGGGAAGAATTTCCATAACCCTCCCCTCACACTAAAGTACATTTAAGAAAATCCCAACGCTTGAATTTAATAGCACAGGAAAAAGAAATATTCATTAAAAAAAAAAAAAGTTAAAACCCGTATCAAAGGGGAAAACTTCAAACGTAGTAGGAGAAAAATTGTCGTTTTCGTATGGAATATTTCGAACCACTCCTTAAGTAGGAAAAACCATGAGAAGTAATATAAAACTTTGAATGGGTCAGAAGCCGGTTTATGTATGTGAACTTGTGCAGTGGATGCTACAGAAGCAGCCTAAAATTAACAGAAATGCACTTCAGATCACATGCCCATATTCTTTGTCTTTGCATTTTCTGTCCACACAGCACTGCATATCCATTGTACTCTACAGGACATACTCAGCTTCAAGATCTGGTCAAAATAGAATCGTAAGCATATGGTCAAGAAATGGGCATAGTTTCTCAAAACCAAATTGGTCTGGTCACTTCAGCGATTTTCAGAACAAGATGGCAAAGAAATCACAAATTTAATACCATTCCAAAAATAATTAACAAACAAAACATAGACACAAATATTTATGATATTGTGAAACGCAAAAACTGAAAACAAACTCATTATATACGAGATAAACTGAAGCAGGCAAAAGCATCAACCCCATTCCAATAAAGTTTTCTCATTATACGGAGTCTTCTATAGGGATCAATTAAAGATTAGAGTTTTTAATCTTTGGTGGGTATGGAAGGAGAGTACGTGTAGACTTATGCATTGGGTCGGGTAAGAGACAGGATGAATCACTTGCAAAACGGGCCAGATCAAAGAAAATACAAAACAGGCCAAGACCGATTGAGCCAGTCTAAATAGAGTATACTTCTACATATGGGGGTGATAGTCTGCTTTTATCACATCTAATCTTTGATATTGGACTACTGTCAAGCAAGTAGAAAATATTCATTAACTGATAATATTTAAAAGTTTTGGAAATTAGTAGTCCATTATTAACCTATTAAAACACACTAATACATGACCCTTTAAAAAATCGATATAATTAAACCCATAATTAATTAGAAACCCTTTATAAATGGATCGATTATAAATCCTTAATAAAGCCCCTTCATTTGAACAGATTTGTATAAATTTGGCCCTTAATGGGTTGCCTATATAGAGCCTCAAGCCCACCTCCTATGTCGAATGCCAACCCAACCTCCTGTAAAGAAAGGCGGATTGACCCCGCCTTGTGGATAAACTGTAATATTCTTTCATGTTTGAGTGGATCCTATTTATCTCAGGCCTTAAGCCCATCCCAGATAAAGCACCCCTTGATGAGTTACCTGACCTTAAGCCAACCCTAACTCAAGCCTGCCACCTCATGTTCAGAAGGTGGCCAATGGGCACTGTAGCATATAACCTCACCTTGCAGCTTATCAGGTTAAATTCAAATATACTTTCATGTTTGAGTCGATCCTATCTATCTTGGCCTTAAGCCCATCCTAGGTAGAACACACACGCAGCGTCTTGCTCTAAGAAGGCTCGAAGACTTCATGGATACTAGGACCCACGACCTCAAGTTTGGGCGGTGGGCAGTCTGGGGACTACAATTCCATTTTACCCCCACCTTAGAGCTCATATGAGTTGAATTCAAATGTAGGCCCAAGCATATCAAAGAGATGTTCAAAATATAATCCACATTTTTTCAAAAAAAAAGTAAAAAAAGTCACATTGACTTCTTTGTTATTTTCTTTACTTCTTTAAATATTTATTATGCTATAATAAAAAGCATAGTGACACTAATAATCTTCAACATAGCAGAAAAAAATTGAAAAGATGCCAAAAATAAAATAAAATGCAGGAGTTAAATGCCTTAATGGGCAAAATCAGTAGCCACAAGCAGAAGGTGGCAACATATGAGTACCAGTTATGACTATTACAATGGCTTATTAATTATCTAGGAAGGGCACATCTATAAACATTCTGGAGGAAAAAAATACTCTCTTACTACCATTCTTGCCCACTCAAAAAATAGAACTGACCAATTGGGTGATGGGTCGGGGGTGGATCTTAATGAAAGAGTCATATCAAATTGGATTCATATTGGGTCAGTGCGTTAATGCAAAATAAATATGAATTCGGGTTGGTATGAGGCTTTAGGCTTGGTCAGGTTATTCTCGAGTCAGGTCAGTTTGAGAGCTCTAGCATAACTCTTTATAAGCTAATCTAAACAAAATAAAAGTCTGCTATAATAGCGAATGCTGGAGCACAAAATAATATACAAGTATTGAAATCTAAAGTGCACTAGCAGCAGCCTCCAGAAAATACGAGGATTAAGGCAAGCCAACAAGGACCTTAAAAATCGAGATCAAGAAATGCAAAATACACAAATACTTCAGGGAGAACATTGCCATTAATAAACCCTTTCAAGGGTGACTCAAGATTCGTTGGTCTAGTATGCTATATTTTTACTTGTTAAGCTGCAGGTACAGTTTCTTATTTTGCAAGTACATTTACAACATGAAATAGGCAATTATACTTCACATATCTTGCCTGGAGATCGACAGAACATCCAAAATCTTTGGTCACATGACATCACAGACTACCATATGCAAGATATCCTACATAAAAAGGAAAACACTCAAGGGAATATCAAATAAATTAGAAGAAGAGAAGGTAGTGCAAGCATACTTGCAACAATGAACTCCCAGTATAAGGCTGCGATGCACGGATACGTCGTATGCTGCCATTTTAGCCTAGCTTCATCCCTACTTTCCATCAAGTAGGTCAAGGTTTAGCTTTATGACTTCTTTATTTTAGTTAGGCTCATATATCTGGATTCGCAAACTCTCGATTCTGATTTCCACGAAAGTGGAACGGTGTCTGGCATGTTGATTCTTTAATAGTGGTTCACAAAGACCAAAGTGTTAAAGGGAGTTCCTCTAACCACTTGGTTTTCTAATGATCTAGCCTTCTCTGCAAGCTCCTTAAAGTATGTTTCTTTGCAGCTTCAGCTTGTCCATTACACTTGTAGACCGAGGAGTACGCATACCCTTACCAAACTCAGCTAACTTGCTCTGCAGAGGTAGATTATCAAATTACCTGCCATGATAAAAACGAGCGCTCTGGGCAGCGTAGACCGTATCTTGTGATGATATTCTGCTATATGAATCTTCTCACACCTGCCTTTGTAATGTTAGATATGTTTCAGCCTCAATCCATTTGGTGAAATAATGAACTCCCACAATCAAGTATTTATTTTGACATTTTGCCTAAACGAATGACCCCAAAATATTGAAGCCCCATTGTGCAAATGAATGGGTAGGCTGCTTGATCACTGGAGCATACTTTAGGCACTTTTCACACTTTTGCACTAGATCCTTGGCATCTGCTTTGATTGTTGACCAGCATTATCATGTTCGGAGTGCTTTATGAGCAAGAGTCATACCCCCCAAGTGATGACCATACAAGCCTTCATGAATCTCCCTGAGAATATAGTTGTGCTACATGATAATAGTGCAAGACCATGTAAGTCTCATGCTCCAATCATGTACAAAATAAATACTCAACAATACCCATACCAGCTGTCATTAAGCTGTTATAAAGTTGTTACAGAAACCCAGTAAAATATGTATGTATATATATAGTGTTTGTACATATCATAATAATTGTAATATACAAAATTTTCCTCTCTGTTTTCTCTCTCTAGTCTTGGTCCCTCTGAAATAATTCGTGCACTTCTTCTTGCATATGTGTTCCGTAACTTTTCTCATGCAACGTCATAACTCCGAGCTTATCAATGAAGTACATGCAGTAAGCTAGCGCAACTGTTTTGACATGGTATCAGAACAAGAATTTCAGATCATTGCTCAATTTCTCATCCTGAGGTTAATTTTCATCTTCATCACAATCTTCTTGATTGTTTCTTCTAGTTTTCAATCATAATCATAGAGAATTGATGATTGATAAAATTTTTGATCAATATCTGATCGAGCAACTAAAATTTGATATTGTTGTTGAGGTTAGTGTTGATTTTGTAGTTTAAGTATAATCGAAGTAAATATTCTGTTGATCATTATAAATTGATCAATCTCTCTTGACAATACCTTACTAATTAAGGTTTATGAACCTGTTTGAGTTGAATTTCGAAGATAATTGAGGTTTGTTGATAGTTTCTTGAAGATCGATTGCTTGAAATTCTGAAAAATTATGGAGCTTATTGAGGATTCATGCACAGTTTATTACATACATCCGTTTGACAATAACACTCATAGATTCATCTCTAAAACTTTTGATGGAGCTAATTATAGTTCATGGAAAAGTTCCATGAAGATTGGTCTGTCAACCAAAAACAAGGTGGGATTTGTTGATGGTTCCCTTCCTAAACCAGACAACAATGACAGTGCATATAAAGCCTGGGAGAGATGTAATAATTTAGTAATAGGTTGGATTCTTGGAGTTTTGGGACCTATTACAAGGAAGAGTATTTTTTTTACAAAACTGCAGGCGAAATGTGGAAAGACTTTGAAGAAAGATACGGAAAAGTTTCTTCTACTCAGCTTTTTGCAATTCAAGAGGAATTATCCAAATTACAACAAGGCACTGATGATATGTAGAATTCTTTGCCAAGATCAAAGAAAAATGGGACGCGTTGAATGATGTGAATCCAATACCAGCATGTGAGTGTAATAATTGTAGATGCAATTTAACTGCAAAGTTTGTGAAGATCCAACAAGACCAGAGGCTGCTTCAATTTCTTATGAAGCTGAATGATAATTACTAGCAGATTCGAAGTAATATTCTGATGATGAATCCCTTGTCTCAAGTACATATAGCCAATAGGTTGTTACTTTAGGAGAAAAACATAAGCAACTCAGTGAGTGTGTTGTCTCTCATTCAGATATTATGGCATTCAGTACTAACAGAGGTTCAAAATTTGAGAACTCATGAAACAAGAGGAATTTTGCTCAAACTGATAGAAACAACAACAAATTCAATTCTGGCTACAAAAGAAATCCAAATGTATCATGCACACACTGTAAAATGAAAGGTCACACTGTGGATAGATGTTATAAAATCCATGGGTATCCTTCAACTTTCAAGCAACCTCGACAAAGAAGATATGCACATGCTTCTCAATATGATGATACACAAGAAAAAGAACCGGCCTGCTGCAAGCTATGATGAATCTATCACTACAACTTTTACTAAGGAGCAATACATCAAGCTTCTTAATCTGCTAGATAAGAAACAAGAGATCTCTTCATCTCCTCAGACTACTACTCATAATGCAAGCAATGCAAGAGTACAAATAGCAGGTAAATTTGGCTTGTTTTCTCATTTTCAAGCTGGATGGATAATTAACAGTGGCGCCACTTATCACATTTGTTGTGATTTTAATCTTTTCACTACTCATGAGCCTTTCCAAGATGATGATAACAAAATAACCATACCTGATGGTAGGCAAGTATCGGTGACACACAAAGGAAATGTGCTACTAAATAACTCATTGTGCCTCAAAAGCGTTTTAGTGCCTGATTTTCACTTCAATTTGATCTCTATGCAAAAATTGTGTAAAGACATGGGATGCAAAATCATTTTTGTGCTGACACATGTCTTATTCAGGAGAATACCTTGAGCAAGGAGAGTGCTCTTGATAAACTCTATTCTGGGTTGTACAATGCTGAGAGTGCTGCCAATCTTTCAAGATCAAGCAAATCTGCTTCTGTTCATGGCCAGACTATTCATATTGCTTCTTCTACTGATAATGATGCTATTTGTTTCAATTACTATGTAAATAATTCTCATAAGCTGTGGAATCTAAGACTAGGGCACATGCCATTCAGTCAAATAAGATATATAGTCCCTTCAATTGGAAGATTAGACTCAATTGGTCACATTTGTCAAATTTTTCCTAAAGCTAGACAATGTAGACTATCATTTCCTAAAAGTGGAATAAATACTTGTGAACCTTTTCAATTGATCCATGTTGATTTGTGGGGGCCTTATAAGTACAAAACATATAATGGGTTCAATATGTTTTTGACTACTGTGGATGACTTCACTAGACACACTTGGGTCTACATGATTAAAAACAAAACTGATTCCACTGATATTCTTGACAACTTCATCATATATGCTAAGAATCAGTTTAGTTATAAAGTGAAGTGCATACGTTCTGATAATGCTAAGGAGTTGTGTGAGGGAAGAATAGTGAGCATTTACAAAAAAAATGACATCATTCATCAAACCTCTTGTAGTGGAACACCAAAACAAAATGGTGTTGTGGAAAGGAAGTATAGACACTTATTGGAAACAACAAGAGCTTTATATTTTCAAGAAAATCTCCCCGAAATTTTTTTGGGGGAATATGTTATGTGTGCAGCACATCTTATCAACAGGATGCCTCTCCCTATTTTGTCAAATGTGTCTCCATATCAGAAGCTATTTTGCAAGGCTCCTAACATTGATCTTATCAGAACATTTGGATGCTAGTGTTTTGTATCAACTTCTCAGTCACACAAAACCAAATTTGAAGCATGAGCAAATGCTTCAGTGTTCAATGGCTATCCTGTCTTATATATTGGATATAAATTCCTTAATCTATCTATCTACAAATGTTGTTATAGTCAGTAGAGATGTGATCTTTCATGAGAAGCACTTTCCTTTCCACATGAATGCATCTGCTTCTAATATGAAACCTTTCCAATTCTTTCTTCCTTCTGAAAATTGTAAGCATTTTTTCTCGGATACTTTTGTTGAGGGATACAATACTTCTGGTCCAACATATACAACTACTCCAAGTAATAATGATGCTGCTGTACAAAATGATTATGTCGAGCCCGATAACATAGTTGATCTCACTGATACTCATCATGTAGTCACTGAAAATGCTCAGCCTATTTTCTGAATCTCTTCCATACTTAAGAAGAGACCCTCATGGATGGATCAATATGTGTGCAACACTGCAAACACAAATTCACAAGTCAATCATTGGTGACATGCATATGCGCAGAAGATGCAAATCTCTCATTAGCATATCATCAAAAATCAAAGAACCATCATCTTATATTAAAGCATGTAGAGATTCTAGATGGACAGAAGCTATGAAAAAGGAATTATAGACTCTAAAATAGAATCACACATGGGATGTGGTGGATCTTCCCAAAAATAAAAAAAAAAACCCATTGGATGCAAATGGGTATACAAAGTTAAACTCAAGGGAGATGGAACAGTTGAGAGATTCAAAGCAAGGTTAGTAGCAAAGGGGTTCACACAAAAACATGGGGTGGATTATGAGGAGACATTTTCTGCTGTGGTTAAAATGGCTACTATGAGAAGTCTTTTAGCAACTGCAACAAGTAAAAAATGGAAGTTGTTCCAACTTGATGTTAATATCGCCTTTCAATTCTACAAAGGGTCTCCATAAGGAGGTGTAAATGAAGATTTAGAGGGTGTTTTACATTCAAAAGGCCGTGTGTAGATTAAGGAAATCACTTTATGGTCTAAAGCAAGCCTCTAGACAATGGTTTGCAAAGTTACAATCTGAGTTATCATCATTAGGCTTTCAACAAAGAAAGAATGATAACTCCTTATTCATTAGAAGAGATAATGGCAACATAGAAATAGCTACAATCTATGTAGATGATATAATCTTGATAGGGAATGATAAATCCGCCATTGATCTCTTAAGGAAACATCTGGACCAATGTTTCAGCATCAAAGACCTTGGTGAGCTTAGTTTTTTCCTTGGTCTGGAAATCAATCATCTCCCTCAAGGTACTGCTGTAATTTAGAGGAAATTCACCAAAGAATTGCTGACAAAGTGTTTCTTGAATTCTTTAAAACAACTGTCACTCCATTACCAGTTAATCTCAAACTTCAGGCTGATGCAGGAGAGTTACTGGAAGATCCTACTTTATTCAGAAAACTGGTAAGAAAACTAAATTTCCTCACTAACACCAGACTCGACAAATTATATACACTTCATACATTGTGCCAATTCACGCAAGCTCCAAGATCTTATCATATGGCTACTCTTCATCATATATTTCATTCTTCTAGACAGGGTATATTACTCAAAGGTTCTAAAAAATTAAAACTACAAGCATTCTCTGATTCAGACTAGGCATCTTGCCCCGATTCTAGAAGATCAATTACTGGCTATGTTATTCAAATTGGCGGTTCTCCAATCAACTAGAAATCGAAGAAACAACCTACTATCTCCACGTCTTCTTCTGAAGCAGAGTATAGAGCCATGGCTAGTACAACTGCTAAGGTCACTTGGATAGTCAGGCTCTTAACAGAACTTGGTGTACATGACTTACAACCTCTGGTTCTTCATTGTGATAATCAAAGTGCAATTCACATTGCCAAGAACCTGGTATTCCATGAACTTACTAAACACATCGATATTGATTGCCACTTCACACGAGAAAAGTGCTAGAAGGGTACTTCAACTTACTTATCTTCCAACACAATCACAAATTGCTAATGTTCTTACCAAAGTCATGCCATCCACCTAGTTCAATGAATTATTGTCCAAACTTGGTCTGATTCAACAACACCCATGCCAGTTATCATTAAGTTATTATTAAGTCATTTCATGAACTCAGTAAAATATGTATGTATATATATAGTGTTTGTACAGATCATAATAATTGTAATATACAAAATTTCCCTCTCTATTTTCTCTCTCTAGTCCTGTTCCCTCTGAAATCATTCGTGCCTTTCTTCTTGCATCTGTGTTACATAACTCTTCTCATGCAACGTCATAACTCTAAGCTTATCAATGGAGCACATGTAGTAAGCTAGCGCATCTGTTTTGACAGCATCCCTAAGGCTGACACATTTGAGAATACAGTTCCAACTCTTTGGACTCATTGTTTTCCTTTTCTTTCCTACAAAAAATACTTGCTGGCATTGTTTGGACCTTATTAGTCTTTGCCTAGTAAGATGGAAACTCTCCTTAGAGTTTATACACAATAATTAGTTCCATCAAAGATGGAAAATCTTCAATTTCAAAACTTTTATTGAATATTCTTTAATAGAGCTTGTCAGTCTTACCTCCACCAGCGCAGTCCAGTTCAACTCGCCTAGATTTGAGCTTCCCAGCTTGGAGAGTGTGTCTACCTGTGTGTTTTGAGCTCGAGGAAGTAACTTTATTTAAAAGATTTCCATGTCTGCTACGAGAGCCTTTAGCTTTTCCATGTAGGAAATCATCATTGCTTCTCTACCTCATATTTCCCTTAGTATCAGGTTCTTTGCTTTTAATGTGTTACATAGTTAGCGTCAAAACTCACAGTCAACTTCATTGTTGGTTTCCTTAAATAAGAACTTCATCGCATACTCACTTACCTTTCCTTCTGGAGCGACGATGAAAATGCATGCTCTAAAGCCTTCGATAGTTGCAAACCAAATGAAACAATGCCAAACATGCATAGATTGGTCTACTTCTTCATTGTTTGAGCATTATGCTAAGAGATCTTCTAGACCTTATGCCTTAATTTCCATTCTTACCTAGAACTTCATTCCATAGCTTGTTAATTCTAAGGCCCAGTTAGCCAACTTGCTTGACTTCTCTAACTTGGTCAAAGATTTCCCAAGGGGCAAGTCTGTTTTTTATCACCACCTGATACGCATCGAAGTAAGTTTTCAACTTTCTCGCGGCCATTATGATTAAATAAGAGGCTTTTTTAATTCTTGGGTATCTTGTTTCAGCCTCCGTATGAGTATGACTTACAAAATAAACAGGTTGATTAGAAAAGCCCTCTTTCTTTAATAGGACCATGCTTATGACCATTAGGCTGACTATAATATAAAGAATTTGGAAGTCACCTAGGGCAAGCATTACCAAGGTTGGAAATTTGCTTAGGTTTTCCCTAACCTCTTGTAGAGCCTAACTTTGTTCTAGTCCCCAAATAAACTTTTGATCTGCAGCCCTACATGCAATGCCTTTCAACACTTTGACAAATGGTAGGGCGTTTCACTAGATTTTGAGATGAATCTGGATTAGGCCTCTATTCTTCCTGTTAGCCTTTTAATGTCCCTAACTAATTTCTACTTAGGCAGCTCTAGTGTAGCCTTGACTTTGTCAAGGCTAGCATCTATTCCTCTCTGGCTAACTATGAAACCTATGAATTTTTTGGATCTAACACTAAAGACACATTTCTTTAGAGTTAATTTCATGTCAAAAGTGTAAAAGCTCTCAAAGGTTTCCTCCTTGTCAGCCACATGGCCTATTTTGGTTTTGCTTTTAATGATGGAGTCATTAACGTAGATTTTCACATTCTTTCCCTTCTAATTTGTAACAACCTTTGGTATGAAGCGCCTGCATTCTTCAAGCCAAAGGGCATTATTACATATTTGTATGTCCCATAACTAGTGATGGTTGTAGTCTTAAATTAGTCTTTTGGATGCATGAAGACCTAATGATACCCTAAAAATGCATCAATGAAACTTAGGATCTCATGACCACTTATTGAGTCCACAAGCTGGTCTATTCTTAGAAGCAGATAGCAACCCTTTGGGCAGGCCTTGTTAAAATTATTGAAATTAAGACTCATCCTCCAACTTCCCTTTGGCTTTTTTACCATAACAACATTAACCACACCTTTTTGGTATTTATAAGGTTTAATTAACCCAGTATCCGATAATTTCTTAACTTTAACCTCGGGCGCCTGATACTTATTGACTAAGAAGCTTATATTCTACTTGATGGGCATAAAGCCCACTATTATGCTTAGCCTGTGAGATATCACCTTTGTATCTACTCTAGGCATATCAGCTGTATAGAATGCAAATATATGTTGATATTCCCTCAACAACATGAGGATATTTGCTTTAACTTGGGATCCAAATGAACTATTTAGTTGCTTCCTCCACATGGATGGATTCTATTTCCCCTTTCGACTCTCCCTCAACAATTTTCATAACCATTGCAAGCTTGGTGTCATAAGGCAGGCTTCTTTTGGTCTTCCCTTTAGTAAGAGCAAAGGTGAGTCGATCCTACTTGGATATGGCAAAGTTGCAGCTTTTAGCCTCCTTCCAAATATATGCAGTCTATCGACCTTCTTGTCGCTTATGAGAAATAGGAGTGTTTGGTGATGGGTTTATGTTGTTCCTTCAACCTCTTGAATGAAAATTTTCTCATTAGGACATTATATGATGATGAAGCATCAACTATACAAACTTTAATTTTTCAGTTTGTTTGACACTAATCATTACGAATGGTAATAAACAATTCTATCTTCTATGATGGGATGATTATTACATCTAAAATACCATAATAGGGGTGTGTTAGGGCTTTATGAACTTCTCTCTTAGCTTCATTTGGTCAAACGTGCATTTGTGCAACACATTAACAGAACTTTAGCCTTCAATCAACACACTATGAATGGTGTTTTTTCATATTTCAATCTTCACGACGAAAGGGTTTCAATTCGAAAAAACAAACCCTCTGCAGTCCTTTAGGGTAAATGCCACGACAATGATGGCAAGTCTAGCTCTTCAATCACATATAACTTGAGCTGACTTAGCTTGCGTAAACGAGCCTTCTATTCAGCTAGGCTATCTCTACCCGATATCATGTATATAGCTATATTCTTGTCTTTGTCAAAGAGTTGTGTGGATTCCTCTCTATGCTCTTTGGAGTCTTCTTGCTTCTTTTCCCAGGCCTAATACTTCTTAAAGTACCCATGCCTAATCAAGTCTTCTAGATTGTTTTTTATGGTGATAATTTTTGCACGTGGTGGTTTCTGCCCCTTATCATCGTTCTAATGCAAAGCATAAATTTTAGGGGGCATGGTAGTAAGCGCAGTGTACTTTTTGTATTTCTCTTTAGAAGGCTTCCTACGTCCCTTGCCATCCTTACCTTTGATGGCCTTCAATTTTTGAGGTATGCTCTAGCATTCTTGTCACTTTTCTAGAAGTTTGGGTCAATAACCCTATTAAAATCTTCACTAACGATGTGCTTTTTTGCCAATGTGAGCGCTTCTCCCAGGTGGATCATAGTGTTTTACGACAGATCTTTTCAGAAGGTGCCTGGTTCCAAACCACTTCTTAAGAAATAGAGAGTTATTCCTAGCTCTAAAGTGGGAATCGAAACAACCTCCTGTTTCAATCTCCCGATATAGTCTCGTAGACTCTCACTCGGTTCTTGTTTAATGTTCAATAGCTTGACAGTAGATCTTGTCAGGCGCTTACTGTTAATAAAGTGACTTTTGAACTGGTTTGCCAGATGCATAAAGTTAAAAATAAAACCAAAGTGGTCTTGGGGATTGTCATTCCCATCACATTTCACGTGTCTTGGGAGTTTGACCGTGCGATTCTCTTACAATCCCCTCAAAAAAGGTAGATATTGTCGGGAGTATGACAACATCTGAGGGATTAGTCATCGATGAAGGAGTCATACTGCTTGGGATCCTAAGGATCTTTAGGATCATCATTCCCATCATATTTCACGTACCTCTGGGACCTTTTAAAGGGGTTGGGTAGGAACATATGGATCTTTGTTTTCCCTTTTGAAGGGTAGAGTGATCCTGGGTTTCTCTCAGTTTTTTCATTTGGCCATCCCTATGGGATGACTCCCCTACTAGATGCGGTGTAGGATTCATTATGAACGAGGTACTCTTAGGCAAGCCAACATGAGTTAAGCTGCTGAAAGCATGTTTGGGAGATCCTAGAGAGGATTTAGTGCCAATCGAGTGTACACTATTCACCATGGTAGAATTTTTTTATCAAGAGGCTCTCCTTCTAGTGCCAAATTGTTTCTGTCCTTGGGCTGAAACATTACTTAGAAACTAAGTAACGATTAGGGTTGTTGATACTTGAAAGTTATTGGTGGACCAATTGAGTGAGTTGGCATAATAAACAAAGTTATTGACCTTGGGGATAATGTTTCAAATAAACCCACTTTGATGCCTGAGTTAGGAAATTCTTCTAGGATCTTGAGCCTACCTATAAGTTATTGCTCAGTTCATACAACCTTCAATACATGTTCTTAGAGAGTGTTGTGTTTTTTTTGGATAAAGTGTATCATACCTTTATTCTCAGCCCATTAATCAATATTTATAAATCTAAGGAAAGGAAGTTAGTGGATTTACACGTGCCACTTTAAATGGGTTGGACCCTTTAATTTATTGGTTCAGGCCCAAGATTTTGACTCAAGGGATGTGTTGGAGTGGGTAGTGGTGGCCACGAGGCCGAGCCTAGCACCGGGTCGGGCTAGGAAAGGGGGCACTTGTTCGGACTAGTATGGAGGACGATCTTGTTCAAGCTGGGGTCAAGCTTGGGGGGGGGGGGGGGGGGGGGGGGGTGAATTCGTTCGTACCAAATGGAATAAAAAACCAAATCATGAACCAAATCGAACCGAATTGCTAACCGAATCGAATTCACAAATCAAATTGAATCGAATCGAATTCAGGATTCGAATCGGATCAAATTCACCTATCAAGTTGAATTCACTATAATGACATTTAGAAATTAGAATAAATGAATCATTTCAAAAATAATTAAACCTTTATATTAACGAATCACATAATGACATTCATTGCAAACTTTTATATTCGTCTAATCACATTTATTTTTTATTTATTTTGTAGATATTTATATATTTATTAAACTAATTAAACTTTTATATTCACCTAATGACATTAATTTCTCATATTTATTACATAGTTACATAATTTCATATTTACATATAATCAATAGGAGACATGATCATATTCAAATTATTTTTTTAATTGATTAAGTTTTGGGGTGGGGGAGAAAAAAAAGGACTTGCACTTAATTTTGAAAATTAAAATTTAATTTTTAAATTCAAGTTGCCGACGTATCCCAGAGGAATTAAAGCCCATACTGTTACGTTACGTACCTCAAGGGTGCCTAGCTATCGGCGGTCCCTGAACCTCCTTCACCTCCGTCGCTTCCTTCATTTGTGTCCTCAGCAACCAAGGATCATCTTCGTCATTCTTGTCCCCTCAATCCTTGGGTTCTTCGTTCCACTCAATCCCTATACTTCTTGAAATCACATATTTTGATACTGTCAAGGACTCGTCGACTTTCACTAAAAGCAAATTCAAAAGTAATAGAGGAGGCATAAATTACAAGGATATTCTTTGCAATTCTAACCAAAACAGAAAATTGTCGCTCGTGATCATGCAATCACTTAATAATGGAGAAATTCTCATCGATTGCATATTGGTAGTATAGATACTCGTTAATAACATAAAGTGAAGAAGTGGATGATGAAGAATAAGAAGAAACCAATTTTTTTTACTTTTTTATAATTCTAGTAAGTGTTGGCATGAATCTCGTACCGAAACATCCGATAGAAGAAGATACATTTTGTATAGATGCATAAGTAGTAGCATAATAATCATACAAACCAGATAAAATATTCTTATATTGTTCTATGTATCCACTAACGTCGTAAGTTACATCTAGAGTACTATAGTGAAACTCTCACATATTCTCTAAACCTAAAGCCTTAATCCCGGGATTAAGAATACTAGCTATGTTGTATATGATGGGCAATGTCAAGAAGTATACCACTTACTTAGCATACTAGTACGAACACTTATCTAAGGGATACTAACAATGCTAACACACTCTAATATAAATAAATTAATGTTAAGGTCATAAACATAAAAGAAGATCTTGATTGCATGGTCAAAGGTCGCTATACGTCATGAATAAAGGTAGTGGTAGTCCATTGTTTTTCCAAAATAAGATCATTGAGATTCACTCGAGTTTCATTTAGAGAAGGGTCAAAACCTCATGATACCTAATAACTTATAGGTAGAGTTCCAATGGGTCCGTGTATCGAGACACCATTGCCTCTTCTTAAGGCCTCTCTCCATACACAAGGCCATATATCTCCTTCTAATCAAGGTCGTAATCCTAATCTATTTAATTACACTCCTAATGAGGTTAAGAAATTCACTTAACTCACCTAAACCTTCTTGAACCGATAAGTTCATAATATGAGTACAACAATGTACATGCAAAAGTTCTCCACTATTCAACAACTTCAAGCTTGGCTTCATCTTCAAGTAATATAAACATTTGGTGTCAAACTTAAGGTTGCACCTAGTATGTCTCTCCTCCATATCGAGAAAATGAAAATTCTTAAGGCATTCTATGATCCTCACCTTAAGGTTGCACCTAGTATGTCTCTCCTCCATATCCTCAAAACAAATAATACGTTTCGAATAAACCACTTATCATCTATCTAATGGGCGGTAATACATAGGAAAGGTTCATCGAAACTAGACATCTAAGTATCACTAGTAAGGCTCATATGATCGTTGAATGTACAAAACATTTCTATTAAGCTACTTTTATACTTATAATAGACAGCTTAGTTATGGCGCTTTAGGGTGTTCCTAGGGACACGTCTAAATGCGGGTTGTAAAGCAACTCTAGTAAAATGTTCGAAGTTAGCTTTCTCACCATGGCTAAAGGGTAATTTGTAAGCAATAATAAAATTAGTAAGTTCATCTATTATCCTATCTCTACTATACATGAAAGGCATACCTTTTCCAGGCATAGTACCCATATATCCGAGAAGTGGCATTTAGCTTGACAATTCACCTACTAATTCAATTCCTTTGACATTAATTCCATTTATTCCAATCAAGAAATGGAATACTATTTCCGTCCCATAGCCAGTCTTCCATGCATAAGCTGCGGGCGACTTCTTCCATGTTTACTTACAAACGAGGCAATAACACATAAACTTATTTCCTAAGGAAGAGGGGTTAGTGAATGAAACTTTCTCGAAGTATAGCCACACTGATGAATTTTCTTTCTACAATGAGAGGAAACTGGTACTCCACCATCACCATCACCTTCATTTCTTATGAAGTTATTAATAATAACTTAACTAACATTCATATAAATTTATAAATATTAACTAAATTCACATTCATACAAGTTCTTAACTTCAACTAAACTAACATTCATATGAAGTTATTAACATTAACTAAACTAACATTCATATCAAGTTATTAAAATTAACTAAACTATCGCTCATATCAAGTTATTAACTTTAACTTAACTAACACTCATATCAAGTTATTAACTTTAACTTAAGTAACATTCATATGAAGTTCTTATCTTTAACTTAACTAACATTCATATGACGTTATTAACATTAACCAAACTAACATTCATATCAAGTTCTTAACTTTAACTTAACTAATATTTATATCAAGTTATTATCATTAACTAAACTAATATTCATACTAAGTTATTAATATGAACTTAACTAACATTCATATCAAGTTATAGTTTTAACTTAACTAACATTCATATGAAGTTATTAACATTAACTAAAAATAACATTCATATCAATTTCTTAACTTTGACTTAACTAACATTCATATGAAGTTATTAACATTAACTAAACTAACGTTCATATCAAGCTATTTACATTAACTTAACTAACATTCATTTATAGTTATTAAACATTAACGAAACTAACATTCATATGAAGTTATTAACATAAACTAAACTAACATTCATATCAAATTTTTAACATTAACTAGCCTAACATTCATATCAAATTATTAACATTAACTAAACTAACATTCATATCAAGTTATTAACTAAACTACATTAAATTAACATACAAGATTAAAAAATTAAAAATTTAGAAATTACCTTGGCCTGTAGTCCTAGGAGGCGGTCGCATCTCTGAAGTTGGTGTATGAGGAATTTGACCACTTGGCGTTGGAGTTCCAAAAATTTGTTCCACTAAATTTTGAGCAAAAATTTCGGTATTCGTTTGAAATGAATCTTTGAATGAGCTACTAACATTATTAGCTCTTTCTCTTAAAGTCATTTCTTTTATACTTTATAGTAGTAAATTAAGAATAGGAAAGAATTATTACGAAAACTAATTAAGATTAAGAAAGTAATATAATTAAGAAGAAGATTAGTACTAATAACTAAACTAATTATATTAGGAATAATTTAGAGATTGAGACTGAATTGAGTGATGATGAGAGATTGAATGGAGGAGTATTTATAGGGGGAATTCCAACCGGCTAGTTTAACGACTAGTTTTACCCGATTAAGTTAGGGCCGGACCAGGTTGGGCTTTGCTGGTGGGCCGAATTGAATTTTTTTCGAATGAATTAAATAAGGGTTTGAAAATTCGGATTTGTATTCAGCCCACCCAACTGATGAGTTGCTTTCCACCAACTACCGGTAAGTTGACAGTGAATCGTCTGGTTACTTGACCTTCAACTTTGTGTGGCAACACAAAGCCACAAACAACTCACCGACAAACTGACAGATCTTTTGATCATGCGGGGCCAATGACTAGAGGTGTCAGAATCAGACCCGACCCGATAAGTTACCTGAATCCAACCCGGACCCGACCTAATTATGACCCGAAAAATGAGACCCGAAAACCGACCCAACCCGACCTGAAGTTAACTCGAAACCGATTTGACCCGATATTCAAAGACCTGAACCTGATCCGTGTCCGACCCGTTAGGGACCCGACCCGATCCGTTACAGACCCGACCCGAAAAGAACCCGAAACCGATTGAAACCGACACATAACCGATATAACTCGATTTATAACAATTCGTTACCCAAATTCACTAGATGTGTTAATAATCTGAATATACATGAATATGACCTAATCTTAACAGGCCTATTTTTTACCTAATATCTAATAAATTTGAAACCAAACTTGCCATTGTCGATTCAAAGTAAACATATTACAAGTTCTTATGTATATACAAACTTAACATCGTATATTATAGACTAGTTTGATAGGATAATACACATTTAATAATCATTACCTCATAAATATTTTGTTTTTAAATGACTTATCGACATCATCATTGTCCAATTTCTGAATTAACCATCATCATTGTCCGATTTTTTCAAAACCGACATTGACCCGAAATAACCTGCACAAAAATCGATCTGATTTTACCATAACCGACCTTGACCCGAACCCAAAATAACCTCGCTATAACCCGTTCAGGAACCGACCCGATTTTACTAGAACCGATCTTGATCCAAATCCGAAATAATTCAGTATAACCCGTTTAGGAACCGACCCGATTGTACTAGAACCGACCTTGACCCGAACCGAATACAACCCGAACCGACATTGACCCGAACCGAATACAACCCAAACCGACATTGACCCGAACCGAATACGACCCGACCCGAACCAGAATCGAATCCGACCAAGCAAATAACCGATTTAACCCGACCCGATAATGACCTGACCCGAACCGAAACCGACCCGATAGGTAAGATTGACCCGATAAGAACCGACCCGCGATGAGTCAACCTAGAACCGACCCGTTGACCCGATTTGACACCCCTACCAATGACTGTTTACTTTGTTTGATGTTACAAGCTTGGCGGTTATAAGAGAGGAGAGAGACTAATAAAATATCAACTTCATTGACTACTAAATATTATTCTTAAGCATTTTTAAAATTAAGATAACATTATTCGATGATAGATCTTGGAACCAAATACATAATTTACAAATAAATTTTCACTTTTACCAAAATATATTCACAAAGTTCACTTATTATAAGCTACATTTAGTACGCTATTTGAGCAAGAATTTGTGATACAACGATTTATTAGTAAGGTACAAGAGGGCACAATTCGTAAGGAATACGTCACACTTAAATATCTGACACGACTATATCGTACGACATACGTTTAAATAACTTATATTATTCGCCTGTTTAGAGATAAGGCACAAAAGAAATAGATAGTTCATCACTTCACCATTCTTTTCCTCAAAGTCTAAGCTATGGAGGACGAGAGGGAGACAGCGTTGAAGGAATCCGTCCGTGCAACTAGTGGAAACTACACGGTGCTGTGGTCTTACACCTTCCTACTGTTATTCATTGTTCCAGTTATCTTAGCAATGACTTTGTATCACTTGGACTCACTCCAGCCGGCGGTGTTGCCCCTACACGAGTTGACTCAGCCGAAATCGATGGCGCACCGAGTTAATGGGAAGTTGCTTGAAGGAGCTGAGTTTATAGGGGTAGGGCAGTTGATGGGGCCAGAGGACGTTGCTTTTGATCCAATATCACAGGTTGTCTATGCAGCTTGTGCTGACGGGTGGATTAAGCGAGTCAGGGTGAATGACTCGGTGGTGGAGGATTGGGTTTATACCGGCGGCAGACCGCTTGGACTCGTTCTTGGGGTTAATAATGAGCTCATCGTAGCGGATCCGTTCCAGGTATGTCATAATATGTATCAAAGTATTATTAAAAAAAATTTCCCGTCTTTTTCTTCTACTTCATATTAGTATTATACATTAAAAAATTATATGATAATAAAACTAATTTTATTTCTTTCTTTATTAATCTATAATATTAATTTATAAACAAAACGACAAAATTATAATTAAACCAATATTATTAAAGCTTGATTTTACTCAATCTATGTCTCCACTTTTAACTTCTCATATACTATGCACTACCCAACAATTGTATATAACATTTTCCCACAAACAAATGCTTAAAGAGATTACTTCCTTAATTAGCATGCTCATAACTCCATGATTTTGAAATATATTATACTAGAAAATGTAAATTAAGCTAATTTCCACGTGACTAATCAACATCTTGTATCTCCTCCTAACGCTATGGTCTTGTAGTCATGTGCTCTGTGTTTCATTATATTGCTCATGCAACGAATACTCCTCGAGTATCTCCTAAAGAAATACTCTTTGTGTAACACTTATCTATGTATGATGTAAATTTTAACTTATTTTACGGATGAAGGCTCGAATTTCAACATAAATGGTTTAAAATAAAACACATGAACATGAGCATGGGAAGCTCTAAAACTTCTTTTATTGGTCAGAAACTAATGGCTTCGTTAATTATCGTTAGCTAATGGTTGTTTGTGATATATGGTGTGATAGGGAATATTGAATGTGAGTGTGGAAGGCAAGGTGGAGCTATTAACAGATGCGGTAGAGGGCAGAAAATTAAAATTTGCGGATGGAGTTGATGTTGCCGATGATGGGATGATTTACTTTTCGGAAGCCTCCTATAAATATGGCCTACAAGACTTTATTTATGACATTTTTGAGGGCAGGCCTCATGGTAGTTTGCTGAGCTATGATCCCATCACTAAAGAGACCACAATTCTAGCCCGGGACCTTTACTTTCCTAATGGTGTTCAAGTCTCTACTGATCAAAAGTCCATCATATTTTGTGAGACAGTCTTGTATGCTTCCTATTTCCCCAGCTTTCTGTTTGGTTACAATATTTGAAATTTTATGTCTTCCTGTATTCAGTTGACACGTGGTAACAAGTTACTTGACGGTTACATTTAAATGGTGATAAAAATTCAAGTAGTCATCATTGACTCACTAACTAACTAGACAAGCGTATAGTACTCTCTATGTCCCCTAAAAAGTGTCCTATTTTTTCATTTCGAATTGTCTCCCAAAAATTATCCTTCTTTCTTAAAGAATTTCCGGTTTGGATTGTTCCTCCAAAAAAATTTCATTTTGTCTTAAGAAAGTTATTTTTTCGTACTTGGGGGGGTAATGTATGGGAGACGAGGGAGTAATGAGTTACATGTATTGATAGACTTAGTTCAAGGTTTAAAGTTGTACACTAAGATTGTGTTTGAAGGTTTTTAGCATCTTGCATGTAGCTTATTATTGGTTTCATGCTCTATTTACAGGATGAGATGTAAGAGGTACATCCGAGAAGGGGAAAAACAAGGCTCCTTGGAAATTTTTGTTAATAATTTGCCGGGTTTACCTGATAACATTCGATATGATAATGAAGGCCTCTACTGGATTGCAATGTCTACGGTATGTGATCGTTATCGTTTCTATAAATACTTGGAAACATTTTTTTACCATCCATAACCAATACTCACATATACTTCTTTGATATAAACAGGGAAAAGTTTTCATAGTATTTGATAAGTTAATGTGTTATGATTGGATTTTGTACCGTACTCAACTCCCTCCTAAATGGAACGGTAAAAAATAAAAAATAAAAAAAAAGAAGAAGAAGCTGAGAATGAGAACATTTAGAAGGAAACAACTATTGGAACATATAAAGTAATGTAGTGAAAATCATGATAAATCTTTATCCGATCCAAATAAACAATACCGTGACAACGTTTTAGATTGAAAGGATTAATAGTCATGCATGTACATTCAATATAATGTGTAGTATTTATCATTTTAACATAGTTTTAATAAGCAAAAATACAATTTAAAAGTAAGATAAAAATTCAAGAGATGAGAACAGCTGATTGAAAAAATTACTTAACTAATTGTGTGAATATAATATCCTTAAATAGTGAATTGAACTTGCTGATTTGAGAGTATAGAATGTGAAATTTTGAAATGGATATGTTTTTTTATTATATAAATAGAGCCGAAAGCGGTAATGTTACAACTAATATAGACGAGATTGAGATTGAGATTGAGATTGAAATGAATATGTAATATGTAATATGTAATATGCAAAAATCTTTCGTAGGATAAAACAAAGTAGAAGTCTTTAAAATTTTATGTACTCATATTTTAAGCTTACCTTTGTTTGAAATAATATTGTGGCAGTCGTCAAAGCCATATTGGGATATAGCGCTGAGGTATCCTCTTGTTAGAAAAGTATTGGCTATTATAACAAGATACATTGGCCGACCACACATGGAGAGAAATGGAGGACTGGTTGCAGTTGATATGGATGGAAACCTGGTGGCTCACTATTATGATCCAAAATTGTCATTGATCTCAGGTGGAAATAAATTTGGGAACTACTTGTACGTTGGTTCACTTGGATATCCTTATATAATACGCCTTAATCTAGCTATACATGCTTGATATTTAAGCTAGCTATGTGATCTTGCTACTTGAAATAGAGGATAGGATGATGTAATACAAATAATCTTTGTATAGTATAGTGCATAGTTTTATGTTTTTATGCTTTTCTTGTGTTTTGGAACTTATCTCTGATGTAGTTTGTCCTTCAATCAAATATGCAAATACCATAAGGTAGACAAAGAAATTTTCTAATTCAACTGTTTTTTATCACAATTAGACATGTGAATTGAGCCAGGTCAGGGCCGAGACGAGTCACATGCAAAACGGGTCGGGCCAAAGAAGATACAAAATGGGTTGGGCCAAAGGAGATACATAACGGGTTGAGTTGGTCCGGGCCGTCCAAAGAGATTATAGTTTTTATCTATAGAGGGTGATAGTTTATATATATCACCTCCAATCTTTGGTAGTGGATCATCGACAACTAAGTTGAAATAATTCATTGCTTGATAATGTTTAAAAGTATTTAAAACTATTGGTCCATTATGGACCCAACTTGACACATTAAAGATCCAATAAAATATGACTATTTAAGTGACCGACTCATTAGACTCATTATTGATTAGACTATTTTACAAACGGGTCAGTTAAGAGCCCTTAATGGGGTCCTTCCATTTAAATAGGTCTAATCAACAATGTTTAGCTAGAAGTTGCTTACAATATATCAAATTGTTGGTATGGGCTTACTATCTAAATGTGGATGAACCTATAGAGTCACAAACAGGTGTAAATTTTCAATGGATACAGGTCTAGCTACAAATAGGTAGTCCTATCTCATCGTTTTGTGTGCCTTGAGGGTTTTTCTTTTTTTGAGAAAAGAGTACTTTGAGGGTTAGCTATCAATAGTGGGACTTTTTTTTTTACACTGATTTTTCTATTATAGATTTTTTTTTTTCCTTCCACATGCTAGCTTGCTCTTCTAGCTTGATTTTGTTTGTTATGTTTCCTTTATAATTTGTTATTTTGAATTTCTTCTTCTCCATTTAAAAATTTCCATTCTCTCTATATATAATAGAATATTTTTTCTCTAAAGTCGTATTCTCTCTATAAATTTGAATTGTCTTTGAAATTTTCGATTCATTTTAATGGAGACTTCAATTTCAAAATGTTTGTCGTCTTTACATTGTTAAAAGTAAAAATAAAATAGGATGTAGGATGTGTAGAAAATAGAGTCACAAGTATAGCAAGAATAATTAAATATCTTCTAGGTGTGATATACTTTTCCAAAAGCAATATTCCAGCTCTATATTGAGCACGAGTTTACAGAGTTTATTGATGATGAATAAAATTCATCCTTTCATCATATGAGAAACCTCATATTTATAGAAAATGTTGTCCTCCTTGAAACAAAACGTATTGTTTTAAAATAAACATGAAACAAAATGTATTGCTTCAAAATAATCATGAAACAAAATGTATATTTCAAAATTATTGTAAAACAAAATGCATTGTTTCACAGTAAACATGTCTTTTCATATATCAATATATTTTATTTCTTATATTACTTAAGCTACGACACCTTAACTAAGTAACTTAAACTTAACATAGCATAATTAAATACTTAAATACACTAAACGTCCAATAATAATCCTCTAACATTGAGTATTTAAATATTTATTATACAAACATCATCATAACAAAACAATCTTATGCATAATTAAAAGTGTGCAAAGACTTGAACTTCCACTCTGTATAATACACCTTTCAAGAATCCGTATGCAATTATTGTTGATAAACAATTGAACCAATAGCAGTTCATAATGGAAACTTGAAGATATTATACACATAAGATTAACTATTTGATCCAATTATAGTCTTGACACTTACGAGTCATGTGTCTGTATCTATAACCAACACACCATCACTACATAATGTACTTCCAACCACACCCCCACTCTCTCATTTTTTTCGTGTATTCACATTTACTTCCTTATGTTTGGTTTTTGTTACTATTACAAGATATATTTAGGTTTGGGGGATATTGGATAGAACTATTAACATTTATTTGTGTGTGTGTGTGTGTGTGTGTGAGTGAGTGAGTGAGAGAGAGAGAGAGAGAGAGAGAGAGAGAAAGAGAGAGAGAGAGAGAGAGAGAGTATGAGTGAGTCTTAATCATGAATGAAACATAAAAGTTTTGAAGTTCATACATATTTTACATGGTATCAAGAGCCTTCTAAATACCATCCCCGATTCTCTTTATGTGCCTTGCTAGTTATTTTTTTCCTTTTTCTTCTGCATTGGTGTTCGTGTAAATGTCTTCACGTGTTTCGGTGCTGTGAGTATTTGTGATGTGAGTATTGGTGCACCAAATCGGTAGGAGGATTCCCTCTTTCGGTGAGTTGGTCAGTGTGTGGAATTCTTCTCTCGGTACTTTGTGTATCCTTCTACCTATTCTCTTTCGGTGCTTTCGTGAGTAATATGCATGCTTCCCATGATATTCTTCTATTATATATTTAGTTTATAAGATATATATAGGGTGAATAACGTGCATTGATTATGAGTGAAATTGGTGTTGATTCACTACGTAAGTGGACTTTTGGAGCATTGAATTTCTATACGTAAGTGGACTTTTGGTGGGCGTTGAATTTACCTAAGTGTGTGGACATTTGGTGTATATGCGTGGGTATTGGTGCATACTTTTTTCTTTTGGTTTGTGCATGTTTTCGGGCATACGTGTATTGAAATTTTTTTTCCTCTTTGTCGTGGTTTCTTGGTGTACATTTAATTTGATCTGCTTGGATTGGTGACATCAATATTTTTGATGTCTTAGCTTTACTTTGTCGTGTCTCTATTGTCAGTGTTGCATTTACTTTTGTTGTTGCATCAACGTTGGTTGTAAGTTTTATTGCTTTCCTCTACGGAAAGTATGGTGGGTAATGGTGATCCACCTTCTCGGCCGAGAATTGATTACAATTATCTGTTCTATCTTGGACTGCAAGGTAGGCTAAGGGATTTCATCACTTCTTAGCGTCTTAAGCTTGATAATTTCAATGATTGGTCTCATGCTATCCATATCGGATTGTCCTTTAGGAGGAAATTTATTTTTCTTGATGGGAGTATCATGTCTTATGCTTTGCCATGTACAAAGGTTGATTGGGTTATAATTCATTGCATTCTTGTTTCTTGACTAATGAACACCATTGATCCAGAGGTAAAATCCATGCTCTCTCATTATGATAATTCCAAGAAATTATTGGATGATTTACATGAACGTTTTTGTCTCGTTAATGGTCCTCGTATTCAGCAAATTAAGTCTAATATAAACCGTTGTGAGCAACTAAAGAATATGTCGGTTGTAGTTTATTTTAGTAAAATTTCTATTTTGTGGGATGAACTAGATAAGCATGAACCTTTGATTGCGTGTACTTGTGGCAATTGTATCTATAATGTTGGGAAACAACACACTAGTCGGCGTGACAGTGATCGGCTTCAATAGTTTTTGCTCGGTCTATTCTTTGACTATTATGCTCCTCTATGCTCCATTCTTCTTTCTCAAGACCCTTTAATCTCTTTAAATAGAGCATTTTAACAGGTGTCTCTAGAAGAAAAGGTTCAGGGAATCTCCTGAATCAAAGAAGAGTCTTCCCTCGCACTTGGTTTTGCTGTTCGTACTAGTACAAGGAGGGGTGTGGTGGTTCAGATAGAACGGTTTGTGAGAAGTGCAAGAAAGTAGGTCATAGGACCTCCAGGTGTTAAGCTGATTAAACATGCACCTACTGTAAAAAGAAGGGTCATGAAGAAAGCAAATGTTATGATCTTCATGGTTGGCTAGGTGATGGCAGCCAGGGGGGAAGCCTTCGGTTGGTCATGGTCTAGTCTAGTGAGGGCTAATGCTACATCAGCTACCAGCATTAGTGCGGGTTCGTTTGATACACACACTTCTCCTTCTGGTCAGTTATTCACTATTGAACAATGGAAGGCTATTATGGGGCTGATGGGTAGTGCAACGATTTTCGAAAATCGTTTGAATGGTAAGTTTGATGATACCTCTTGGATCATTAACACTGGAGCTACAAATCATGTTATGGGAGAAAAATCTTGGCCTTTTGACGTCTCTTATTGGTTTCGTTTGTCTATCAGACAAGATTACACTAATTAGGGTGCTTTTTATCCCTAGTTTGAGTTGTAACTTACTATCTGTTTCACAACTTATTGATGATCTAAATTGTACTGTCCAATTTACTTCTTCTATGTGTGCTATACAGGACCAAATGAAGAAGCTGATTGAAATGGGAGTTAGGAGGGACGAATTGTACTACTTTTACAAACCGAATCCAATGCATCATGTGGGTACTATTGACGGAAAGTCTAATTTGGAGATGTGGCATCGCCGTATGGGTCATCCTTCCGAGAAAGTAGTTAAGTTGCTTCCTACTATTAATAGTAAAGAAAGTCTAGATAAGGGGTGTGAAGTATGTATGCGTGCTTAACATTCTAGAGATAGTTTTCATTTGAGTGATAATAAGGCGTCTATAATTTTTGGGAAAGTACATTGTGATTTAAGGGGTCCGTATCGACATATGTCGACATGTGGAGCTTGGTATTTTCTTACTATTGTTGATGACTATTTTAGAGCAGTTTGGATTTTGCCGATTGATAAGACTGAGGTGTTTCGTATATTTTTGTTATTTGTTGCTATGGTAGAAAGACAATTTTCACAAACAATTAAAATTATGCAAAGTGATAATCGTACCGAGTTTAATTATTTGCATGATTTTTTTGCTACAATTGGGATTATCTTACAAATCTCTTGTGTGGGTACTTCGCAACAAAACGAGAGGGTTGAGAGAAAACACAAACATATCCTAACAGTGGGGAGAGCCTTAAGATTTCAAGCCAAGTTACCAATTTCTTTTTAGGGTAAATGTGTTCTTACTGTTGCTCACTCAATTAATCGAACTCGTACACCTTTACTTAAAAATAAAACCCCATTTTAAATTCTTTTTAATAACCTAACTTTGATGAAATCCACACATTTGGGTGTCTTTGTTTCTCCCATAATCAGAAAATGGATTGCGACAAATTTGCTAGTCAAAGTCGAAAGTGTATTTTTGTGGGTTATCCTTTTGGGAATAAAGGGTAGAGATTATATGACCTTGAGTCTAGGGTTTTATTTATTTCTCGGGATGTTATATTTATTGAAGATGTGTTTCCATTTAACAACCAAGAAGATGCCGATATTGTGTCACATGTGTATGAGTCGAATGGTGATGTTCATAATGATTTTGTTGAAAATGAGTTGTGGATGATTGTGGTGGATTTTATGGGGGGGGGGGGGGGGGGGTGTGGGACTGTCATTAAGCCACCTAGTTTATACCCACGAATCGACCTTGGCCAGGCCAATAGCCCAGCTACCTTGCCTCCACAGCAACCCACGGATAGTGGTAATGGCAGCATGGCCGTTGAAGGTCAGCTGCAAGCCACAACTCCCATGGGTCGTGGGCTGCATGATAAATTTCCTTCGGTCAAGCTCCTTGACTATGTCACTCTCTTGGTTTTTGCTAATAATCCTTCCATCTCCAGTCCATCTTCTAATGCTTCTTCAGGTACTTCTTATCCTCTTGCACATTATATATATTGTGACACTTATTTTGCGGATTATCGTAAGTTCCTTGCCATAGTTTTTAGTGGAAAGGATCTCAAATCCTTTAAAGAGGCCATGAAACATGAAGGTTGGTGTCAGTCTATAAAAGAGGAAATAAAAGCTTTAGAAGACAATAAGACTTGGACTCAGGAGCATCTCCCTCCGGGGAAACGTGCTCTAGGATGTTAGTGGGTGTACAAGACAAAATTCTTGTCAAATGGTGATATCAAACGTCTCAAATCTCATTTGGTTGTTTTCGGGAATCATCAACAAGAGGGTATCGATTACAGTGAGACATTTGCTCCAGTAGCAACGATGACTATTGTTCGTATATTTCTCGAAATTGTGGCTTCTAAGAATTGGGAACTTCATCAGATGGACGTTCACAGTGCATTTTTGCACGGGGACCTTGATGAGGAGGTATATATGAAATTACCTCTCAGGTTTGAATGTTCAGATTCAACTCTTGTGTGTTAATTGAGAAAATCTTTGTATGGCTTGAAACAAGCTTCATTTTGTTGGTTTTCCAAGCTCGTTAAGGCTTTGAAAGAGTACGATTTTCTTCAATCCTACTCTGATTACTCTCTTTTCATATATACCAATGGCAAAGTTCAGATTAACATTTTGATTTCCGTTGATGATCTAATTATTTTAGAAAATCATTCTGCTGCACTTATGAGTTTCTAAGCCTATCTTAGTACTTGTTTCAAGATGAAGGACCGTGGCCCTTGAAATACTTTTTGGATATCGACGTTGCTCGAAGTTCATCAGAATTGTCCTTGTGTCAAAGGAAATATACTTTGGATATTATTTCTGAAGCAGGTATGTTAGGAACAAAGCCGACTGGATTTCCCATCAAGAAAAATCATAGACTTGGTCTTGCTACAGGTGAGCTTCTTGCAGACTCTGAAGCTTATCGGAGGCTCGTTGGGCGTCTGATTTACCTTGCAGTCACTAGGCCTGATCTGGAGTTTATATTATGTCTCAATTTATTTAAGCACCTCGTTGTGAACATTAGGAGGCGGCTTTGCGAGTTGTTGCTACTTAAAAGGTACTCCAGGACTGGGTATTTTGTTACGGGCCGACAATGAGCTAACCTTGCAAGGTTGGTGTGATTCAAACTGGGTTTGGGGGATATTGGATAGAATTGTTTTTATGGTTAGTTAAGTTTATCTTTGTTAGTTAAGTTTATCTTTTAGTAGTTTACTAAGCTCTAAACTCTAGGGTGAGGATTGTATATAGATACAGTCTTAATCACGAATAAAACATACAAGTTTTGAAGTCCATAGCATACAAGTTTTGGGGGATATTACTCTCATCCCATGCATATCATTAGCTGCAGCATTTTATTCATAGCATATAATATTTTATCTAGTGATGGCCAGTGGGCCGGTCCGGGCCTAGCACCGGGCCGGGCTGGGGGAGGGGACCGGATTCGGACTGGTCAGGGGGCGGGCCGGTCCGAACCGGGCTGGGGTCAGGCGAATCCGATTCGTTACCGAATCGAACCGAATCGAAAACGAATCACGAACCGAATCGAACCGAATCACGAACCGAATCGAACCGAATCACGAACCGAATCGAACCGAATCACGAACCGAATCACGAACCGAGTCGAACCGAATCACGAACCGAATCGAACCGAATCACGAACCGAATCACGAACCGAATCACGAACCGAATCGAACCGAATCATGAACCGAATCGAACCGAATCTTGACCGAGGAACCGAATCACAAAACGAATCGAACCGAATTACATATTTATTTATTTTTTTTTTTTAAAAAAATTTAATTTTTTTTAATTAAGTATTATTAAACTAATTACGTATATTTACCTAATTTCATATTTACGCATTAGAAAATCTAAAATATTTCAAATAAATGAACTAATTCACTTTTTAGAAAATCAAATAAAGTATATTTCATATTTTATATTTTAAATTTAATTTCATATTTCATGTACTAAAATCTGTAAACTAAAATCAAAATTTCATATTCCATATTTCATATTTCATATTTCATATACTAAAATAAGTAAACTAAAATAAGTAAACTAAATCATATTTCATATTAAGGGCTTGCACTTAATTTAGAAAATCAAAATTTAATTAAATAATTAAATATTGATTTTCAGAATTAAGTTGCCTACGTATCCCGAAGGAATCAAAGCCCACGTAGTTCTGGTACGTACCTGTAGGGGTGCTTGTGCGGTTGTGCTTAGCCTAATCAGGGACAGACCCCGAACCTCCTTCACCTGCTGGGTTGTCGCTTGATTCGCTTGTGTCCATCGCCATCCAAGGATCGTCTTCGTCCCCTTGGGTCCTCCACTCCGCCTGATCCCAATCTTTCTTACAAACGCATATTTCTATGCTTTCGGAAAATAAGCGGGATCTCTTCTCGTCAAGAACACGTCTACCTACACTAAAAGCAGACTCGGAAGCAATAGAGGATGCGGGAATTGCAATTGCAAGGATATCCTTTGCAATTCTCACCAAAATGGGAAATTGCCGTTCTTGCTCGCGCCACCACTTAATAATTGAAAAATTAGCATCGGTTTCATGTTGGTAAGAAAGATATTCATTAATATTATAAAGTGAAGAAGAAGAAGAAGAAGAAACCGATGTTTTTGATTTTTTTAAAATTCTACCAAGTATTGGCTGCCATCGCGTAGCGGAACTTCCACTAGAAGAAGATACATTTTTACATTTTTCTTTATATGCATTGACATCGTATTGTAAACTTAAAGCGTTATAATAAAATTCTAAACAATTTTCTAAATCTACAGTCTTGACCCCGGGATCAAGAATAGAAGCTATACCATATATGACGGGAAATTCACTAAAGTAGTTGTACCATTTATTAAGCATACTAGTAATTACATTACTAATTTGAATGATGTTGAAATGCTCGGTAAGAGTGCTAACTATGGTAACACACTCTAATATAACTAAATGGATGTTAGGGTCGTTAACATAAGAGAAAATTTTGGTTGCGTGGTCAAAAGCTGCTAAAATGTCACGGATGTAAATTGCGGTATTCCAATGGAAATCAGTAATAAGTTCATCGGGAGTCGCTCGGGTTTCGTTATAAATAATTGTCAAAATCTCACGGTATTTAATGGCTTCTTTTAACAATTTATATGTGGAGTTCCAACGGGTCGGTGTATCTAGACTCCATTGCTTCTTCCTAAGGCCTCTTTCCTTACACAAGGCCATGTACTTCCTCCTAACCGAGGTCGTAATCTTAATCCATTTAATTACACTCCTAATAGGGTTAAGCAAGTCAGTTAACTCAGCTAAACCTTCTTGAACCGAGAGGTTCATAATATGTGCACAACAACGAACATGTAATAGTTCTCCACTGTTTATCAACTTTAAGCTTGGTTCGGATATCAAATAATCTATACATTTTGTATTCGCTGAAGCATTATCTAATGAAAGGGAAAAAACTTTATCAAGTAAATGAAAGGTTTTAAGACAGTCTATTATCCTTACCTTAAGGTTGTATCCGGTATGTCTCTCCTCCATAGCTTGAAAACAAATGATTCGTTTTTTAATATACCACTCATCATCAATCCAATGGGCGGTTACACAAAGAAAAGGTTCACCAAAACAAGAGGTCCATGTATCACTAGTTAGGCTAACACGACCGTTAAAAGTGCGAAACATTTCTATTAAACTACTTCTATATTTATAATAAGCAGTTTGGTTATGGCGTTTAAGCGTGTTCCTAGGGACACGTCTATAAGCAGGTTGTAAAGTGGTTCTAGTGAAATGCTCAAAGTTTAGACTCTCACCATAGCTAAAAGGTAATTCGTCAGCAATGACAAAATTAGCCATTTCATCAATCATTTTATCTCGATTATACATAAAAGGCCTACCTCCTCCGGGCATGGAACCCATATACCCGTGTAGTTGTGTCTGAGTTGAAGATTCAGCTGCTCCTGCAGATTCAGTTGCATCGAGGTTTGTTCCGTGTACCCCGGTCAAGTGACGGGATAAGGTTCCCGTCCCATAACCGGTCTTCCATGAATAAGCGGCTATTGGCTTCTTTCCTAATTGCTTGCATACCAAGCAATAGCACATGAATTTCCTCCCTTTGGAAGAAGCATCGGTCAGTAGGACTTTCTCATAATATGGCCATACTTTGGAAGATTTCTTTCTACATTGAGTAGACTCAGGTACTCCTTCATCACCATAACCATCACCTTCACCTTCACAAGTTAATTAACTAATTAATTAACATAATCAACCAAATATATCATAACTAATCAATTAACATAATCAACCAAATATATCATAACTAATCAATTAACATAATCAACCAAATATATCATAACTAATTAAACATCAAGAACTTAATCTAACATAATCAAATAATCTAACATTTATTAATTAGAAGTTTAAGAGTTACCTTGTGGAGTAGAAGAAGGAGGACGCATCTGAGAAGTTGGAGTTTCCGGAATTTGAGGAATTTGAGTACCCGGAGTACCGAAAAGTTGTTGCTCCAAGTTTTGAGCAAACTCCGCAGTATCATCGAAAGAACTGCTTACACTGAATCTACCTCTTGAATCCATTTTCTTTTAGGATTTGTAGTAATAAACAACTAAATTAAGAATAATAAACCAACTAATTAAGATAACTAATGAAGATTAAGAGAGTAATTAAGAAGATTAGTACTAATAATTAAGCTAATTGTAATTAGTAAAGATTGAGAGATTGAAAGATTGAGAGGTTGAAAGATTGAGAGAGAATTTGGTGAGGATGAAAACCGAATTGGTGGTGTTTTTATAGGGCAAATCACAACGGGCAATAACGGCTAGTTTTTGGCGAATTAGGCGGGCCGGGCCGGTTCGAATTGACGGGCCGAATTGAACCGAATACGGGGCCGAACCGAATTTTTTAACGAACCGAATCGAAACGGGTTAGGGTTGGAAAATCGGGATTCGTATTCGGCCCGCGATTTGGACGGGCCGAACCGGGCTTGGCCCGATTCGCTGGTGGGCCGATTCGAGCCGGGCTGAACCGGCCCACTGGCCATCACTAATTTTATCCACTAATGTCGTATAAAGTTTCTTATTGCTAAGCAGAAGTCAAAATGTAATACCCCTCCCGTCCAAAATAATTGTAACATGTACTAATTTAGGATGTCTGAAATAAATAGTAACATGTACCAAGGTTATATGTATTCTTAACAAGGCATGACAAACAGCTTACTTAACAGCCATCTAACAGATTCTAGTCACTAACTAGCATTTTAGAGGACAAATTGAAAGATCTCTTTGCTTATGACAGGCATCCCATAGCCTTGGCCTTTTCTCTAAGAATAAACTTCTGGATCTTTCCTGTTGCTGTCTTCGGAATCTCCTCAAAGATGACACTCTTAGGAGCCATGTAATGAGGCAAATTATCACGGCAAAACTTAATTATTTCCTGTTCGTCAACATCATAGCCATCCTTCAGCTTGACAAATGCGCAAGGTGTTTCACCCCAGTGGTTATCAGGCCTGGCCACAACAGCAGCCTCAAGAATAGCAGGGTGGCTGTAAAGTACAGTTTCAATATCGATTGTGCTTATATTCTCTCCACCAGAAATGATAATATCCTTCAACCTGTCCTTGACTTCTATGTAATTGTCTGAGTGCTTCACTGCAAGGTCGCCTGAATGAAACCAACCTCCTCTGAAAGCTTCTTTAGTAGCATTAAAATCATTCAAATATCCACTCATCACAGTGTTTCCTTTGAACATAATCTCCCCCATTGTTTTACCTGTTCGAAATGAATTAGAATTATTTTTCTTATTTCCGCCTAAGTTTTCACAGACAAAAAAGAGACTTCAATTACCATTTGGTGGAACACTCTCCATGGTGACAGGATTTCTGACATCAACATCCTCCAACCCAAGATGTTGAACACCTTGTCTAGCTTTGACCCTTGATTTCTCACCAGGAGACAGAGCATCCCACTCGGGCTTCCAAACACAGTAAGTACCAGGGCCATAAGTCTCAGTAAGTCCATATAGGTGTGCCACTTCAAAGCCCAATTCTTCCATCTTTGACAATATCTGAGGCGGAGGGGGTGATCCACCAGTGAGCACCTTCACCTTGTTTGGTAGTGTTCTCCGGTCAGCGAGAGGGGAGTTGACAATCATGTTCAAAACAGTTGGAGCAGCACCCATATGAGTGACATTGTGTTGCACAATGTTATCAAATATGGTCTTTGGGGTGACCTTTCGAAGGCAAATGTTTTTGCCCCCTTGAGCTGCCACACCCCAAGGAAGGCACCATCCACTGCAATGGAACATGGGAACAGTCCAAAGGTAAGTTGGCATAGGACCCATTTCATGAAGCAAAAAGGTGGAGATGGCATTAATGTAAGCCCCTCGGTGATTATAAACAACTCCCTTGGGACGAGAGGTGGTGCCAGAGGTATAGTTAACGCTAATTGGGTCCCACTCATCACCGGGAAGTAGTGGCTGAAAATGTTCATCCCCTCCGGCTAAGAGATTCTCATATTCGTAATTATACTCAACATTCTCCTTTTCATCATAATCAGAATCTGTAACGAGGACAAGTAATGGTGTCTTTGCCCCAGTTTTAGACAACAAATGCAGAGCTTCTGAAGCTATGCTATGCAACTGATAGTCTACAAATAACACTTTAGCTTGAGAATGAGCAAGGAGGATGGAAATCATGGAGGAATCAAGGCGGGAGTTAAGGGAACAAAGAACAGCACCAGCCATCGGTACTGCAAAATGCAGCTCGTACATAGCGGGCACATTTGGAGCTAGTGCTGCTACCTGCTCACACAATGAATGACATAACATTTGAAACTACATACCATCAAAGTAGCGAGACTAGCAACATCCTACTATTGTGAAGTGAATGCAAAACAGTGAGGCTTACCATCCAATACTTAGGCAACGAATAAGAACCCAAGGGCCGAAAACTCTATCGCGCCCCTACATATATACTTTTTTTTCATCACCATGCAACTATGATTAAGACGTTAACTATATACTAGTTAACGTATTCATCTTGTCATAGACACACGGACACGCTAACTTGCAAGTTACAGGAAAATTCAACAAGGTATTTAAGTTAATTGATCGCCTTCATAGACTTGTTATTTGTACTAATCATACTTAGATGAATTTCTCAGATAATGTTTCAACAATTAAGGAGGATAGTACAACAAAGTCAGCAAACAAGGTAATATATATGTCACTAATCTGATCCTGTGTGATTTGTATTCGTTAATATCTACTCCCTCCGTCTTTTTTTATGTGCTACATTTTTATTTTGGGAGTCAAATTTTATAAACTTTGACTATAAATTCTAATTATTTTATAATAAATAATATATTCAAGTGAGATCTTGTTAGATGCGTTTCAATGTAAATTTTTAAAATATCAATTTTTTATAATTTTTTATCTTACAAATTTAGAAGAAAAAACGTTTTAAATTGTATATTAAATACCATGAAAAGCCATAACGTTGAAGATCACGAAACCGTATAAATTATGGTCCGTTTATAGTTTAGAAAAAATATATTGTTCCAATATTTTTTATTTAATGAAATTTGTGTCTAAACTAAAAAATTAGGTAACTGATGAAAATAATTTAATCACAACCTGCAACTTAATTCAGACAAGAAGCGACGAGTATCGGTAGTATCTTCATCCGTATATTATCTTTGATCGTTAATATTTTTAATAACAAATTGGTGCAAAAGAAATAATTTACTCATTAGAAGTACATAGCATTACGAATTGATCAAGCTTTTTTACTGTTAATATGTAAGATACAAATTTATGACCTTAAAAAGTCTAATGTAACATATAATTTGGGACAAACAGAGTAAACATGTACATTTAACTATGTTTATTATTATTTTTATTATAATCGATGTATAATAGTTTTGGAAAATTCACTTCACACCCCTAATAATCCTATATGAATAAAATTTATCCCTTTAATGGAAAAAAAATGAAATTAAACTAATATTTCATCTCGTTTTTTTATTTATTTACAACACTTTTTAAAATACGCTTGTCTTAATATCTTTAATTATACAGGTACAAATTATAAAAATTGATATATTGAAAATATATGGACGAATTTAACAAAATTCTCATAGTGATAATTTTACCAAATAAGATCAAAAAAGCCAAATTTATAAACAGTGAAAAAAATGTAACGAAGTAAAAAAAAAACGAGAAAGGGTTGAAGTAATCATCATCCATTCAGATAATTAAAAAAAATTAAAATATTCCCAAATTCGATCCTACACAAGCAAGCTGAGTGAAACATACAAGATGGCCAGGAGAAATACAGAGAGTGGTAGTTAGAGCGGAAGCAAGTTTGAGGCATCGTTGACGAGTCTCAGCCCAAGTGTACCGAGAACAACCGTACACGACGGATGTCCGATCAGGGAACACCTTAGCGGAGCGTTCGAGGAAGGTGATCGGAGTCAAAGGAGTGTAGTTGGCGGGGCATCTCACCAGCCCATCCACCCTTTGCCATGATGCAATACCAGCATCTCCTCCACCTTCACTACTTGATGAGCAAAATGAGGAGGTAGAAGCATATGCTCCTAATTTTTGGGCACATAAACCAATAAACTTGGACTTATAAGTTGCCTTTAATAAGAGGGGATAGACGTATTTCATCGGATTTGAGGAGTAGAGAATTCTTATCCTAAAACTACTGTTGGAACATATAAAGTTTATAAAAACAAAACTTTTAAAAACTGAAGAGTTTTACATTGGTAGAGTAAAAGAAGTTGAACCTCTCTATATAAAAATATGGTCACTTCCTTTTGTGGAAGGAGGAAGACCTTAAGAATCTAACCAACACAAACGCGAGCGCACACGGCACGCCGTGTCGGGTTGGGTTGGGTCTTTATACTTAACGTTTTTGGCATCCTGACTTGGCTATATATACAGCCACTGTTCAGCATTATTTTAGTACAGAAAAAATCACTTCCCTTTGTTTTCAGTCTCTCTCACAAAATTCGAGCAGTAGTATATTTTATTTGGGTGTTTTACTAAGCTCTGTGGTTATGTGCAAACTCACTGCTACTATATTAGAGAGATTGTTTTATCCTGGGAAGCATCTGGTGATTCCCGAGCTGTTTGCACAACTAAGACAGTACCGTGAATGTTCTAAAAAAAGCGACATAGTCCGCAATTCAGTTTATTCCCGATAACATTGTTCTTGTTATTTTGTAGTATTATTTACGACAACTACTTATGTCTTATGACTAAGGGAACGAGGTTATCGGTTGTCACTTATGTCTTGTCTCTTATGTGTGATTGATATACATAACCTATTTTACATTTATCTAACTCGATCTATTCTCCAAATATTTTATAAGAAAATGCAAGTGTCCATGTGAGTGAAATCAAATCACCAATAACTATTAAGGAAGACAATCTTTAAAAGAAATTTGATTTTTTTTCTAACAAGTCTTTCTATAATACTCTACTTTTGTTTACACCTCATTGAATTCCCAAAATAAACAAATTTATGTATAATCATAAAAATATTTTTTTTTCTTATTATATGTTTATAGTACAACGTGTTTTACAATAGAAATTGGGAAATTTGGTGTCCTTAGCTTAAAGAATAGAAGAAAGAAAAAAAATTATAGTTTTTCAATGTTTTATTTATTTATTTTTGATATATGAGTGTTTTTCAATTGTTTTATTTCATAAAATCAAATCGTAGAACACTTACTAATAAAACTAAAGAAGATCAACATAAAAATTGAACTAAGTCCGGCCTTTTCCTTCCTAGCATACTTTCATTCTAAATAAGGGAAAAATTATTGATCCCTCTTTTCCTTCTAAAGAGGATTGTTCATTTCCCATATTTATTATCTTAAAGACTTATTTCATTGTTTAATGTGTATAACTACATGTAATTAGAAACACGAAGATATTATGTGAATACTTAATATGGATTTAACGGGGTCAATTAAACAAGAATATATTTTTGCTTGTATATTGGAGAAAAATATATAATCAAAGTTTGAGAAATTTGACTTTAAAAAATTAGTTGTTTTAGCCTTTTACACTGAGGGAATAGAATTTCACAAATTAAATGGTGCACTGGGGTGCACCATGCTCATGGTACTTCCGCTCCAAAAAGATTTACATTACGTACCATGAAAAATTTACATTACATACATGAAAATATATATAGTACACATGTCAATTATGTAAAATGTACTATGAAACATAAAATCAAAGGGAAGGATAATCGTTTGATGTCATGCCGCCAAATGCTTACAAACATACTAAGTCCCTATCAATTGTAAACAATGAGCCAATGACACATATTGGACGATTCAGACCAAACAAATATTAAAAAAAAGACATAACCACTTCAACTAACTCTAAATTACTACAGTCTTGAATCAGTCATACCCACATAATATAGTAGTGTACTCAATCTTGGGAAGCCACAACCCACCTTACACCATGACCTAATACCTGTTTCTTGCATGTTTCACTTGCTTGCGTTTTCAGTATCCCTGCTGTTAGAAAGCATGGAAGGTGTGAAATTGTACCCCCAATATTTGCATTATAAACAGTCCTACCATTTCCCATTGAATACCTCACTTGACAAATTGTCCTATGAACAGGTCATACATACTACCCTTATATAGTTATATCTCTCCCTAATAAGTCTCAGTTCTTACATCTTCTAAGTATACCTTTATGCCCTGCGGATTTGCAGTTGATCTACTGCAGGATGAGTAGTGTTGCAAATGTTCCTTTCTCTCCGGAGCATGATCCTATAATCGCCAACCCTAATCCCCATTTCCGACAAGCAGAGGGCAGCCCAACCACCAAACCATGTGCCATAAAATCTTCAGTCACCTTGGTGAGATCATCATCTAGCCCTTGTATCTTGCAGATTCATCCACCTCCATGGCGCGCATTTCAGCCTCCCGGAAGCACTACGAGGGCAAAGAGACCGTGTAACCCGTGTGATGATCCTTTTCTAACTGCCATGAAGGAATGCACCAAAGGTAGCAGCAGCCGGCAAAATGTGGAAGGTAGTAAGAGAACTAGTGTTAGGTCTTTGTTCAAGAGAGGCAAGATTAGATTTTCATGCAAGCAAGGGAGTGAAGTTCGGGAAGATGGTTTAGTGAGATTGTCTCAACTTCCCCCTATATCTAGGGAAAGATTAACTAGAGCTTCTCGAATTGCACAACCTTAGATCTATGTTGCTGGTTATGTAATAAGGTGTACTCTCAATGTTTGAATGTTGACTACTTAGTAGTAATTTTAGTCTCAACTTCGAGAAGTTTTGTATGTCTTTCCTTACGTTACTACTCCCTTCGTCTCCCCAATATTATCAAAGTACGAAAAATAATTTTTTTAATACACAATGGAAAATTTTTAAAGAGACAACCCAAAATAGAAAAAGTTTAAAGGAATGGAGCAATTATAAGGAACAACCTAAAATGAAAAATGAAAAAAAATTTAAAGGAGTAAGAAAGTAGAATTTCAAAAACTTGTTAAAAGAGTAATTTCTTCGGGAAGGGAACCTATGAAAGCCTTAAACTTTTCGTTTTGTATTAAAATATGTTCTTTTTATTCGACACAACCCTCTATGCATAGAGTAGTCCAAAACAAATAATACTGCAACATTTTTAATTTAAATTTTGAAAATTAGTTCAAGTAATCTCTCTTGTTTCATCGTATAACAGTACTGAGGTTATAAGCAAAAATAAACGGCATAACAAAAATATCAGCAGCCTGCAGCACTTAGCTATCATTTAAACAATTACGGTGTATAAAAGAATATACATCAATTTCCGAAATGCAAGGTCGTCCCACATCTTCAATGCAGAACCATTGTCAGAGAAGCTATAATCAGTTTTTGCTTGAACTAATAAATTTCCTATTTCCTCAAAATGCTGGTCATCTTTCAATCCTATGATTCTTCATCTTGAATCATTATTATTTAAATCAAAGTATTGCCAATTACAAAATCTTGATGGTATGGATAATTCTGCAAGCAGAACCCCAAGAAAATTAGGCTTGTCAACAGGTTTCACATTTGAAAATCAGGGAGAGCGACCTCAGTCAAGATACGCTTTGATTGCATCAACCACCTCTTGGGTGGTGCTGTCACCTCCCAGATCTGGTGTCCGATACTTGCCCTCTGTAATAACTCTTTTCACAGCGGTCTCCAATCGATCAGCAAAGGAAGGAAACTGGAGATGTCTCAACATCATAGCAGATGAAAGCAGAAGAGCTACTGGGTTTGCTTTCTTTTCTTTCACAATTTCATCACTCCCTACATTGCCGGCCGAGGCACCTTGCTCAAACACAGCATTATCTGCTCCTACATTACCTTCAGATAAAAAGTATGACAACAATGAGATCTCAAATTACTAATTGGTATCATCATACTTTTTCAAGTTTCTAGTTTCATTTTGTTTTTTATTTTCTATTTTTCCAAATCATAACATATACCCAGAAATCAACATTGAGAAATTCATCCTACTAAAAAGCTTCCTACCTACATAAGCAAGTCAAAGTACAAATCGAAAAACGTAGAAAATAATTACAAGAAATTCTTTGCAATGAGGTTTAATCTTCTGCTAAAGCCATTAAACTGGACTGGTGACGAGAAAACCACTGCTGCAGTATTGATTAAAGCTAATAAGAACCTAAATTTTAATTATAATTTTAATGGAATCGATCTAAAGTTTAAATTGTTAATTCTCTATGCCTCATCCTATTCCATGAAGGCTACATAAAAAACAAAAGGAAGAACAGGAAAATGAGGGTGAGGACAAGAAAATGACAAAGTGAATAGGAAAAAAGGTAACTGTGGCAACCACTCATCCAACGACTTTGGATGTCAACAGAAATAAATAAATAAATGGAAAGGAAAAAAGAGGCAGCTACAATGAAGTCAACGGAAATTGCCAAGGCTCCTCAGCTGCTATCCCAGCCCTTCCCATAAAATCACCACAGAAGAGAACAAAGAGAAGAGGATGGGGAAGAGTAAGAAAGTGATCATCCATTGCATTCATCTTTAAGTTTTGCTAAGCAGGGGTCAGTTTGTCAGTCAGGTTGAAAAGCAAATTATATCCACAGAGCAATGAGCTTGCAACATCATAAGTGAGAAATCCAAACATTGCAAGTTGAAGAAAGAAAAATAAGGAGCAGTATACCTCCAGGCATAACTCCTGTACCACCAGCTATACCAGCAGCAGTATTTGCTACAAGATTCCCATATAGATTTGGTGTCACCTACAAAGTCAAGGTACACAAGCTGGTCAGCATATAATTCATGATTATTATTAATCATTAATGTTAATATCTAGTTAAAAATCCAAAAATTTATCATACTATGACTAAAAGAAAATCCCCTCATGCACAATCTTATTGGATTTGAAAAAAAGCTTCCAAAGGATGAACAGGATAGATATTTTGACAAGAGAATCATTGTTGTTTTCAAAATCATTTCCACACTATTACCAAAGCAATCTAAAGGTGCAAATGCACCCTTATTATCTATAGTATGTATGTATATATAGCAAGAACAACAACAAAACAAATATTGACACCTTTTTTACATTCTTCCATTCTTCAAGCTCCCAGATGATACATTGTGTGTTTTAGACCAAAAACATATTTCTTTGACTCACAAATATGAATGCTAAAAGTTTCACTTTCAATATTGATAGAGACTATTGATGCTTCAGAAACAAAAGTCTAGTCTATGGCAATGTGTTATTGGAAGTGTTTGCTAACTTGGAGTTCCAATGGTCACCAGACAAGCGTCACTTTTCGTTTTGTCTGCTTCAATAACTGCATGGAACTTCAGTCATACTAAGACTAACACGGCAAACTGGATGCTTTGCTATAGCTATTTATGACTTAATATTCGCCAGGACTTAAGGAGATGAATCCTTTGCTGACAGCCAACATTTACGATTATCTTTTCTTAATTATATCACCTTGATGACTGACTAAGATCACAATACACTAATCTTTGACTAAGCTACAAATTCATGTTCTTTAGTTAACCAACTTTTTGAGCTTAAGCTGATGATTTACTTGTTCTTTACACAAACCATTTACCTCAAAGCCAAGTGAAAAATCATTTATCAACTACACTTTTCCAGCCTCTGGGGATCTGACAGAATCCTGAAAGTCCTGGAACAATAACCAAGGTTGAAATGTGTATAAGTTTCACAACACTCACATGGACTTCATTCACTCAAGAACCTTGATAACAAACTTGCAAGGTACAAGAACTTCTACTTTTATGGATTGCCGACCTTTTTCTGCCAAGTTTCATTTACTTATCATTCTCAAATCTCAACAGGGGTCATAAAAGCAGTCCATCTTCAGTTTTTCAAATATTCAAGCCAATTGGCAACTTAAACAGGTACCCAAAATTATATTCCCTGTCCAAAATAACAATAGCTGGGCTTCATTCACAGCTATTGCTTTGCTTTTGAATCTATTAACACTTTGTGACCTTAACAAGAAATATGATTGAGAATGTTCATCCATTTGTGTCACCAAAACTAAAAGATAATGCAAATCTTGTCAACTAAAGTACTGGAAATTTTAAGCAGCCATTTCCGATGAAGCAAGCTTGGAGAAGAACGGGAAAGCTGAATCTAAAACAGGCAAATGTTTGCAGACACCAAAGGGCTACATCCCTTCAAGCAGAAATCATCTTATTTATTAATGATTTTAACCAAATAAGACGGGTTTATTTAGAAATAGAAAGATCAATAAGCCCATAATATCCAAAGGTCATTCAAAAGCATCAAAGATACTGTAGAAATCAAAAGTGTGCTCATATGGAGGAGAAAAGGTTAAGATAATGTCTGGTAGAGAACAATTTTTTGAAGCTGAAGGCATGAATGTCAACTCATAAGTGAATGCATACCTCAACAGGGAAACACCAGCAAGATATATACTAAGAGCAAAGAACACTTGAGAGAAAATTTGGGTTGAAGCTATACAAACAGTGTACTTGTAAAGAAGACTTCTTACAAAAATGGACTGACGAAAAATCATTGTCAAAACATGGATTCGGAGACCAAAGACCTAAAGGTACAGTTCGCAACACTCATGTATCAGCATAGAAACAAATGAGCTATAAAAGGAAGCTAGAAAACAATCTTTGATTGGAATTAAAACCAAACACAATTGGATGTTTGAATCTTTAACAAAATGAGCCAATGCACAAACAGAAGTCCATAAAAAATAACTCAGAACTTCCTGTTCAAGGTTCTCTAAATTATCTTATTTCAATTAGGAGCTCCATAAGGACCTTGAGGAACTCACATCTTCACAACATTCCTAATTAAGATCATCAGTTAACCCCCTTATGCAGCAAATGATAGTAATTCCATGAATAATCCAGCACGGTCTTGCGATTGTTTAGGACTTGTATTGGTTTGGGATATGCTTCTCTGCAATTGGCATATTTTGGGGCCTAATCTGTTTCTGTTAGGAGTACTATATAAACTCCTAACTTGTTTAAAGGGTAATTATCTGTTTTTTCCCTGAACGTTAATAATATTCTCTCTGATACCCTGTGGACATAGCTTTCTCATTGATCATGAGCCACGTAAATTTCTGTGTGCATTGCTTGATAATTTATCATTTACATTAACCTTTTTGCTTCCTTTATATCAGCAATAACAACTTTCTTCCAAATAGAAGTAACCGGCTCCACTGTATATTTCAATTTGACATTTCATCTAAAACGTCTACACAGATATTCTCTGCTTTAGATTGAATTAAGAAAATAAACTCTCATTTGTTTTCCCCTTCTCTTTCTATTGTACTTGCTACAAGTTGGAAGTTTTGTTTTCAGATTAATCATTAAGTGTATGGAGTAGGTCAGGTCAGCAAGATCAGAAACGAATCCCCAACCTATGTTTCACAAAACACATATTTTTGCACTGAGTCGATTAGTGTGTGCACATCAGGAGATGTTGCAATATATTCATCCCCTCAGGACTACACTCAACATATACTTCTCCCCAGCAGGAAGGATAGTATATTGAAAGTTACAAGTTGACAGACAAGTAATTAAAAGTTGAAAATTTTATGAACACAACAAAGACAATAAGGCCAGGAAAAAAGTATTTATCTTCCAATCATAACAAGTTGTGTGCAAACTAGACCATAAAAATAGAGAAAAGATACAAACATACCATCACATCAAATTGCTCGGGCTTAGACACGAGTTGCATGCAGCAATTGTCTACAATGATCTCATTATATTTGATTCCAGGGTATTTGCTTGCAACTTTTCGACAAGATTCTAAGAAAAGACCATCAGCAAGCTTCATGATGTTAGCTTTGTGCACAGCTGTCACTGTCTTTCTATTATTGAGGTACGCATACTCGAAGGCATATTTTGCAATACGCTCAGAACAAAACTTTGTTATCACCTAGTTAAAATATGAAGTGAGTTGAAGAAAAATGTCAAACCACACAGTGGACACATGAAGATAACATAAAAAGAAATCCATGAAACTATTACAAGGCCCAACAGTATTTCCAGATGGAGATAATCAAAACTCAATCATTCAATAGAAAATGTAGACACATAAGCATCCTTCCAAAAGTGGTCAGGCAATAACGCACAAAAAATTATTTAATAAACATAAATCTGCACTTTGATTGCACGAGAAAGAGATTTCCACTATTCATTTCCTTCAAGAAGCTTTCCTCTAGTAGCAAAAATAAACCCAAAAGCTGATAAAATCAAAAACTACAGAATTGCTAAAAAGGTTGACTTGAAAAGCAAACCAAGGCAAAGAGACTCAAGAAAAATGGGCCTTGAACAGGAACTTAAGGTCTACAACATAAATACGCCAAACTTGTTTAACACACAAATATAAGCAGCTCATGTTGCACCTATTCTAGGTACTAGGTACCTATGTTGCACCAATACTAATCCGCATACGGATTTGAGTACGAAAAACAGTAGGTCATACGAGAATCTGGGCAACATAGCTAGGTACTAGGTACTGACTTGATCGAGCAGTTCCATGTATTAATAAATAAAAGATTCAACATGGCAGTCAACTTTTCTAATAAAACAAATGCCCTACATTCTCATCCAAAATTTTACACAATTGGTATACAATTTAAGAACTAGTGGTTAGGTAAAGGAACTCATTCACTCATGACACTGTTCCTTTCTTTTAAGTTCAATCTCCATAAACTAAAGCGGTAAGTCATACGCGAATCCGTGCAACATTGCTAGGTATTATATACCGACTTGATCGAGTAGTTCCATGTATTAATAAATAAAAGACTCACCATGGCAGTCAACTTTTCTAATAAAACAAATGCCCTACATTCTCATCCAAAATTTTACTCAATTGGTATACAATTTAAGAAACTAGTGGTCAGGTGAAGGAACTCATTCATTCAAGACACTGTCCCTTTCTATTAAGTTCAATCTCAATTAACTTTTAAGTTCTCACAGGCATGAGCCCTTGCTTGCCCCTCTCTCAAGATAGTCCCTTCCTTTCTCCTTTATCTCACACTCTACAGTGATGAAAAAAAAAGAAGTGAAGGAAAGAAAGAAGAGGGGAACTAAAAAATAATGACAAAAATGAAAGAAAATAAAGGACCTTCAACAGAAAAGGCAATGAGGGCCTTCACGTTTGATATTCATGGGATTTATCTCATAGGGAATACATTTCAACGGCAAAGTGCACAGATAAGCTTCAGGGTTGTCTCTGCAGTTGATCAATAGTTGATAAAGGGGGTAGGGGTGAGGTAGTACCTTTTCCTCAACAGAAAAATCTGCCTGTGTTCTTTGACAACTCTCATGAATATCAAACTCCAAGGTCCCTCAGTATATCAACTTTTTATTAAAAGTGAGACAAAATGTCCACTTTACCTGCCAGCCAACACCCACCCCCCTCTCAGTCTAATGATAGCTCTAACCATCAAGTGACACAAAGGTCAATGAACCGCTTCCTACCCCATCAGTCCTTTCACAGTTCCACTTCAATCTCTCAATCATATTCCAGCTTCATTATTACAATCATAAAGTATATCAAACCCAACATTTGTAAGAGACAACACCATGTTTTTAAAAAGTCTGAGATTTGTTGTGCACTATGTAGAGGAACCTACACAAAAGAAAGTAGGAAATGGGTGAACACTGTAAAAGTTCAAACCCATTTAATTAGTCTTAAAAATCAAAATTAATTTAATAACTTCATAGTGTGCATAACCTAAAGGTTATTTATACTAGATTTAACTTTTTTTTAAATATGACAAACGAAAGACATGAACAGTTAGCTACATTCTGTAGGCATACTAGTATGCCTAGGTGCATATAACACATGCTACTTAGTGATGAAGGGGTTCCTACAACCATCCATTTCCCTATTTCTAAATGACATAACCCTCTCTCACCCTCCCCATCCATCTTTTTCCTAATCACAATTGCTTGCTTGTAATTCTCATTATTATACTTTCTCTTTGACAATCAAACTTTAAAACTATTAAAAACAAAATATATTACGGGATTGAGAGTAGGAGGTTTTCCTCTATTTATACGTTTGGCCGCGAATGAAAGTCTACAGCCAGAACACGAAGACTTATTGCAATTATGCACTCCTTTTTTTCAATCTTTTGTGTACCCTTTACTTCGCTCATCCTGAGCTTCCCTGAGATCTCAGACGTGAAATCTTCTCATGTTGCAATGAGGTTAGAAAGCAATGGCGCCGCAACGAGCAACAACCACCCTTTCAAGGATTATCAAAAAGCGCTATCAAACGAAGTTAAGATATTTTGGCCGATGTTCAAATTATGGTCGTCAAATTCATTTAGGAAAATGTTGATGGTCTACTTCCCAATCACAAGATGAGTTTAAGGAATTGGTTCTCATTGGTACTATTAGGTACCGAACGACCTATTTGAGAAAATTCACTTATTGAAATCACTGTTGATAACGAGTTGGCCCGAATTTCCTACAAACTTCAAGATGAATCATTAATTCGAATTGCAGAATTAGACGGCTCAGAAGACGAGCAAAAATACAAAAGCAGCAAAGTAGGCAATACTATTTCAAAAGCAGCAAGTTGGCAGAAAAGCATGAGTGTCGGCAAAATAATTCAAAAGCATGAGTGTCGGCAGAATAATTCAAAAAGCAGTAAGTTGGCAGAAAAGCACGAGTGTCGACAGAAGTTCTGTTCAGCATCCTTCAACATCTACCGCACACTTGGCAGCAGATTATTCAAAGTACTTTTGTAACTTATCTTTTATCTTCTATAAATAGCCTTTTCTCGTCTCGGGTTAGAAGCATGCTAAGTTGAGCAGCCTTAGTTCTAGTTCTCAATAAAAGCTCTGTAATCAAAGTATTCCTAGCCATGAGCAGTGCTCAAATCTTTGTAAGTATATTTTCAAAGTTTTCAATAATATTTGGTATATTATTTCAATTACGTATTTATTTTCAATTCTGTTTTTATTTTCTTTATTTTCTTTTACATCTCTATCATTGATTTAGTATCAGTTCTTATCTTATACCGATCCTGCTCCCTTTGGTATCAGAGCCAAGTGATTGATAATATTTATTAAGTAACTTTATACTAATTGTTGGTAAAGTGTTGGCAAGCCTGTAAATCCGTTGGTGAGCCTAAGGGTATAGGTGCTCTCGGTTGGTGTTCCCAATTAGCATAAATATTACTTATTAGATATCTTCGTCAATCAAGATGAATAAAAGGAATATCGATATGATAGGATCTCTTGTCTATCTTACTGCAAGTAAGCCAGACATTATGTTTAGTGTTTGTATGTGTGCTTATTTTTAAGCTAACCCCAAAGAGTTTCATTTGAGTGCGGTTAAAAGGATTCTATGCTATCTTAATGGAACATAGGATTTTGGTCTCGGCCTTGAATTAGCAACTTTGAACTTATTGGATATTTAGATACTGATATTGATCGGGATAAGATAAGAACTGATACTAAATCAATGATAGAGATGTAAAAGAAAATAAAGAAAATAAAAACGAAATTGAAAATAAATACGTAATTGAAATAATATACAAAATATTATTGAAAACTTTGAAAATATACTTACAAAGATTTGAGCACTGCTCAAGGCTAGGAATACTTTGCTTACAGAGCTTTTATTGAGAACTAGAACTAAGGCTGCTCAACTTAGCCTGCTTCTAACCCAAGATGGGAGAAGGCTATTTATAGAAGATAAAAGATGAGTTTACAAAAGTACTTTGAATAATCTGTTGCCAAGTGTGCGGTAGATGTTGAAGGATGTGGAACAGAACTTCTGCCGACACTCGTGCTTTTCTGCCAACTTACTGCTTTTTGAATTATTCTGCCAACACTCGTGCTTTTGAATTATTCTGCCAACACTCATGCTTTTCTGCCAACTTGCTGCTTTTGAAATAGTATTGCCTACTTTGCTGCTTTTGTATTATTGCTCGTCTTCTGAGCCGTCTAATTCTGCAATTCGAATTAATGATTCATCTTGAAGTTTGTAGGAAATTCGGGCCAACTCGTTATCAACAGTGATTTCAATAAGTGAATTTTCTCGAATAGGTCGTTCGGTAGAATACCTAATAGCACCAATGAGAACCAATTCCTTAAACTCATCTTGTGATTGGGAAGTAGACCATCGACATTTTCTTGAATGAATTTGATGACCACAATTTAAACATCGGCCAAAATATCTTGACCTTTGTTTGATAGCGCTTTTTGATAATTCTTGAAAGGGTGGTTGCTGCTCGTTGTGGCGCCATTGCTTTCTAACCTCATTGCAACGTGAGAAGATTTCACGCCTGAGATTTGAGAGAAGCTCAGGACGAGCGAAGTAAAGGGTACACAAAAGATTGAAACAAAAGGAGTGTATAATTACAATAAGTCTTCGTGTTCTGGCTCATTCGCGGCCAAACGTATAAATAGAGGAAAACCTTTCTTTTTCTCTTTTATTATTATTATTATTATTATTAGCTTTCGAAAGGGTATTGAGAGCAAGGACCATTAAAAGGGTCAAAAGCTGTTTCGGAACCTGAGTAGTCAAATTCACCAGAAGATTTTGAACTGGTCGTTCCTTTGATGAGTCTTCTAGCAAAGTCTGGATCGGAACAAAGTTTCTCTAGTGCTTCTTTTTGAATAGGAGTCATGTTTTTGTAGGAGGAAGTAGTTTTGTCTATTCTTCGAGAGGAAGAAGAGGTAGTTGTTTTTGAGACTTGAAGGATAGCCCATTCAAGTTTTTTACCGGTTTGAATGAAGTCTTTCACATTTTCAGGGGAGCAAAGTTCTAAGCAGAATTTCTCCCACCATTTAACCTTAAATTCTCGAACTAACATCCAAGGGTATGGAGAAGGGAGTTGTGGCTTTAGACTGTAACTCCAGCAGAGTATCCAAGGGATTTTGAACTCAGCATGGAAAAAGAAGAGGATTCATGAATTTTTCTGACTTAGAAGCTGATGAGAATATTTGGAATACTTCAAGACAAGGAGGAAGGATTTCTTGAATTGGACCATAAAAGTGCCACCAATGGAAAAACCATAATGGTATTTGTTCTTTTAGGAAAAATTTATCAAAAGAGAAAACCCATGAGTGATTAAAAGCCTGAAGGAGGAAGGCTCTTGACCAGGCCATTTTGTAATCAAAATATGAATAGGTTTGAGGGAAAAAGGGTTTTAAAAGTGATTTTTCATCATAAGGACTTAACCATTTGGATTGGTTAACAATCATTTGGATAATACATTATGAATAGATTATATTTCCAGATGGAGATTTAACATGTTGAATCTCAGTGGAATTTGAATCAACCAATTTGAATTCATAAAATCTTTGAACTTTTGCAGGGTTTTCAGGAAACCATTCACATCCTTCTGGGAAGGATCGTCTATTGAAGGCTTTTATGGTGTCTGGGCTTTGAGGGGAAGAGAATTTTGTAAGGGAGATGACTTATGTGGCTTCTTTTGTAAAATAGGCTGATATTGGGTTTTTGGAATCTGTTTTAGAAGAGGTTAAATTTGTGGGGGAGTTTTGAACACTTTGAGAATAAGCTAGTTGTGGAAAGTTTTGTAAACTGGCAAATTGGTTTGTAGTAGTAAAATTTTTTGAATCTGAAGGTAAATCCTTTTGAGGTTTCATCTCATAGTCATCTGCTGACTGAAACCCTTGAGTTTGTCAGATTTCTTCTTATGAGACATTTTGATAACCTTGTAAGAATTCTCTGGTAAGAAAATCAGTAAGAGAATTATTTTCGCCTTTGATGTGCTCTATTTCAAAATCAAATATAGATAAAATAGCTTGTCAACTGGCAAAGATTTGTTTTGAAACTATATTTTTAACATCTTTTTCCAAAACTTCTTTAGCAGATTTGCAATCAATGCGAATAAGAAATTTTTTATTGTATAAATCGCTTTGAAATTTTGATACACATAAAACAATTGATAAAACTTCCTTTTTAATAGTAGAATAATTCTTATGAGGACCTAACCAGACTCCGGAATGAAACCTTACTAGTTGTTCTAGACCATCTAACTTTTTCTTGAGTATACCACCATAGCCTATGTCTGAAGCATCTGTTTCTACTATCATGTAGGCGGATGGATTAGGTATGCAAAGACATGGTAATGATTTTATCTTTTCTTTGAGGGTTTTAACTATTTCAGTATGTTCTCTTGACCAAGCAGGGGGATTTTTTTGTAATCTTTGGAATAAGGGAGCGCATAATTGACGTAAGTTTGGGAAAAAATCTGAAACATAATTTAGACATCCTAAGAATCTTTGAAGTTGGGTTTTTTCATTAAGCTCATTAGGAAATTTTGAAGCAAACTCTATGGATCTATTGATGGGTTTAATGGTTCCTCGAAAAATGTCATGACCAAGGAATTTAATATTTGTTTGGAAAAGTTTCATTTTTAAGCTCGAAACGACTAAACCATTTTTTTCTATAGTATGTAAAAAGGTTAGTAAATGTTTGAAATGTTGATCTAAACTATTAGAGAAAACTAATACATCATCTATGTAAACTATTATGAATGGGAATGGGTTGAGAATATCATTCATGATATGTTGGAATTCAGAAGGAGCATTTTTTAAACCAAAAGGCATGACATTCCACTCATTGTGACCAAAAGGAACTGTGAAAGCTGTTTTGTACCTATCCTGTTCGGCTATTTGAATTTGCTAGAATCCTGATTTCATATCAAATTTTGAGAAAATCTTAGCATTAAAGAGTCTATTTAGAAGATCTCTTTTGTTAGGAATGGGGTATCTAATCCATTGAAGGACTTTGTTTAAGGGTTTGTAATTTATTACTAATCTAGGAACTCCTCGCTCCTTTTTTGCTACATTCATTACAAAAAATGTTGCACAACTCCAAGGAGATTTGGAAGGTCGAATAAGTTTTTTATCCAAAAGAACTTGTATTTCTTTTTAACAGAATTCTACTAATTATGCATTCATCTAAATGGGCCTTGCTTTTGTAGGGATATTTGCTTCGATGAAATCTTTCTTATAAGATAGGGTGACAATATGTTTCTTCCTATTCCAAAAGGCATTAGGAATGTCTGACCTTTAGTTTGAAAGTATTTTCTAGGTCTAGAATCTTTTGTTGAATAGAAGGTCGTTGAAGCTGTTCCTCTATTTTTTGGTGGTTAACCTCAGTTTTGAGGGTAGCAATTAAATATTGCTTGTTATGAATTGTATTTAATTTCTGGAAAACTGATGAGTTTTGTAGGAGGTTTATATCCTTTTGAATCATAGGAGTGAGGAACTTAAAAGAGATTAGTTTACCTAGGATATTGGTATGGACGCCTATATTGTCCACCTTAAAAGGTTATATTTGAGTTAAAAAAGGGGTTCCAAGGATTATTTCTTCCTTAATATCTTTAACTATAAAAGTATTTTTGAATTTATAATCGTTGTTGAATATATTAGCTTTTGGAATTTTGAATTTGGTATTCATAGGAGAGCTATTAGCACTAAGTAATTTTGTGCTAGTCTTCTCATAGAATTTTGGTGGGATAATTCCTTCTTTGATACAATTCTGATCGGCACCACTATCTATAAGGGCAATAAAATTTTGTTAGAAATCACCGATTTGGAAGGTGACCTTAGAGTACCATTTCTGAAAATTGATTTTATTAATGAGGGAAACAAATCATGTTTCTTGTTGGGTATTTTCTATCTCGATAGAAGTTATATTCTGAGTGGATTCTTCTTCAAGGATTGTTATTCGAGTCTTGATCTCTAATTCATTGATTTGCAGGGCTATAAGGTCATTTTTGAGTTCATTGACCTAGGTTTTTAAAAGGTTGATTTCGTATTGGAGATCATTAACAGAATCTCTTTTAAAGGTATTCTTGGAAGACGCTATAAGGAGAGTGCTATTTTTTGTGTATTCTGGATTCAAATATTTCTCCAGCAGTTTTGAAGGGTTCTGTAATTGGTAGGGAAGTGGAATGAAAAGGGTCTTTTTTCTTTAAGGACGATATTTCTGAGGCGCAGTAAAGCCTATGTCTTTAACTCCGGATTTTGAGCTTTATCTATTAAATCAAATAAAAACTCTTTGTCTTCATTGCTAGAAATGACATTTATTGTTTGAATTGGTGAAGAAGACTATGAGGAGTCACTACTACTTGGGTCAGTATCATCTATTTGGTCCGAAGACGGTTGAGGTTCTGAGTTCAAAGGAATCTTAATAAGGAGTTTGGTCAATTTTTCTCCTAGTTCAGCATCATTTAAGAAAAGTTCTTGGATTTTTTTCTTAGTGGTACAATTATTTGCTTTGTGTCCCTTTTTCCCATATGAATAACAGATTATTTTTTGGGAGGAAAACTTTTGTTTGGGCCTTTTGTAATAAGAAGGCTTTGAAGAAGGAGAAGTATGTTTCCTAGGGAATCATCTAAACTTCTTTTCCTTTTGAAGTTTAGATATGCGTTTAATAGATGAAGGGGCCCTAATAGTTTCACAGCCAAAGGCTTCACAGAAACAACCAAGCTCTTTCCTAGATTGCTTCTTTTCAGAAGTATATTTGGCTTGCAGATTAAGTTCTTCACAAAGAGCTAATCCTTCATTTTTTACTAAGGTGAAGAGTTCACCATAGGTTTTGTCTTTGAATGGGATCTCATCTGATTGAGATAATTCTTATAATTTTCTAAATATTCTTTGAGCAAAAAGTTTAGGAAGACCAGATATGAATTTTTCTTTCCAAAATGGTTCTCCGCAGTCCTTTCTTTGGAGAACATATGTAAGAAACATATCTCGATACCACCTATAATCTCCTAAAGTAGGACATCTTTAGTTTTGAAGAATTGATTTTCCTGTTATATGGGAGGCTGAAGGGTCTCCTATAAAATAATAGGCACTAACTATTATGAGAAAATCACAGCTATCAAAGTTTTCTACGAGTTCATTTTGAGAATTGAAGACAGAGATTTTATGATTAAATATTTCTAACTAATTATCTAGTGTAAGACAATTGTCCCACCAGTTTTTTAATTGACCAGTAAACCCTGAAATAAGGAGTCCAAAACGATTTGTTCATTAGACTCTCGGGTTGAATAGGCAATTTTTGCCATACCCATCTCTTGAAAAGTATTTAAAATCTCGTAATCTGATTTTCCATCTATATTCCATTCATGGATAGCATCAGGAGAATAAGATTTTGCTTTGAATTTAGATCGTTCCTCAAACTGTATATCTAGAGGAGTTGGTCTATGGTAATAAGTTTTTGTTGGAGCATTTTTCCACTTGTTCTTTATTCTATTTAGAAGAGAGGAATCTTGAAACATATTTTGAATATTATCTATATCATCTTCTGAGTTAGAATCATTACTTGACTCATTTTCAGAAGGACGACTATGAATGACTCTTAAGCCTTGAGAATTCGCTAATTTCTCTAGCTTTTGAGATATTTTGCTTAAGATAGTCTGGGAATTATTTGAAGAAGAGAGAGTATTGATTATGGAGTTTGCCATAGTTTGAGTCAATCCTTGTGGTTTAAAGTGCGAAACCGAAACACTAGTAGGGAATCTAGAGGATTGTCCTTTTGAGAATGTAGAGGGCTGTTCTTTTATAGATTTTATTCTAGTAGAAAGATGATCTACTTGAGAGGCAATAGTATGAAAGGTTTGATTTGTGAAATTATTCTGATGATAAACCTTAATAATATCTTCTACTTTGGCTCGGTCATCTTTCTGATTATATCTTCCTTTTTTAAGAGGACAAGCAGGTATTTGATCGTCTCCACTAGGAATTATTATAGAAGAAAAGGGTGGATGAATAGTATTAATAGTTGATCCATCCTCTAACGGCCAATTTCTTCGTAAAGTGGTCTGAGTTTGAATATAGTGTTGGGAAAAAGGTTCATTAATACCTTTATCCTCACAAAATGAAGTAAACCATATGAAAAAGGGAATATTTATTTGAAGTTGATTCATGTCTCTATACCAGATCTCTCTAATCTGATTTCTTAAAGACTCATCAAAAGACAAACCATGTTCGCTTCTGAGTATTTTCTTTTGATTCAAAATCTCTTCTTAAGAAATCCTTATCTATTTGAAATTCTTCCTTTGTGATGGTGTTTATTGTATTAAAGTTTTGCATATCTGAAGCTATAGGAGATTGAGGAGGAGAAACTTAGGGAAATTGATATTCAGGAATTGGAGATTTGTAATGGACTTTGAACGAATCTTCTTGAGTTCTTGAAGACTCTGACATCTCTGGTTGATATTTGGTAGGAATAGAAAACGATCTTCTAGCCATATTAATAGAAGAGCTAGGTCTTGTTTCTCTAAACGAACCAAATCTAAGAATTACTTTGGTCGAATCCTCTATATGTCTTGCTTTAGACATTTATTTGTAATAGGATTTGGAAATTGTAAAATTTCAGGAATAGTAATTTGATCCCAAGCTAATTTCTTAGCAGAAGTGACTAAGGATTTAGTTTCACCAGTATAGACTTCCATAAATATAGTCTCTCCTTTAGAAGAGGGAGCATGAATAAACTTTGGATTCACTGTTGTGTTCATTAATCTAAAATATATCCTTAAAACTATTGCGAAGTTTTTAGCAAATTCTTTGAACTTATTGTCTATAACATGAATATCTAAGATTAATGACTCTAAAGCTAAAGGATCCTGAAGATCTATGGTAAAATCAGGGAAGCAGTTAAAATATATAGGTCCATTACAGACATTTGTTTGAACTACAGCTAACAATGAATCTTTATAGGTTTTAAGACGATTATCTCTTAAAGCTAGGAATATAGGGCAATCAACACCTTTATGAACTAGAGGCTTAACAGCTATTTGAACTAGACCAAAATGAATGAAGCGATAATTATGAGCAAGATACGTTTCAACATTTGTATTTGACAATAAATACATAGTTTCGATATCTTGTTGAATACGCCTAATTTCTTCATGAGTTTTTATGCTAAATGCAGTTTTGAATTCTAGAGGACCGATCCTATATAACTGAGTAGGATCTTCTTTTGGAATATTCCAATTTGAAAAATCAATAGATATATGAGTCTCTTGACTTTGAATTATATTAGCCTTAGTATATCCTAATCTAGCAACTCTTCTTAACCAAGAGGCCATGGATTACAGATATCTAATAAGTAATATTTATGCTAATTGGGAACAGTGGGACCCTAGCACCTATACCCTTAGGCTCACCAACGGATTTACAGGCTTGCCAACACTTTACCAACAATTAGTATAAACTTACTTAATAAATACTATCAATCACTTAGCTCTGGTACCAAAGGGAGCAGGATCGAGATAAGATAAGAGGCCATGGATTACAGTTGCTTGCTTGTAATTCTCATTATTCTACTTTCTCTTTGACAATCAAACTTTAAAACTATTAAAAACAAAATATATTATGGCAATCATTTTTTCTAATTACTGTAATCAAAAGCCCTACATTCTCATCCAAACTTTTACTCGAGTGTTACACAATTTATTGAACAAGTGATCAGGAGAGTGAACTCAAGACAATATCCAATGCATATAGCAAAATATGACGACAGTCAGTTCAATCTCCATTGATTTTTATGCTCTAACAAGCATGAATCCCTCACCTGGTCCTCAATTCAGTCACTCGAGACATTATCCCTTTCTTTCTCCTTTTTCTTGCTCTCTATGATAAAGATAAGCAAAGGAAAGAAAGAAAAGGGGGAGAACCAGGAGATAATGAGAAAAAAGATTCAACCAAATGACAATAAAATGAGGACCTAGTCCTCTCACAATATTTGAACAAGGAGCATATGTAGCCTTCAAGGTTGTTGGTTGAAATTGTGAGTTAGCTCCAACTGAAAGGCCCTCAAGATACAACCCTCTCGGTGAAAGGAAAATTCAATGCTAGAATCGGGACTATAGAATTAGGACTGTGACATTTGGATCTAAGGCTATGTTCAATCCAACTTACTTAAGAAAATAAGTGCTTAAATCACAACAAATCAGATAATATAAAATCATATTAGAGTGAATTGTAGGAAATCAAAAGCGGGAAGTTTCGGTTAGAAAATCTCTGATCATATGAGATGAATATAGCCCAATACGCCAATAAATGGTCTTGGAAGGTATTCCCCACCAAAAAAAAAGCTCATAGGCTAATTTGCCACAAAAACACAAAAGTATCAGATACTAGCCCAAAAATTTCCTAGTTCAAGACAAGTTTAACCTTGTTACACCTTTGATTCACTCTTGAAAATTAATCTCATAGAACGTTATTCAATTACCACTTAAAGCCATCCTTTCTCAATTCACATTTATAACTAATCAAAGGTGTTGCAAATGTAGCAACATCACTATCAAACTCAATTTAAGATAAAATATTATATAAAAAAAATCCTATTCCACAATAGAAAAGAGCACTTAGCTACCTCTTGCTCCCATAGTCTACTTAAATCTTTTATAAACAATCTTAAAACATACTAGGTAAAGTTCATTTTTATCATCTCCTAGATTCAGGGTACAATCAGAAAAAACGTAGGAGACAGATTCTAAAAACCAAACCAACCACTTCTAAAAACCAGCAGTTCTCAATAAGTCAACAACGCAAGTCTAATGATTCTTAAATAGTATTTGAAACAAAGATTTCAGGGTTTTATTATGTTATTGTAGCAATGAAATAACATATCCAAATCAGTTCCATGAATACAAATGCTACCTGAATAAGAATCTTCTACTATCTCATCCAATCACATACTTCAGCTACAAGTCTTGTATTCTTTACTAATTCCTCTCTAAAATTAGTAAGATGCAAGCCTTATAAGATTCATCCACAACAAAAACCATACCCTATACATGTCCAAATGGTCATCATTGGAGATCAATTCAGACCTCCAACACATTTCACACATTAAGTTAAATGTATCCAATACAGTTAATATGATATACGGATACAATGTCAAAATCATTCATCATAATCACAATCTAAACAACATCAACATGTTTCGAACCCCAAAAAAATCATAAACTTAACCAAAACAGCATCCACCTTCATCATTACCAAACATCAAACAAAATCCAAAGTCAACAACACCAAAATTTTCGGAAAAATAAAAATAAACAAACAATAAAAAAAAAGAAAAAACAATTACCTTAAGACTTTCGACGACACCCGGCACAACCTCATGCTCAAGACCCGAATACTCCCCCTCAGTATTCTCCCTAATCACAACAATATCTACATTCTGATGCCGTGTTGGCAACCCCTTAAGATTAAAACAATTAACCAAAGAAGCGTACAAATCAAGCTCCTTCCTCAACTGCATATTCAATGAGCTGACCCCACCACCAACCGGCGTCTCCAATCCACCCTTCAAACAGATCTTATTCTTCCGAATCGAGTCCAGCACTTCTTCTGGAATCTTCTTCATGTGTCCGTACACATCGTGTTTCTCGAAGTACACCGGCGCGTGCATCGCTTCCATCACTTGCTCCACGGCGCCGGTTACTAAGGGTCCAATTCCGTCTCCTGGGATTAGGGTTACTCTACGGGGGGCTCCGTCGCCGGGTCGGGGCATGTAGGTGACGGATCGGGAGTGGGAGAGCCATGTGAAGTTCGGGTTAGGGTTTAGGCCGTGAGAGGTATCGATTATGCGTTTGAGGAGGGACGGGGAGGATCGTCGGGCCATGAGGAGGCGGTGGATTTGGAGGATTGCGCGGTGTTGACTGGGGTGGGATTATGGGAGACTGTGAAAACGAGGGCTATGGAAATTTTAAAAAGTGTGATTGAATTATTGACTTTTTGTTGTTGTCTACTTGTCTGATTACTTTTGTGAGAAATCATCTAAGCATGATTCATGGAATCATGGGTGGGCACAACGGAGCATTGTAGAAGGTGTAAATTTGTTGATTCACTATCTAAAATACCCATTGTTAATAGGGTTTATTAATAGTGATATTTAACTCATCCAATTTTAATATTTTATAAACAAAAATTCTATTAGCTGGTAGATAAATGTAAATCTCTTTATTTATGTTGTAAAGATATTTGAACAATATTGATATAGAGTCCAACTATTGAAAATTATTTTAAAGAAAAAAATAGATTTGAACGGTAAAAAGAATGGATTTGCATAATATTGTCTGTTTTTCGTTGGTTATCTTCAATGGAATGATATAAGTGAAAAATGTATTGTTGAAGTGTGGAAGATAGAGGATAATGAATTGAAAAAGGGTGGCTTAATATAAATCACTTATCGGCGAGGTGGATGTAACATCACTCCATAGTTATATGAGTTTCACGGTGAAAAACTAATATGAAATGGGAACTTGTGTATGGTGTTATGTACAAGTTTTGAAAACAATCTCAATTGAGGTAGTTGATTCCTTAAACACTCGAGTGTTGCTTGTGTAACAATCCTACACGAAAACACAAGTAACTTGCCTCTAGGGTGAAGTAAAAAAAAAACCTTGGACGCTTATTTGTGCCTTTCTTAAGAACAGAGATATTATCTTTCTATTTCTTAGTAATAAGTGAAGTAGAATAAATGAGCGAGAGAAAGCTCATAAAAGTTTCCATTATTTAAATATCTATTATTATGTACTAAAAGAACCTACAAAAAGAAATTTTCCTATCCTTTTCTTTTAGTAACTTTTTTTAAAAGAAATTGGCTATACTTTCTTTAAATTTTATCTTTCTTTTTTTTATCCAAGATTTAAATTTTTACAATGTTTAACATATTCTATTATATATATCATACAAAGGTATAGCATAATTTTCTAAAATAATATTTTCAAAGATATATACCACCAAAATATTTTAAGTAGTACTTTATCATTTTTAAAATAAATCTAAAAATATTATAAAACATAATAAACATAAATAAGTAAGAAAATAAAATAAACATTGGCTATTATTCTTAAAGGTTATTTAGAGTTTAGTTATCCCTTTTAGGGTAGAGAGGGGATCAGTAACATAATTTTATGAAGTATAAGTATTTTTGATGTAAAGAGAGTCATAATTAAGTGAAAATATCCGTACATATTGCATGGAGCAAACATGTAAGAAGAAGAAATAAAGCATATACTTAAAAAAATTAAACAAAGCCAACTTTATCTTACTTAGCTTACAAAATCAATATTTTATGTGTTAGAAATCAAAGATGCAATGCAAATTGAAGAAAGAGTAGCGTGCATGTAATGTGCTGAGTAAGCATGGCATGCGAAGCATTGAAGAACAAAATCTCGTAATATATGAGAGAGAGAGGAGAGGAGAGCAAAATTAATAGAGAGGATTTTTAGTGACTTTTCTGTGTGTATCTTTACAAGAATGAGTTGTGTACTACATTTCTAAAGGTAGTTATCTATATATACATTTGCTTATATACATTTGCTTATATACAAATATTTTCAATTTGTTACAAAGGTTGTTATAAGAGAACTTTCCTTGTAACAGAATTCTATTTACATAGTTTATGCTTCAGTTTCTCTTGACTTGATTATTCTGATCTAGCTTGATTATGTAACTCCAACTTCCCCCCTCAAACTTGGTAGGGAAGGAGGACTTACCATACCAAGTTTATGTAATAATTTATGATGCCTTGGAGTTGGAAGAATTTTTGTGAGGACATCTGCCAACTAATTATGAGTAGGTAGATAATCGAGTTGAAGAAGCCCTTCTAGTACCTTATCTCTTGTAAAATGACAATTGATTTCTATATGCTTTGTCCTCTTCATGAAACACTAGGTTTTTGCCGATACGCAAGGCTAATTGGTTATCACCATGAAGAGTTACAAGTTTTAAGCTATCAATACCCAATTCTTCTAACAAGCCAAGTGACTTCCCTTGCAACATGAGCCATTGCTCAGTATTCAACTTTAGATGAGGATTTGGAAACGATATTCTGCTTCTTTGATTTCTTGCTTGTAGCATAAATTCCCAGCAAAAAGAATATATCCAGTGACTAACTTACGAGAAGAGGGGCAAGAAGCCCCGTCTGACAAACTTTAGAGTGTGAATTAAAGCCTTGACATGAGAGTTTGGAGGGGAGTGAATGCATTGACTGAGTGTCTATACTGCAAAGGCTAAACCCGGTCTAGTGTGGGTAAGAAAGTTTAATTTCCCCACTAGACATCTATACAAAGTTGGATCATCATACGGATCACCACTGTCAGCATGAAGTTTCAAGTTTAGTAGTAATGGCATTGACTTCGTCTTTCTTAGGTCGAAAGGATAATCTTGAATGAGTTCCTTTATGAACTTCAACTATGATATAATAAGGCCCTGGTCTGATCGACTTATTTCAATGCCTAAGAAAAAGTTGAGCTCTCCCATGTCCTAAATACTAAATGTGTTGTGTAAATGAGACTTTAGAGACTCAATGTCTGAATATTTGATCTAGTAAGGATTGTATCATCCACATAGACAACTGCAATTGTGACGTGAGAATCATCTCTTTTCAGAAATAATGAATAGTCATTTTTAGACTGAATGAAGCCTTAAGATTATAACTTAGTGACAAGTCTTACAAACCATTGTCATGAGGCTTGCTTAAGACCATAAAGTGATTTCTTAAGTTTCCAAACATAACTAGAAGATGAAGGATAACCAATAAGAGGTTTCATGTCTTCATTTGATGTGCCATGCAAGAAGAATACATTGTCAACATCGAGTTGAAATAATGGCCAACATTTATATGCTGCCAGTGCAAGAATGTAACGGAAGTAGGCATTTTGATAATAAGGAGAAAAGGTTTCCTTGAAATCAATGCCATATTTTTTATTGAATCCCTCAGCCAATAATCTGGCTTTATACCTCTCAATTGTATCATCCTTCTTCTTCTTCTTCTTGATATTATAAACCTATTTGCTGCATATAGCTTTTTTGTTTTCAAGGGAAGGAACCATTTCCCACGTTTTAGTAGATTGGAGGGCTTAAAGTTCCTTGTTCTTTGCCTCAACCCATATAGGATTAGTAGATGCATCTGAATAGCTAATGGGTTCATCATGTGCCTCATGACCTTGAACACATGCATGGTGTTCTTTAAGATAATGAGAATAAGACACGAGATTACATTAGTGCATTAGAATAGACTTTGCAGCACTGTGGCATACATATTGTTGTAGATGAGATGTAACTTTTGTGGTTCTGTTGGACCTTTGAATGGGAATGGTTGAGACAGTGGGAACATGATCAACAGCAGTAGGTGGAGAGGTTGTTAAGCTGATAGAAATGGTAGGTCAAATGTCCATTGTAAGGCTTAGTGTGACTACTTTTTGAGTAGATGACTTCTGAGATGTCAGTGACAAGAGGTAGAAAAATTTGAGAAGCATACTTGGATGCAGAATTTGATGAGTAATAAAATGGGAAGTGCTTTTCAAAGAATTTTACATCTCTAGAGATCACCATCTTGGTGGTTGATAAATCTAGCAGCCTGTAAGTTTTGTGTGATGAAGGATACCCTAGAAATACATAGGGATTAGCTTTAGAGTCAAACTTTGATCTTGCTTGCTTTGGAGTTGATGCATAAGTAGTTTAAGACCCTTATGTGTTCTAGACTTTGTTTTTGCTAGAAGAGTCTTTCATAGGGAGTTTGGAACTCTATGGATTTTAATGGCATCTTATTAATAAGGTATGTAGCAGTAAGAATGCATTTTCCCCCTAACCTTATTGGCACTTTATACTAAAAGTAAAGGGCCGTGTCTAGTAAATGCCTGTGTTTTCTTTCAACCACACCATTTTGTTGTGGTGTGTGATTGCAACTTCTTTGGTGAATGATGTCTCTATCAATGAAAAGTTGTTTTATCCTTTCTTCAAAAAAGTCCAGTACATTATCAGATCTCACATATTGCACTTTATGTTGAAAATGAGTATTGGCGTAATTCAGCAACTGCTCGAGGATTAGAATAGAATCATATTTGCTTCTTATGAGATAAGTATAAGAAACTCTCATGTAATCATCAATTATTGTGAGGAAGTATTTAAAATCATTATAACTCTTGACCTTTTATGGTCCCCATACATCAATCTGTAAGAGCTCAAAAGGTCTAGTGCTTTTGATGATACTAGAAGAGAATGATAGTCTAGGTTGTTTAGCTAGAGAACACACTTTACAAAAACTATCATCAATGCATTTTTGTATTGAGACTGATTCATAAAACTTTATGTATCTTCTTGAATGGTAAGTGACCAAGCCTAAGATGCCACAATTTGGCTTCTTCAACAATTAAAAGACATGTGCTAAGCTTGAATTCATGAGCGTTAGAAGATTATGATAGTGCAATACCTATATCTAGTAGAAGCATGCTATATAATCCATTATCAAGCCTACTAAGCATTATTGGCTTGCTCTTGGAAGGGCCTTGGATGTAGCAAGAAAACTTAGTGAAATTAAGAGTAGCTCTATTATCTTTATAGAGTTTTGATATAGAAATCAAATAAAATTGAAAGCCAAGCACATGCAACACATTTTTTAGTTTAATGTTAGGTCTCAAACCAACTAAACCAATGTGCAGTACTTGGACTCTAGGTCCATTAGGTATTGTGATGTAATTAAGAGCACAATCAATAGGTTTATACGAGTCAAACAAGCTTAAATTTGAGCACATGTGATCACTTGCTCCACTATCTAGGGGTCATTTTATATTTTAAGCAATGATTGGGTTTTTTGACAGAACGTCAATCAAGATGTTATACTACTCAGAAGTCAAAGAGGTAGGAATAAGATCCTTGCTTCCAACATCGGTGTCTTTATGATAAATAGATGTTGCTGCTATTTCTTATTTTTGTCCTTGAATTTTGTTGAATAGCCATGCAACTTCCAACATTTATCAACCGTGTGATTAGTCATTTGGTAGTGCTTGCAATAAAGCTGGTTTCTCTTTTGCCCAGACTAAACCTTATTATGAGAATTCGTATGATTTCTAGATTGGCTATTCTGATTCTTGAAGTTTTTGCCATTAATAATTCTCTTAGCTGCAAATGCAACATTATCATTTGAAAGTTGTATTCTAATGGTGCTAAGCCCTCTATGCTTTTCTTCTTGAAGGAGTAAACTATAAGCCTTTAAAATTATAGACAAAGGATTCATTAGCAAGACACTACTCTTATTATGATCATACCCATCATTAGTCTTCATCAAAAAATAAATAAGTCTTTGATTCTATTGAGAGTTGAACAATTGTTGACTGAGAGAGCAAGAACATCTAGTGCATATGAAAGTAGGCAAAGGATCAAGTCCATTAAGTTGATCCCACAACACCTTGATTTTTGTAAAAAAAACTCGTAAATACTTTCACTCTCGCTCTAATGCATGTCATAAAGTTGTTGTTGGATTTCATACAATCAAGGTCCTCAGATTTGATTGAACCTTTTCTCAAGATCCTTCCAAGTCCTCTAGCTGTGGAAAAATAGAGGATGCTTCTTATAATTGATGGCTCGAGCGATGCTAGAAACCAGGATATGACTGGGTCATTGCATCTTGTCTAGATCTTGTACTTCTTAGAATTAGGTGCTAGTGCTGGAAGGCTTCCATCAACAAAACAAAGTTTGTTTCATGCTGATAGCACAATAATCATAGATCGTCTCCAATCATTGTATCCGGTGTCATCAAAGCCCACATATACCAATTTTTGGGTTGTTGCAACAGAATTACTAAGAAAGTACACAAAATTTGGATTTGTTGTAGGATCGGTTTGATTTTGAGATGTAGGAGCCATGGTTTTATAGTTCTACTTATATATGAACCAGTAATTGATGATCAAAATCAACTAGGATTGTTGTAATCAACAACTCGATGATTGGAAAAAATGAACAAGAAACTTTGCAAAGAGAACAACTAGCAACTAATGGCAACAATTGATGCAGAAAAAAGACTAATGAAGCATAAAACAAGTTGTAGCAAATACCTGCTCTGATACCATGTTAGAACTCAGATATGCAACGCGGATTGAAGAAAGAGCAGCGTATATGCAATGTGCTGATCAAGCAGAGGAATATAGAAGCATTGAAGAACAAAATCTCAGAATATTTGAGGGAGAGAGCAAAGTTTGTAGAGAGAATTTTTATTGACTTTTCTGTGTGTATCTTTACAAGAATGAGTTGTGTATTACATTTCTAAAGGTAGTTGTCTATATATACATTTGCTTATATACATATATTTTTAGTTTGTTACAAAGGTTGTTATAAGAGAATATTGCTTATAACAGAATTCTATTTACATTATTTATGCTTCAGCTGCTCTTGACTTGATTAATTTTATATTACTTGATTATATAACTCCAACATTATGAAGTATGGAAGATGAATGTGTTATTGTACGTGTTGCACACAATTAAAACCGTACAATCCATTAGCTATCTTTATATTTTGGGTGGAATGAGTAAGATCGAATCATTTATATATAAGTTGTATACAATTCTATACAATAAAAAAATTTATAAATTTTTCTACTTGTTGATCCAATATGTGTCAATTTTTTAGATAACAATTTAAGTCTTTGAAGATGCCAAATAAGTATCTCATAAATTTATGAAAAATGTTTGTCGTACTCAATAAAAAAAATTCACATGTGAAAGACTTTTATTGATACACTATTACTATACATGCTTTGTTTTTCAGGCCTATGTTTAAGGAAGTCTTACTTTCTAACAAAGTAAGCCCATCCTCCTATATTCTAATTTTTGTATGCATGCCTCTAAATTGAGGCTATATAATTGATAAAAGCTTTACTTCTTCCAGATAAATTATTTTTCAAAGATTTGTATGATGGGGCCTTGAGGGAGCTGGCAGTTGATTTCTTTCATTGGGTAATGATATACATAATTTCTTGGATTGTAAATACATATTTAATACGTTTCCTTGGTAAAAGTTTCGCAATGACACATAACGCGAGTCAATTGATATGATCAATCATTGATTTCTTTAAATGTTACTTTTTTTTTAGTACGACTTTTTGAAAATGTATTTATCAATTATTTATCTTTATTTAGTACAATGTGCAAATTTTTCATTACTATTTTCCTATAGTAATATTTAGCATTTATAAATAAATAAATCAATAAAATTATATGTCATACTATAAGATAAAATTACACAATGATGTACAATTGTGAAGTAATACAAAGCATGAGTGACTATGGAACATCTTGGTACTTTAATGCACATACATGAAGAGTCAAAATATAATGCATCCAATTATGGACTTATCTTACGCTACAATATAAATTTATTAAAAAAAATGGCAATATAATTTTATACTCTATATATACTTTGCTACAATAAGATACAAAGATTTTAAAATCAACCATGTTCATACCAAACAAATTAAATCATTAAGCAAATTATATTGATCTGATGAATCTTATAGTAACATAGTGGGTACACTTATAATAAAATTCTCAAATAATATTTTATATCATATATATTCAAGTTAATGAAACAAAGGGACTATCATAAGTCATAAAAGCCCACTATTTGTGAGATTTGATTTTAATATGCTAAATGATCTTCATAGGCTTTTGTTGGTATGATTGGTGTTGATAACGTAATGTAAAAATAAGGAGAGAGATGAGAAAATACTTGTTCTATAGGAACAAGAGTTTACATAGAAACCAGATATCTTAAACCTAAAATATATCTTATCAGATATAATGGGCATATTTTAGAATATTATTCAAATATTATTAAATAACATTTTTTTTTTTTTTGCTTTTTGTTTGTTTCTACAAATAAAAAATCGAGTCCTAAGTCAGAGTACATTCGGTTTATAAGTGCCGCAACAACCCTTAATCTTCCTTCCATACTGTTTTAACAGAGTACGATACTGATATACGAGAAAGAGAGACCCAAAACCTAGCAAGAAAAACATGGAGAAAGTTGATCAAGAAAAGACGAATCCCCTGGAAGCAGAACGCACACCTGTTTCACGTCGGTTTGTGGTCGCGCAATACGTGCTCCGGGTTTTGGTGGTTGTTTTTGCGACAGTAGCAATTGCTTTGATGGCTACTAGTGCAACCACAATATCAGTTTTTGGACTCAACTTTTCAAGCCATTATTATGACTCTTCTGCTCAGTAAACTACTTCATCATATCTTTCTAACACATTCATCAATCTTTCTACTTCTTTTGGCTCATAAATTAGCTATAGATCTTATCAATCATGCATGCCCTCCTTCAGGGTATTACGAAATAACCTAATCGAAATCCTTAGTGTTAATTTTTTTATAATATTTTTTAAAGAACTTTGATATATTTTTGTAATTTTATTTCTATACCTGATATATATTTTTTTTTATATTTTTATGGCTTCTTTATTTATATATATGATATAACCATACATATATCTAAACTAATAATATATAAATATATATATATATATATTGTATTTTTTAAAAGATTTTGTCTATTCAAGGGGGAAGATTAATTTTTTTTTTGTAACCATAGATATTAGTTATTAAGCTAAACATAAATATTAGCTATAGCACTTTGTTATAATTATGAATATGTTCGTTGTTTTTAATTGCATCAAAAAAATTTGATTGTGTTGTTCTAATGGTTAAAATTGCCCTTTGTCTTCGGTAGGTTCCTCATGGCTGCAGACGTTATTGTTGGTGCTCTAGCTTTGTTGTCGCTGGTTACTGTTTATTTTATGTACCAGAAAAATTCGAACCCCAATCATCTATTCTACTTGTTCCTGCATGATTTGGTAAGTTCAATTCTTTGGTGCTTTCACCTTTGAATGATAATATAATTGAGGGCAGAATACCTATGTTTCCTCAGATTTTATTAGATGCCTCATAGAAGTTTACTATGATGTAAAAATTTATTTACTAAAAATAATTACTACTACTAGTAATGCTAGGAAAATACTAGTTTTGGAGAAAATTATTCTTGAAGGTGAAAGCATACCAGGATTATAACTTATAAGTCATTTTGTACACCCGATGTAAGATGTGAATCTTGTGATATCATGTTTATTGCTACACGATATTTGGTCACTTTTAAAAGGAGGCTTTCCTAGATATAGAAATAGAAATAAAATTACAAAAATATGTAGGTATAAATTAGGAATTTCTATTTTAAAAAGACTAGGAAGTTCCTATACAAAATACAATTATATGTAACATATTAACTAATCATATAAAAGTAAAAAAAAAACATCATCTTGCACAGTCTTGAACAGTAAAGACAAGTTCTATAGGACACAAATTTTGTTTGGTCGTATTTAATAAGCAAGATTAATAAAGATTCACTCTAATTGATGGGCCAACATATTAGCACTTAACAGCCATCATTATTAAAAATATCCCAACGGATGCACCGTCTAATTTGCGTAATAAGACCGTTTCAACATATTAGCACTTAACAACCATCATTATTAAAAATATCCCAACGGGTGCACCGTCTAATTTGCGTAATAAGACCGTTTCACAGATCGATTTGAGTATGTGAGACCACAAATGTTAGATACAAATGTAATTTGTTTTTGTGTGTGGGTGTGCTTTGGGAGGGGACAGATTTTGATGTTGTTGATGATATCTGCCCTTGGAGCTGCTTCTGCGACTGGATATATTGCACTGGTTGGACAAGAGCAAACGATGTGGTACAAGATTTGTGATCGGGTGGGTAAATTCTGCGTTAGAAACGGTGTATCTCTCGCATTTTCATACGCTGCTTTCCTTTGCCTCTTTGCCCTAACCATCATGTCCTCTTACAAGCTACGCAAGTCGTAGGACGACAAGCCACGAATCATGCTACTCCGTCGGATTTGTTTAACCTTACTATCGATTTCAAACAAGGAGGGGATGGATGGTAGCTTTGAAATTTGTTATCTCGCTCATGTAATTTCCATTGATTATTAAGTACGTTTTATTATATTGTTTTCTCAATTTACTGTAATCGTGTAGGAAAGTTTTTGGTGATAGGAATTGATGATGCTTGTGGACTTGCTTTTTTTTTTTTGTACTATTTTTCTTTAAGAGGTTTATTATCTCTTTCATCATGCAATCTTACAGTGTTTTGTTCGAAAAGATAAGTCTAAACTTGCAATCTCCTACTCGATTAATCATAAAGGTAGTACAATTAAGGTTTATAATTCATAATAATTTATGTGATTATTCATTTGTTGGGAGGATATAATTAGAAATTTCGATATTCAAAAGAGAATTGGAGTAGCGATTATTGAAGATAAGTCAATGGAGAATCAGTTGTGTGGTTTGGACTTGTTAGATGCCGGATCATAGATGTACCTGTGAGGAAGATAGAGGGTTGGGGTAATTGATACCTCAAATGCGGTCGAGGAAGACCATAGATGACTTGGGTGAAAGGAATTGAGAAAAAATATGGAGAAAAAATATTTAAGATAAAAGATAGCTTTAAAATGGAGAGAATAGAGGAAATACATTTTGTGGATGTTGCCATACTTTTGGGATTAAGGAGGCTTGACTTTTTTGTTGTTGCGGTTATCGTCGTTTTCTCAAATCCATAATCAACATGTGCAAAAGAGTCCACCTTTTATTATTGATGTTATGAAAGGAAGAGTACTAGACCAAGTTTCAACGAACACTAAACTTTACTTTGTTAGAACTCTAAAAGAAGCTTGAAACTTGGATATAGCTCAACCATGCCTAATATCCGTCCATATATCATTTGCAATATATTGCCTTTACAATTACGAAATATATCTTTCTCCAAGGATTTCTAATTGGTCCAATGTTCAATCACCCATATTGTTCATTTGGTCTAAATGAATATCTCATAATAATAAACAAAAAGAAAGTTGTTTACTGAGACTACTCTCTATATTTACATATAATTTTAAGGTAAAACTCTTTTATTTTACATATAATTTTAAGGTAAAACTCTTTTAATACTTATAAAATAATATTAAAAGTAGCGAGACAGATATAATATATAATATGTACGAAATGTCAACGGTGTTATCATTTTGCTTTCAACAAGTCGTATAACTCATGTAAGGTGCAACACTTTAAATATGGGTTGCATCATTAGAGTGATGGGAAACAGGACTATGACTTTAGCGATGGAGATGATCGAAAGTAGAGAAAAATGCAATTATATTAACAACTGTTCCGTATTAATTTCATAATAAAGTATTCAATACTGTACTACGTAAATATAAATATGTTGTCTATAAGTGTTTAGATCATATTATAAAGAAGTTGATCTAACTTAATCAAGGTCTTCGATTTAAGCTTAGAAAATCCAACAACATTTATTAGGACTTTATTTGACCCGGCTTAAATCCAAATTAGTTAAATTTAGTAAGCTCTAAGATAAGAGTGTAGACGCACTAAAAAAAAAATGTAAATATGCAATGTATAGTAATGTGGATAGCAAAATTGTCTACCAATATATAGAATAATAAAATATTTATGAGATCTTTGGCCGGTGGTAGACTACTGAACGTCTGAACTTTGGCAGGAGATCCTAATGAGAAAACATTATCATGTGCCTCTCCTTTGACTAGAGATGGCCAGCGGCGGGTTTAGCCCAGTCCATTCTTAAATAGGTTTGGTTTTTGGTCCAGCCTAGATTCGATTCAGCCCAGTAACTGTGTGGGTCATATACAAATCCATATTTTCAAACACAAATCCTATTCAATTTGTTTACAAAAATCAATTTGGCATACAAATCGGTTCAATTCGACCGTGTCGGTCCAGCTTAAACTAGTCGTTGATCATCCCCTATAAATACCCCTTAATTCAACCATCAATCCTCACTCAACTCATTCTTAATCTCTCCTTTTCTCAATCTCTTAATTACTCCTATATATAATTATTTTAGTAATTAGTATTAATCTCCTTTTGAATTACTCTCTTAATGATAATTAGTTTTCTTAATTAATTCTATACTTATATTTGTTTTATTAGTCTTAATTTACTAATCCAAAAGAAATGGCTTCAAGAGAAAGAGCTAGTAATGCTAGCAACTCATTCAATGATTTGTTTCAAACACATGAAACAAACACTGATACTTTCGCTCAACAATTGGAACAACAAATTTTTGGAGCTCCTACGTACTTCGAGTGCTCAAATTCCTCAATCACCAACTTTGGGGATGCGACCTCTTAATAGTGGCCAAGGTAATTTCTAAACTTCTAATTTTATAAAATTATGTTTAATTTAATGTAGTTTAGTTATAAGTTTATATGAAATTATGAGTGTTAGTTTAGTTGAATGTTATAAATTTATATGAATGTTAGTTTAGTTAATAACTTTATATGAATGTTAGTTTATAACTCGATATAAATGTTATTCTAGTTAATAACTTTATATGAATGTTAATTTAGTGTAAAACTTATATGAATGTTAATTTGAACTTATTGTATGAATATTCATATGTAGATTTTGGTGGTAACAATGGTGATGCCGTATGCGAGAGCTTTTAATGTAGAAAGAATCCTTCAAAGGTGTGGTTGTACTATGAGAAAGTTTCAATCACCAACCCTACTTCGAAAGGGAAGAAGTTTATGTGCTATTGCCTCGTATATAAGCAAACGAGAAAGAAGCCGGTCGCAGCGTATACATGAAAGACGAGATATGGGACAGGGAAATTATCTCATCACTTGACCGAAGTACAAGGAATTGTTCTCAAAGGAGGGGAATCGGGAGGCGAATATTCAAGCCAAATGTAACTTTACTGATTCATGGGCAACATTCTCTAAGGACGTATGCCTTTTATGTATAATAGAGATCGAATGATTGATGAACTTGCTAACTTTGTTATTGTTGATGAATTAGCCCTTTAAACATGTTGAGATCCTTAACTTCAAACATTTTACTAGAGTTGCCTTACAAACCACATTTAGATGTGTCCCTAGAAATAATCTTAAGCACCATACCCAAACTACCTATTACAAGTATAGAAGCTATTTAATATAAATGTTTCGTACATTGAACTGTCGTGTGAGCCTTACTAGTGATATTTATACCTCTAGATTCAGTGAACCTTTCCTATGCATTACCGCCCATTTGATAGATGATAAGTGGTTTATTCAAAAATGTATTATTTGTTTTGAGGCTATGGAGGAGAGACATACTGGGTACAACCTTAAGGTTAAGATTATATTATAAAATGCCTTAACACCTTCCCTTTGCTCGATAAAGTATTTTTCCTTTTCCTAGATACTGCTATAGTTAGCACCAAATGTATTAGTTACTTGAAGACGGACCTTAACTTAAAGTTGTTTAATAGTAGAGAGCTTTTGTACGTACGTTATTGTCCTTATATTATTAACTTGTCGATTCAAGAAGATTTAGGTGAGTTGACTCAATTGCTTAACCCATTTAGGAGTGTAATTAAATGGATAAGGATTACGACCTTATGTAAGGAGAGAGTTCTTAAGAAGAGGCAATTGTGTCTCGATATACTGATGATAGCAAGATTTTAACAGTCGTTTATGCTAAACCTTGAACCAAACAATACTTATAACAACCTACGAACCACACAAGTATAGTGGGGTAGGGGGTCGAACCATGAGGACAAAGGATATCAATACACTCCGCTTCTTAAAATAACTGGACTTTTTGGTTTTAAAAGCAACTAAAACTAATGACAAAAATATAAATCACGATGAACTAAAGAGGAAAATCAAAGGGAGAAAAACGGGGATGAGATTAGATTCACCCTAGGAATGTAATTTCAAAAGAGAACATGATAGGTTAGAGGAAATCAAACAATAACCAGAATAGACACCCAAGTATGCGAGAGGAAGTTGGTGATTCCACAAATCACATCGAACGACCTATAATTACCCTATGTCTCCAAAGGAGTTGCAGGACAAAATCCGCATTGGGTTTCGTAGCCTACTTATTTTCATCATTCCTATAACCTTAAACAATAAAGAACATAGCTTTTCCTAGGGTTTCACTAATCAATCCCCAAAGAGAACTACTCACACATGTTTAAGATGTATAGCATGATGATAATCAATAAAACAAACGTAGCAGATAATAACTATCAAAAGAAACTAACGAGAATAAAAATAAAGCAGAAACTATTCTAGATAAGCGATAAACATTAGGCTAAACATTGACTGAAATAAAATGAACTCAAAAGTAAAGAGGAAATTGATACTTACAACCTAAAGAAGATTGAATGAAATATCCACGATTAGAATCCAAACAATAAAGTCAAAATCTTAGAGTACATATGTTGATAAAACAGAAAAATTGAAAACTAGGGCTTAATGAACTAAGAGAGATTTTGAGGCTAAATAAAGCTCAAACTAATGAAAATTAGGGTTCCCCCTCTCTTCAGAAAGAGGGGTATTTATAACTTAAAATAAAAGAAATTTGGAAGCCCTAAAATACCTTTGCGCCGGCCTAAAAAAGAAGTAAAATTTCTGGAGAAAATAGGTCCATTCGCCCGAATGGGGGATACGTTCGCCCGAATGCACATAATTCGCCCGAACATTTCTCCATTTGCCTATTCCAGCAGCTCTAGTGATTTCTTCTCTATGTGCGATTCGTCCGAATGGGGACATCTATTCGGACGAATGGAACTTCGTTCGCCCAAATTTATGCCATTTGGTCTTTCCAGTGACATAGCAAGCGCAGGCTTCTAGGTTGGCTACCATTCGACCGAATGATTGTCAGATTTGATCGAATCTGACTCTGCCCCTTGCTTTACAGCTTCTTCAAGTGTCTAATGGCTTCTGAACTTTGTGGGATCTTCAGGAGCGACTTGGAACGCGTACCCAAGCTACAATACATGCGTCTAACCTCTTGATAAGAGTGTCAAAGCCTCGAATACATTGCACTTTACCTTGAAATCATCGAAAACACCTAAAATGACCTTAAAACAACTCGAAGACAAGATCAAGGTAAAATTAAGTGTAATGTGTATAAAATCAATCTAAAACTGCAAGACTTAACACTACAACGGGGTAGTAAACGTGCTCTAAAACGAGCACATCAACCGACTCGTTGGAACTCAACCTATAGGTTGTTGAAGGACGCCACTAAGTATCGTGAAGTTTTGGTCCTTCTTTATAATGAAACTTGGGTGATTGCCAAGGACCTTATTATAGATGACCAGTGGACTATCGCTGCCTTTATTATTTAGGTTCTAGGATCCTTTAACCATGCAATTAAGATATTCTCCCAAATATATGACCTTAACATTAATTTAATTATATTAGAGTGTGTTTATGTCATTAACACTATTAGGGAGCATTTCCACGTCCCTCAAATTAGTGTTGTTCTTACAAGTGTGTTAAGTAAGTGGTATGCTTACTTCACGGAATTTCCCATCATATATAGCATAACGGCTATTCTCAATCCCAAAGATAAGGCTGGAGGTTTAGAGAATTTGTCAGAGTTTTACTATAGTATTGTAGGTCTTACCTACGACATTGATGTGTATATAGAGAAATATAAGACTATTTTATCTAGTTTATATGATTATTATGCTCTACTTTTTTATACTCCAACACAGAATATATCATCTTCTAGCAAAAGTTCCTATATGAGATTCATTCAAGTACATATTCTAAAAAAAATCAAAAGCATCAGCTTCTTCTTCTTCTTCTTCTTCTTCTCCTTCTTCTTTTCCTTCTTCTTCTCCTTCTCCTTCTCCTTCTCCTTCTTCTCCTTCTTCTTCTTCTCCTTCTCCTTCTTCTCCTTCTTCTCCTTCTCCTTCTTCTCCTTCTCCTTCTTCTCCTTCTCCTTCTCCTTCTTCTTCTCCTTCTCCTTCTCCTTCTTCTCCTTCTTCTCCTTCTTCTCCTTCTTCTCCTTCTTCTCCTTCTTCTCCTTCTCCTTCTTCTTCTTCTTCTTCTTATTCTTCTTCTTCTCCTTCTTCTTCTTATTCTTCTCCTTCTGCTTCTTCTTCTTCTTATTCTTCTTCTTCTCCTTCTGCTTCTCCTTCTGCTTCTCCTTCTCCTTCTGCTTCTTCTGCTTCTCCTGCTTCTCCTTCTGCTTCTCCTTCTTCTCCTCCTTCTCCTTCTGCTCCTGCTTCTCCTCCTTCTCCTTCTTCTCCTTCTTCTCCTTCTCCTGCTTCTCCTTCTTCTTCTCATTCTTCTTCTCATTCTCCTTCTCCTTCTCCTTCTCCTTCTCCTTCTCCTCCTTCTCCTCCTTCTCCTGCTTCTCCTTCTTCTTCTCATTCTTCTTCTCATTCTCCTTCTCCTTCTCCTTCTCCTTCTCCTTCTCCTTCTCCTTCTCCTCCTTCTCCTCCTTCTCCTGCTTCTCCTGCTTCTCCTCCTTCTCCTTCTTCTCCTTCTCCTTCTTCTCCTTCTCCTGCTTCTCCTTCTTTTTCTCATTCTTCTTCTCATTCTCCTTCTCCTTCTCCTTCTCCTTCTCCTTCTCCTTCTCCTCCTTCTCCTCCTTCTCCTCCTCCTTCTCCTCCTTCTCCTTCTCCTTCTCCTCCTTCTCCTTCTCCTTCTCCTTCAACTTCTCCTTCTCCTTCTCCTTCTCCTTCTCCTTCTCCTCCTCCTCCTCCTCCTGCTCCTGCTCCTTCTCCTTCTCCTCCTCCTCCTCCTCCTCCTCCTCCTCCTCCTCCTCCTCCTCCTCCTCCTCCTCCTTCTTCTTCTTCTTCTTCTTCTTCTTCTTCTTCCACTTCTTTACTTTTTTTTATTAACGTTTTTCTTTCCTACCAATATGAAACCAGGGCTCGCCAATTCAGTTCGATTCAGCCTGAAAATTCGGCTCGGTTTGGCTCGACCCCTCGACTCGCCCTGAGCCCATCCCAAACCGGTATGAGCTGAGCTCCTCCTAGCCCATCCCATAACTAGACCGGCCTACCCCCCACTCGATCTGGTCCCGGTCCAAGCCAGCCCAGTTCGGTCAAACTGGCCCGTGGCCACCACTACCTTTGACGTTTGAACTATGTACGTATAGGATTCTATACAATTACCATACTTGTACAACTCCATATATTCTAAAACTGTAGTTGTACCTCTTTTCATCCCAAATTTCACAAAAGCTAACAATTTTAGATGTTTAAAATTTTATAGGGATACTAAAGGTAAGTTTATGAGATGTACAATTTTGTTAAAATTTTATATTTTTATACTTCAAACTTTACTTTATAAAAATAAATTCTTTTTAATAAAATAGTCTCGAAAAATTATTATAAGATAACAATTTTTGTGTTTGACTCTAAAGTTTCTATCGAATTTTTATTCCATTGTGCGCGTTTGCTAATTCCTTCTCTTTTAAAATTTCCTCCATTTTCTGACACTGAGAGGACAAATTCTGACAGAAAATTGAGAGTTAAACATTGGAAAATTTGTTGTCTATCCTTTGATTCTCTACAATCTATTATCTCATTCTCAAAAAACCTCTATACATGATTTGTATCAAGGAATGGTGATATTGCTATAACACACTCGCATGGCTCAAACTCCAACCACTCAAATGTTTGCCCAACTCATGCCTGCGATAGCCGGTCATACTAATTGCCTCAAAGGAAACCATCTCTATCTTAACCAAGTAGAGAATAGATAAGCCCCTCTAAATGTCACATAGAAAATAAAAGGGGTGTCACATGCTCACCAATAGCAACCACAAAAAATAGTGAGTTTGCTTGAGGAATTCTCCACTAATGAAATTATAAAGTTCAAGTCAACTTATGACTTGTCATACCACTAAATAGTATGTTGATTCCTCTAAGTATTTTGGTTACGATAAACTTTATTTCTAATGAATTTTGTTGCCTAGATGTGTGTAGAAAAATGTTCGTAGTTGCTGAGTAGGATCCTACCCATAATAAGTATGAAGCAATCAAGGATAAGCAGAAGCAATACAATCTTTTTTATTGAGCTTCGAGGGAAAGTCCGTTCTTCCACGTGATATGTTCCAAAGTAAGAATGGTACACTAAACTTCGAGTGAAGCCCAAGCTTCGTGGAGCAAGTGAAGCCCAATTGCATGCGTTTGCTTTAGGGTGTATGTAAGTGATGAGTGACATAAATGTCACTCATTTGTGCCTTTCTAGCAAAGTTTTCATACACTTTTGGACTGAGTTTTCTCGTTTTGTGCCATTTTACATCACTTTATGCATGATCTAGACTTAGGAGCGTTTTTTGTGTTTCGGTCTTATTTCCCTTTATTTTCCGTGTCTTTTCTACTTATATGCATGTTTTTGTTGGCTTAATGCATGTATCTAGTTGGTATGAGCATGAGAACCAAGGAATAGAGATGTATATTAGAAAAGTCGGGAAAAGAAGCCAAGATATCGCTCAAAAAATAACCAAGAGGCCTCTCAAGACAAATAGACCTGAGCAGTCGCTCAGTTCAATGTGAGGTGACAGACAGAAGAATATGAGTGGGATGCAAGCAACCATCAAGCGGGTGCTCAAAAGGAAAAATCCCCTTCTGAGCAGGTGCTCATGGTTGAACTGAGTGGCTGCTTAGTTCAATAAATTACAGAGTCACCTCTTATGAGCGAGCGCTTACTACTTGACCTGAGAGCCTGCTCAAGTCTATTGTGGGTGAGTTTTGTGCCGAAATCAAACCCTTCCACAGGACATATTAAAGGCAGCAGCACCGTATGCACTAATCATCAATTAATTTTTTTTATTGTTCTTAGTTTTAGCCTAGCATATAGAGTAGAAGCATAGCTTTAGGGTTCTATATTTCCTTCACATATTCTTTAGTTTAGTTTGAAGATTTTGATCTTGGTTTTGCTGCAATCAAAAAACTCCCATCAAAGCTTGTCATACATCATTTTTTCATCTAAAAATTAGTATTTTCTTTCCATCCTCTTGATTTATATTTCATTATTTTCTATTATTTTCTGCTTTTGCTTGAATTATGCTTGTCAATTTTAGGTTTATTTCTTAATAGTTGGTAATTCTTATTTGGATTTTGGTAGTATGTCTAGCTTTATCAATTTTGCGATGTTTATTATTACCAAGCATGAGTAGTTAGATTATTTAGGGGATAGGGTGAAAACCCAATCCCGAGCATGGATGATTTTTAAAGCTTGGAGTTGGTTTCTTAATGAATAATATGTAATTATATGTTGGGTTTTGATTGGAGCCTAGATTGGCCATATAGGTTTCTCTCATTCACATTCCTAGGTCGAAGACATTGAAAAATTCAGATTTAGGTAGTGACTCGATGTTAGATTTGTTGACTTTTGAGTTATTTGTTTATAGTGGCATTCCTATTGTATTGCTTAGGTTGCTTTAGATAACAATTAGGCGAGAAATCCTAGTTGTAGTTCTTGCTTCCGTGAAGATTACCAAGAGGTTGATTCTTGGATGAAACCCCTTCCCTACAACATGTTTTAGATTCGGTGCATAGATAGGTAGTGAGTTTGTGAACCTCATGTTATCTTGTTTTGTGTCCAATTTCTAGCTTTAAATTATTTGTATTAGGAATTGGTATTGAATCCTGAAACCCCTAGCACTTTTGCCCTGTTGAATTAACCTTTAGAACCTTGCATTTAGCATTCCTAGCTAGACTTTGAACCCGTTCTCATTTTACTTAGAACTAACTTGTAGTCAAATTGCTAGAATTCATTAGCTATTAAGAGCTATTCTCTGTGGATCACGACCCTGACTTACCTATTTCTTATAATAGGTAAAGTCAAGGTTTTCATAGTATGTGTCGTAATAACCGATTCCTAGCCCTATAAGTAAGCACTTGGGATAGGCCAACGTTGGTTCACCTAAGCTCATGTCATGCTTTGCATCAAATTATATTTAAAAGGGGTTTTGTGCTTCAGAAATCTCTACTAAAATCTTTGTAATCTTCACTTAAACCTATAAAATGATTTTTAGTAGAAAAGCTTTCCTTACTTTGCTCCTTGATTTACTTCCATGAAATCCATGTAAGTATGTGTGGTTTTCGGTTTTCTAAGCTCAAAAGGTTTGGAAAAGTACATTTTAGTTGGTTGTTAAACGTACTTATACACAATATATAAATAACTTTGTAACTGCTTCCTTATTTCATGAAATGTGGTGGGTGAAAGCCTCTCAAGGCCTTGTTTATATAAGTCACTCATCCTTACATTTCATAAATGCATTTACTAACCAAGTTTGAAGAGCTTTTCATTGAAAACATTCCAAGTGTTAGTTGCCACATTTCTTGAGCTAAACTTCTTTCAATCTTCATCATATTCTATATGCACTAGAATTTATTTATAATCTTTGTGAACTTATTGTATAGAGTAATGCAATAGGTTGAGAGAATGAGTTATTACACTTTGAGTGAAGTTCAAGAGAGAGAAGTGAGTGACTTAGAGTTAAGTCATAGGGGTTAGAGAGAAGTGAACTCATTGTTCATTTTGGAACACAAGAGAGGAGAGAAGTCTTAATAGAGTGTATTATATGTTGCCCATATAGTACTGAGTTCAAAATCCTAGAGTAGGGTCGTGAGTTTTCTCTTGAGATGGGCATAAGAGTTTCCATGTGAAAAATCTCTATTGTTTATTTCTATTTCTCTGTTCTAGTTCTTTAAATTTTGCAAGATAAAAAATTTCTCCTCATTTACAATTGACCCTCCTCTTATAAATGTCCATCTAAAGAACAATTGGTATCAGGGAAGATTCTCATCAAATTCAAGACACCTTAAAGACTAAAGTTCGTTCCTGTTGAAAGATGAATGCTTACGAGAAGTTGAAAGAAGGTTACTCTAGTCAACGTCCACCCATGTTCAATGGTAAATCATATACTTGTTGAAAAAAGAATGGAAATTTTTATTAAGGTAGAAAATTACCAAAAATTGCGTATGATAGAAGTGGAAGCTTTTAAAGTAACTAAAACTAACGCTAATAATGAGGAAATTCCTAAATCCATTTTCGAATATGATAGAGAAGATTTTGAGATGGAATTAAATGCTAAGGATATTAAATTACTTTACAATGGTTTAGGACTACATGAGCCCAATAGAGTAATATGTTGTAAAATTGCTAAACAAATTTGGGATTTGTTGTAAATCACCATGAAGGAACAAGTGAGGTAAATCATTACAAAATTGATTTTTTTATGTCTAAGTACAAAAGGATTGAAGTGTTGCCTAAGGAAACTATTCTAGATATGTTTAATAGATTTACTAAGATACAAATAAGTTAGTTTCTCTTGGTAGAAATATTCCTATTGATGAGCAGGTTCGAAAGAATTTAAGAAGTCTCCCATAAGATGAGAGATAGAGAGCCTAGGTCACAACACTTCAAGAGACTAAATACTTCATAAAATTCAATGAGGAGCGACTTGATAGGTCACTCATAACTCATGAACTCCATTTGGAAACTCATAACTGTGAAAGTTCCAAAAATCGAGGGCTTGGACTAATAACCCAAAAGGAATATGCACCTGAATTAAATGATGAAGAAGATTCCATGCTTGTAAGAAAGTTCAAAAATAAATATATCGATACAAAAAGGATAGTGACCACAAGAATATAACCTTTGGCAAGAAGAGTCGTGCCTCTAAAAATGACCTGGGGTTGTTACAAATGTGGTAGCCTAGAACATTTTATAAGAGTGTCCATTGTGGAAATCTGAAAAAGGCAAAGTAAAGGACCAAGAAAATCCTAACAAGAACTCTTAGTAAAACATGGATGCAAGAAGAGCAGTGATTGCTGCTTGGGGCAATTCTGACTCCAAAGAAGAAGAGGAATAACAAGAGGAGGAATGTGCCAACTTGTGCTTGATGGAAACACATGACAAGATAACCTCTAACTCTCTTGTGTCCATGTCCAAAAATGAGTTAGTTAGCTTAGTTCACTCTTTGGATGAAAAGAAAAGGTCTCTTATGCTCAAGATAAATCAAAGTGATAAGGCTATACAAGTATGTCAAGACCACATGATCTATCTCACTAATGTTAGACAAATGTTTTAGAAAGATTTTTTTTAATTTGATGGATAGGAATGTGAAGTTAAAAGAAGCCAATGATAGACTTAAGGATGAAAACATAATGCTTAACGTGGAGTTGACACAATACAAACTTTTAAGCTTTAGTCTCACTTTAAATACCATTAAAGTTCTAATTGACAGTTTTAACAAAGAATTTAAGGCACTTAAAATTGATTTACAAAATGCAAAAATTTCAAATGATTTGCTTCAAAATAAGCTTGAGTTGTATCGTAAGGAGAAAACTAAAAATTTTGTATGAGTTACAAAGTGGATTAAAAATGCTCAAGTTAAAAGAGTAGAAAGGCTAGGGTTTATATACAATAAGAAGAAGAGTAAAAAGAACAAGTATGTGGGCTTTCCTAGTAGCAAGACTAACACCTTCTATTGTCAAACTGGTCATCTGTTTGGAACTTTTTTTCAAAGGGAACACTCTATTAACAAATAAACATTGAATATGTGAAAAAGTCTAATGTCATTGAAGAAGAAAGAAAACCCAAGGGATAACAGGTTTCTATTCCTAATAACTAATTTTTTACAGGTGTTAGTGAGGGGAACAACTTGTGGTATCTCAACAATTGGTGTTTCAAGCACATATCAGGAGACAAATATAAATTTCTCTCACTAGTAACCTTAAATGGTGGGATTGTGACCGTTAAAGACAATAAGAAGGGTGAAATTGTTGTTGCTAGAAAGGTCCAAAGATCTAGTTCCAAATATGTAAATAATGTATTTTTAGTTGAAGTTTTGATGCACAATTTACTTAGCATATCACAATTTTGTGATAAAGGCAACTCTATAAGTTTTACATCTGACAAATGCACATTTTTTGAGAATGACACTAGAGAGGTTATTTTGGAAGGAACTCGAAAAGGGAACACATATATCGTGAACCTTGATGAGATTCCAAGGACTAATTAACCTGTCTAAGTGTTTTGGAAGATGGTCCATTGCTTTAGCATAGGAGATTTAGACATGCTAGCCTTTCAATACTAAACAAACTTAAGACAAAGGAACTAGTTGTATACTTGCCCTCAATCAAGTTTCAATTGAATCAAGTTTGTGATGCATGTGTGAAAGGAAAGAATGTTACAAACTCCTTTTAAGTCTAAAAACAATTTGAGCACATCAATACCATTGGAACTCATCCATATGGATTTATATGGTCCAATGCGTGTCATAAGAAGAAATGGAAAGCGTTTTGTACTTGTTATTGTTGATGATTACTCGTGTCTCAGTTGGAAAATATTTTATCAATAGCAAAGATAAAACTTTTGATGAATTTGTTGCATGGGCTAACCAATTTCAAAGGTCTATAGGAAATAAGATTGTTCACATGTGGAGTAACCATGGAACCAAGTTCCAAAACTATGCATTTGATTATTTTTATAGGGAACATGGTATAGTTCACAACTTCTCAGCTCTAAGAACACCACAACAAAATATGGTCATGGAGAGGAAGAATCAAACATTTTATGACATTGATAGAAAGATGTTGATTGCTAGTTGCCATCCTAGAAGCTTTTGGGACAAAACCATCAACATAGCTTTCTAGGTAATTAATAGAGTGATGATAAGGCCAATTGTGAACGAAACTCCATATGAGCTATTGAAAGGAAGAAAACCCAACATTCTCTATTTTATAGCATTAGGGTGTAAACGCTTCGTTCATCATTATGATAAAAGAAACTTGGGTAAATTTAATGAAAGGAGCGATGAAGTTCTAATCACAAAAGCCAATTCTAGTCATGAAAGCAACTAACAATTTCTAGTTGGAAACTTCTAACCTCGGCATTAGAAACAATAGAGTTCTCATCCATTAGATCTCATCATAAGTGATCTTGGAAAAGGGACTCAAACAAGGTCCCAACTAAGGAACTTCTGTGCTTTTCATGTGTTCCTATTAACTTAGGAACCCAATAATTACTTGGATCTCTAAAGAATGCTGATTGGATAGTTGTCATGCAATAAGAGCTTAATGAGTTTGAAAAGAACAAGGTTTGGCATCTTGAGCCAAAACCTTCACATTAGAGAGTGATTGGCCTAAAATGGGTGTTCTAAAATAAGTTGGATGAACATGGAACCATCATCAAGAATAAAACAATATTGGTCATTAAAGGTTTTTAACCAACAAGAAGGTATTGTTTTTTAGGAGACTTTTGCTCCTGTTGCTAGGCTTAAAGCCATTAGAATTCTTGTTGCTTTTGCTGCTTATATGGATTTAAAGTTGTATCAAATGGATGTAAAATGTGCTTTTCTTAATGGCTATTTAAATGAAAAAGTAATTGTAGAACAACCATCAGGTTATGAAATCAAAATTTTCCAAACGTTTACAAGCTTGACAAGGCTCTTTATGGACTAAAGCAAGCTCCTAGAACATGGTATGAGAGGTTGTCAAAATTTCTTCTCAAAAATGATTTTAAATTAGGAAAAATTGACAAAATGTTATTTTTTAAATTTAATGGAACTCTTCTTTTAGTCATACAGATTTATATTGATGATAAAACTTTTGATGCAACTAATGAGTCTTTATGTAAGTATTTTGGGGATCTCATGGGGAGCGAATTTGAAATGAGCATGATGGGAGAACTCAACTTCTTCCTCGAGTTGCAAATTAAGAAAACTGAGAAAGAAACAATGATTCATCAACATAAATAAATAAAAGTTCTTTTTATAAAGGTATGAGTTTGAAACATAAAAAGGTGAATCATACTCCCATGGGAACAACAACGAGGCTTGATGAAGATTCCCATAGAAAAATGCATAGGCCAAATCAAGTACATGGAAATGATTAATTCATTGCTTTATTTAACCACAAGTAGGCCCGATATTGCCATTAGTGTGGGTCTATGTGCAAGGTTCCAATCAAACCCAAAAGAATCACATCTGATGACAGTGAAAAGAATATTGAGATATCTACGAGGAATAGATGACTTGTGATTGTACTAACCTAGGTGCAACAATTTTGATCTAAAAGATAAGCGAATAATGACTATGTAGGTGATCTTGTAAATAGGAATAGCACTTCAATTACATTGTAATGCCCTAGTCCTTTCTTAGTTTCTTGGAGTTCCAAGAAATAGAACACAAAGCCTAGTACGTAGTGGTTGTAGTATGTTATTTCCAAATGTGGTGGAAAAAAAAATAGTTAAGGTGTAACACCTCGGTAATTCTTATTTTCCAAAAACCAAACCTGTAGAAAATTACCATTGTACTATCGCCACATGTTCAAACATTAAGGCTATAAAACAGAGTTTTGCAGCGGAAAACCAAAAGACTTTTTGAAATAACATAAAATGTAAAACAAACTCCTAACATAACAAACTAGAACCACTACGGTCATTATTGCTATGTACCAAAATAACTTTCAACTCAAGTCCAAAACCAACAGTCTAAAATCAAACCAAACAAACGTAAGCTATTATGAAATCCAAACTAAAACAACGCTCATCTCAACCCACCCATGCATGTATGCTCATATGGATACCTATTAATAATCTGCTCCCCAATAATACAAATGTAAGTATTGGATCATCACAGTGTCATTTATAGTCAAGAACCATGACAAAAAACACACAAAGCACATAATAAGCTAGCTGAGTACATACATATTACAAAATATAACAGTTGAAATAGCAAATAAATAAAGAATATACACATAATGCAAGGACGTTTTATGCAACATTTTACTCAGCTGATATGATAAATTAATTAATTACTTAGATTAAGAAATAGACAAGGTTGTCTCCCCTATATCCTGATTAGGACATCAAATAAATAAATAAATAAATAACCCATGCTCTCCCGTTGAAGAGCATCAAAATATAATATAAAAATCCAGATGGTAAATGGGCGCGACTCCATCACCATAGCTAGATGATATCTCAACTAACCTCAATTTTAAGTTTAAAAACTTTATAAAAGAGAGATTCGTAGATTACACGACCTCCAATAAAAGCCACGGAAAATACCCCGTGAAACTCCAACCCCTAATTGTCAATACTCTAGACGTGCACTACCCTAGAGTTTTATTGCTTATCCTCTTTCTCTTTACGTGATTTACTTTTTAAACTTAGTATACACAATCACCACAACATACACATGCAAACATTACGGTTACACAATCAATCTCTGTTATATTGTAATTTTTAACCTTTTAATTTCCAATCTCAACTGTTAAACCTGTTGAACAACGTCAACTATGCTCGTCATTAAGACTTAAAAAGATTCACCTTTACTCCCATCATAATAAACAACCTTATGGATTAATTAATAAATTAATACCAATTTAATAAATTATGATTTCTCACAAACAATATCAAAACATGCCCCTAATATAAAGAATATGAATTATTTCAAATAGATAACCAAAAAATCTCATCCAAAAGGTTTTCTAAACATGATACTAAGTTTGTATTTCACCCTAGATCATGCTCCTAAAGGTAACGTTCTTCGTAATTTGTACATACCTAGAGTAAAATACACAAGTGACCACTTTCCTTACTAGTTATCACCTTGTACAAAGTGTTCTCCTACACCAAATTATACAACCTAAATCAATACACCATTACCCATAATTTACAACAATCCTACTAATCTTTCTAGGGTTTTAAAACAATTCCAAAATATCTTTTTAAGTCTCCTAAAACATAATCTAGTACCTTCAACACAATACTACAAGTATTATTTGAAAACTCATTAAAATATATGTTATAAAACTCCATCCACAGTGAATCTCACTGGTTTTGCAAATGTATAGTGATCGATTTAGCAGAGATAGTTAAACAAAATCTTGTTGAGATAAATGTGTTACTCACTAAATAGATCTTGAGCGTGGACAGGCTAAATGATAAAATGCTACAACTCAAAAAAAAATAGTGGGATCCATGGTATCCATTATAGGAAAACTTGAAAAAGTTGTGAAAGACCACCAAGCCACAAGCACTGCTGATCACAAGCTTATTCTGAACCGCATTGATAAAGTAGCATTTTATCTAGTTGAAGAAGATCGAGATGGAGAACCAAATGTCTCTACCTACTCCTGTTGTTCCAAATGTTACCCCTGTTCTAGACGAAAAATGGACCTCTACATCTTTATCCTTGCCTAATCCAAACCTTTGTAGACTTTTGTGCATGTTCTATTTAAACAATATAACCTTTTGTGCGCTATTATTATTATTAGTACTCTTAATTTTTTTATTTTGATTGAACTAACAACTTTAAGTTTTGTCTATAACTGCTACAGATTGTAGTTTGGTACACTTTTAATTATTTTTTTGTGGATTGCATATAATTTATTGATTACTTTGTATTATGCTTTGACTTATCTCACTCCTTAGTGACATGGTGTGCATGGCTTATTACTTGATTGATTATTTTTGTTGATGCCAAAAGGGAGAAAACATGTTGCAATTTATAAAAAACCAAAAATCCAAGTAAAGGTCTAACCTTTTAGTTGTTTTTTTTTTTTATTTCCTAATGGTCTATTTTGATAATTGGTAAGGATTTTCAAATTTTTACTTGGTTTCTTTCTCGATTTATGGCCATATTTTGTTATCTTGATTTTAATCTTTTACTTTGTTTTCTATTGGCCATATTTTGATGACTAGTAAGGTTCTAGTTAGAGTTTAGTAGTTTTTCTTTTAACCTTTCTTATTTTGATAGTTGATAAGTTTTAAATTTTTCTTTCATAAAATTTTCTTTACTTAAGTTTAATACATATTTCTATTTGATCATATCTTGCAAAAGTTTTTTATCACCAAAAGGGGGAATATTGTTGATTCATGTAAGTGTTTTTGTTATGATAAACTTTGTTCCTAATGGGGTTTGTTACCTAGATGTATGTAGAGCAATGTCCTTGGTTTTGGAGTAGGAGCCAAATAAATTTGTGTTGCATCAACCAAATCTAGCTAGCATACCCATAAAAAGTTCAGAAGGATAACTAACTTTCTAAGCTCAAAAGGTTTGGCAAAGTTCATTTTAGATGGTTGTCAATCCCAGTTATACAAAATGGATAACTAACTTTGTACTTTCTTCCTTATTTCATGCAATATGGTGGGTGAAAGCCTCTCAAGGCCTTGTGTATATGAGTCACTCATCCTCACATTTTATAAATGCATTTACTGACCAAGTTTTAAGAGGTTAGGTTGAGAGAGTGAGTTGTTGAATTTTGAGTGAAGTACAAGAGAGAGAAGTGAGCGACTTAGAGTTAAGTCAAAGGGGTTAGAGAAAAGAGAGAAGGGAACTCATTGTTTAGTTTAGAACATGAGAAGAGAGGGAAATCTTAATATAGTATAATAGGTGTGGCCCATATAGTGGAGAGTTCAAAATCCTGGAGTAGGGTAGTGGTTTTTCTCTTAAGATGGGCATAAGAGTTTCCATGTGAAAAATCAATTTTGTTCTTTTCTGTTTCTCTGTCTCAGTTCTTTAAATTTTTGCAAATTCAAAAATTTTCCCTCACTTACAATTCTCCCCCTCTTGTAAGTGTCCATCTAAATAATAGAGTACATGATTCAACGTAATAGGGTTTGCTAAAATTCCATTATAGAATCAGAGAATAGGTGAAAAACAATCCAAAGCCCATCTACTATATATGTCGAAATTTGTACATTGGACCTTGCCCCTGTACATTTGACCTACACTAGATGAGATTGTTTATGCTTGCTCAACTATAAGTTATGTAGTATCATGCCTAGGGTTGATAGTGATTTATGAGTAATATTGAATGCATATTAATTAGCATATTTTGAAAGAGTTGTATATTTGTATGAATTTAATATGCAAGCTTAAGAAGATTTAATACATGTTAAGCATATTGCACGAATTATTTCTATAATTGCAGTTCATGTCATGTAATAGCAAGTTAAAGTTCATTCATATCACAAGCCTTAAAATGAATAAAAAGGAAAGAAATATAGCGTGTTTTTATCAGTTGAGCTTTGTTGATAATTTTATTCAATAAGGTAGAAGGCAAGGGGAAAAAATGTCATGAATTTATTTTATTACCACTACTATTTGTTACAGATAGATAAATTGAGAACTTGTATATGAGCATGTTTTACTATGTTTGTTCATGTATTATTTTGAGTCTATGAAAGCATTAATCACTTAAAGTAAAAGAAATTAAGTAGTTTTAACTAGAGGGTCAAATTCACCTTGAGTAATGAACATTGTGGGGGCACTTGGTGGTAGCCGATGACTCCAATCGGGGAACACAATCATGTTACCTTTCTTTCTAAATGTGGGATACTGTCACTTCTATAATAGTAATATAACAATAATAGTATTGGTTTCATACCTTATACCGTACCTTGCTAGTCCCTTGTGGACCTAGTAACAAATTCATTCATTACTAAACTATTAACAATAGTAATTCAAGTAAGGAAAGTGTAAAGTTCAAATTATGATTTTTAATGTAAAAGTGTTCTTGTTTAGTAAGTCTCAAGCATAAATTATATGTTTGATTATTTGATCAACTATTTATTTTGTAATGATGCAAATTTGCTTTAGATTGTATTCTTAAAATGTATGTACTAAGCTTTGTTGATTGTATGTACCTTCTTATTAGTAATGACCTATATGTTAATTGACCTTATGATGATCCAATTCTATGCTTATATTATTGTTGAGTAGTTGTTGTGAAGGTTTAAGATTTGGGGCATTTGCAAATTTATAATTGTCATATTCATATGGGGTACTTGAGTGGGGAATTTCTTTACTTTATTACATTTGGTTTTGAATATTATCATTGGTTTTGGATTTTAGATTTACAATTTTTTTGAGAATGGTATTCAAATAATTCATTCATTTTATGTTTATTGACTTTTGAAGATTTTAGAGGTACTTTGGATGTTTGAAAAATGTTTTATAATAGTAGTAGTTGTTTTTTTCTCTACAAAACTTTAAAGAGTCAATCTAATTGTTTTCATGGGATAGTAATGTTCTTATGACTATCTTTATTTGATTTATTTATTTGTAAAATGATTTATAAAATTATATAATTATAAGAGTGTTATATATATATATATATATATATATATGTATATATATAGACACACACACACACACATACATCGGTGATGTATGTCTTATTTGACTGAACTACGTAATTTTGGGAGTTTAGCCTCTATTTTCTTTATCTCTTGTCATATATCGTATATTATTGGCTTGCTTGTACATTGAACTCATTAATCAAGAGAGCAATTTTCCATGAAAAAACAATAAATCCCATAGCCTAGATGTAATTACTGCAGAATTTTACAAGAAATATTGGGATATTGTTGGGAACTCTTTTGTGCTCAGGGTCTAGAGTTTTTTCAACACAGACTTTCTTCTTAAGGAATGGAAAAAAATCTTCCTCATTATTATTTCAAAGGTGTCTTCCCCGAAGGAAATGATTCAATAGAGGCCAATAAGCCTATGCAATATTGTGTACAAGTGCTTAGCTAAGTGATTGGTCAACAAAATCAAAGCTATTATTCCTAAACACATTTATGATGCGCAACATACTTTCATTCCAAGATGATACATGTCAGATAATATTTTAATTAGCCATGAATTGCTTCATGAAATTAACTAGACAAGATGAGGGGGAGGGGAGTTGATGGCTATCAAAATTGATATGAGCAAAGCTTACGATTAAGTAAACTGGGCCTTCTCATTAAAAGGGTACTACTTTCTTGCGTGGTGGATCCCGTATGTTTCTCAATGCATCTCCACTGTTTTGTATAGTTTTCAATGGGACAATCTCGGCCTCATTTCAATCTGGTTTAGGGCTACGACGGGGAGATTCCCTATCACCATTCTCTTCTTTTTCTGTATGGATATTTTCTAAAGAATGATTTAACTGAGCCAAGACTTCAAGGTTTTTTTATGGAATTTGAGTTTTGCGAAATGCACCTCCCATTAGTCATCTCTTTTTTTTACAGATGAAGTTATCTTCTTTTCTCGAGCTACTCAAACCTTGGTAAAAGAACTGCAAAAGGTCATGGGTTAATTTTGCAAAATCTTAGGGCAAGAATTAAATCTCACAAAATCTTTCATAAATTTCAGTCCTAACATGGCACAAAATGTAAAGACAGAAGTTTTGGACTTGCTTATAATGAGGGTTTTTCAAACTTTTGTGGAGCCTCCCATTGCTCCTAAAATGGAAGTTCTACAGTAGGTTGGCCATCAAGGATAACTAAGCAATGCGAAACATGGAGTTGGGCCATGAGTGTCCGCTGTGTGGACTTCATGATGAAACTGTCATCCACATTTTCAAATACTGCAATAAGGCAATGGTTTTTTGAGAAGGGGCTCCTTTAGTAATAGCCGATGCTCAATTTGGCCAAGTCTCCCTTCAGGATTGGGTCCATGAACACATCCGACTCCATTCTAGTTTGGACGTCACAAAGTTGGAAGGACTTATTAACTATGTCGCATGGCTCTGGAGCACATGAAAGGTAAGAAATAACACTATTTTCAATGCAGATGTGGATGATTACAGGGCTCAGTTAAAGAAGGCCATGGAGCAACATCATCAATTTTCTCAGGGGGCCTCACCGACAAGTATGACCCACCAAAACTTGGGCGAACAACCTCACCACCCTTCGGGTTTCTATTATTCCTCCATTGGCCAAGCCGACCCGATTTCAATTCCAGATTGACTGATCCTGGTGTAAAAAGTATAAAAAAAAAGAAGGGGTGGGTAGGTGCCTTTGTAGATCTACTCCTCGATCTGCTCCATTGTAGAAATGTGTGTAAAATTGAGAGTATCAAATTACTCTCGGACTCCTTGACTCTTGTCAGTACTCTGCAATGAGGCGTCAATAAGCAGATGGATACATGGTACACCTTGGATTGCATCTTCTGGCTAGGGGAACAATTCAAAACCTGCACCGTACCATTTCCAAGGTTTTAAGAGAACAAGTTTATAGTGTATGAAATAGCAAATATGTGTAGACTGACTGTTTATATTTCATGAAGAAGCTTCTAAGCTTTATGTTTGTCTTATTTGAAATGTCCGAAAAACAATAATAATCAAATTTTATTATATAAATCCCATCATAATCATAGTGTTAGCTGATATGACACTTAAGGCTATAAAATAGTATACTTATCTGTTATTGCGTGAACCGAAGAAACAGTAGTCGCGTCGTGGAGAACCACTGACCTAAAAGACGATTCCGCGCTACCTCCCAGTGCAGTAGACAACAAGCGATCGCCCTCCAGGATAAGCACAGCGCCGGAGTTTATGTGCACTCACAAACCCGACTGGAATTCAGAATACTTGCCCAGGAAAAATGAAAGTGTTTAGTGTTTAGAGAAGAGGAGGAAGAGGTACAAATGTGTATTTCTGAAGAGAAACTGTGGGAGTATATATAGGCAGCAAGGGAACACAACGGTTGGCAAGGGAAGTGGAGAAGGTGGTCAAGCCACGATCAGGCATTAAGGCCACGATTAAGTAGGTGCAAAGAATGAGTCAAAAACCGTTGGCATGAATGACTGAGTCAAAAAACGTTTTGAATTTTCTGAAATAAAATTCCTCCAAAAAGTTAGGAACCACGCCCGCGCATCGCATTCCCCAAGTCCCGAGGCCCGAGCCCGACCCGGCTCGGCGCGCGTTTGTGTGTGTGTGTGTGTGCAGCACAACACCCACCTCTAAGGTACTCAACTAGGTAGTACTAGCAAATGACAATTTATAAGGAAGGAAAAACCACTTCCCTCCACCAATGTGGGACTCTCACATTAACACTCTCCTTTTTTATATCAAAAACTTCCAACAATCCCCCATAGGTTTGAAGATATGAAAGGAAAGGAAAGAAAAAGCAATTTTGGGCAAAAGAAAACAATTGCATAAGTGTCAATGTCTTGCGACTTGAATTAACACATAGTGAACATCAAGCTATGATCCCTCACCTACCAAGTGACCTTCGTCTTGAACTCAATAGGGAGTTAGGGACCCGTCACGTTGAGCCACACAATTGAATATGTATAATATTCTGAAATTCCGCGAATAAAGGTGACGCATTATACTGGCCATACATCCAAGCCTGGATGCTCATAGGTGCTCTAGAGTATAAGCCACGAAATACTCATAGGAAGCGGCCGCACTTCCACACCTAAGTAGGTGAATCCCATCAAGTGTGAGCTACAACACACCACCAAAAATATGGATATGGGTTCATTAAGAGCCATATGCTCAACCTCTTTCTCATTTGTAGCTAAGCACAAAACAAACATCTAGAGATGGACAATCAAGAAAAAAAATGTGCTTCTGAATTATTATTATAATGTTCTCCTTTGAACTCATGGTGAGTAGGAGTTCACTATTTCACAATTCATACAACAGGCTTTAGCCCCATCTCTTCTGATGTTTCCAAAACTAGTTTTCTACATAGGCTTTTAGTTAACGGATCCGCAATGTTCCTTTTGGACTTAACATAGTCCAGTGATATCACTCCTTCAGACAACAAATTTCTAACAGCCTTATGCCTTAGACGAATGTGTCTCTTCTTTCCATTATAGGCATGGTTGTGAGCAACAGCAATCGCAGCTTGCGAATCATAATGAAGTGCAATTGAAGGAGCTGGCTTCCCCCATAGTGGAATATCAGCCAGCATGTTCCTCAACCATTCTGCCTCATGACCTGCCAATTCAAGAGCAATAAACTCAGATTCCAAAGTAGACATAGCAGTACTAGATTGCTTATAAGACTTCCAGGATATGGCTCCACCCCCAAGGGTGAAAACATAGCCACTAGTGAAGTTAACTTCATCATTATCGGATACCCAGTTGGCATCACAAAAACCCTCCAAGACTCCTGGAAATTTGGAGTAATGCAAACCCCCAATCCATAGTACCCTTAAGGTACCTAAGCAACCTCCTCAGAGCTACCCAATGATCACTGGTTGGGTTATGAGTGTACCTGCTTAACCTACTAACAGAATAAGCAATGTCAGGTCTAGTGTAGTTGATAAGAAACATAACACTACTAATAATTCTAGCATACTCAGATTGATCAACTGGATCACCATTATTCTTCTGTAAGTGGAAGTTGGGATCATATGGAGTCTTAACTGGATCAACATTAAATGAGTCAAACTTGTTAAGAAGTTTTTCAACATAGTGTGACTGGTTAAGACAAATGCCATTTGGAGTCCTTTGGATTTTTACTCCTAAAATCACATATGCCTCACCCATGTCTTTCATTTCAAAATTTGAACTCAAAAACTATTTTATTTCTTTTACTCGATCCAAGTTAGTCCCAAAAATTAACATGTCATCCACATAAAGACAAATTATCACACAACCAAAACTATCATGCTTAGAATAAACAAAAGAATCACCTTCATTAACATAAAAACCATTACCAGTCAGCCCACATTCAAAACAGGTACCCTTAAACTTGTACTTCTCAACTTTCCCCTTAGGCTTAAGATAACTATTTTTGGCTTTAAACCGGTTGTTTGGTTTAGGTTCAACAAGATTGGCTTTGGAAGAATAAGAGAAAGGGAAAAAAGAATGACCTTTGTCTTTGATACGGTTTTCCTCCTCAATTTTGAGGTGTCCTATAAGCTCCTCTAAGGTTAGGTCTTTCTTCTTGTGCATTAACTGGTTATGGAAATCCTTCCAAGAGGGAGGGAGTTTCTCAATCAAAACAATAGCTAGGGTAATATCACAAATGGACAGTCCTTCAGCAGCCATATTAATACACACATTCTCGTAAGCATGAATTTGATCAATAATTGGTTTATCAACAACAACTTAAAAACTTAACCACTTACTAACACAGTAACGTTTAGTACCGGCATCATCTGTCCCATATTTTTTCTCTAGAGCATCCCAAATGTCCTTAGCATGATTGAATCCCATATATATATCCAATAGATTATTTGACATATGATGCAGCAGCATGCCTTTACAAGTTCTATCATCTTTAGCAAACTTAACATCAGTTTCAGACAAATTATCCTCATGATTAGGTTCAACAATATCATCAAGCACATATGCAACATCAATCTGTTCCAAATAGAAACGCATTCTAACAGCCCAACATTTATAATTCTTGGCATCAAGAGGTTCTAGCCTAGACATATCAGGAATCATGAATTTCGAAGCAATAATCGTCTTTTAGATTGTTAGCTGATATGACACTTAAGGCTATAAAACAGTATACTTATCTGTTGTTGCGTGAACCGAAGAAACAGTAGCCGCGTCGTGGAGAACCACTGACCTAAAAGACGATTCCGCGCTACCTTCCGGTGCAGTAGACAACAAGCGGTCGCCCTCCAGGATAAGCACGGCGCCGCAGTTTATGTGCACTCACAAACCCGACTAGAATTCAGAATACTTGCCTAGGAAAAATGAAAGTGTTTAGTGTTTAGAGAAGAGGAGGAAGAGGTACGAATGTGTATTTCTGAAGAGAAACTATGAGAGTATATATAGGCAGCAAGGGAACACAACGGTTGGCAAGGGAAGTGGAGAAGATGGTCAAGCCACGATCAGGCATTAAGGCCACGATTAAGTAGGTGCAAAGAATGAGTAAAAAATCGTTGGCATGAATGACTGAGTCAAAAAACGTTTTGAATTTTCTGAAATAAAATTCCTCCATAAAGATAGGACCCACGCCCGCGCATTCCCCAAGATCCCAAGGCCCGTGCCCGGCTCGGCCCAGCACGCGCGTGTGTGTGCAACACAACACCCACCTCCAAGGTACTCAACTAGGTAGTACTAGCAAATGACAATTTATAAGGAAGGCAAAACCACTTCCCTCCACCAATGTGGGACTCTCACATTAACACTCTCCATTTTTATATCAAAAACTTCCAACACATAGTTGTGGTTATATGACCAATCCCAAGTGAAAATGGCAGAAGACGAAATGTAGGAGACCAAAATACTTCGAATACTTCCTCATGTTTTCCAAAAATGGTTTTATCCACTTTTCCTTAAATCCTGTTGACAAGCTTTTCTGTCAATAATCATAGTTAAATTGCGAAAAATAGTAGCGAATTAAAAAAAAAATTCTTGTGATCTTGTCCAACGTTGCCATGCAGCTTATGCTTATGATACATCTACTTTAAACTGCAGATCTAAATTTAAGCCACTATTCGAACTAATTTAACTACACTTAACACTTTTATCTACATAAGGGGAAAAAAAAAACAAGGTACAAATGCACAAGATAGCTTGTAACTTCCATGATCGTTATATCAAATATAATTGGTGATTTGGTGATGTACAGAACATTTTCGAAGAAACTTTTATGAGCAACTATCCTGAACAGGCAAAACTGAAAGTGCATATGATAAGCACATAGAATGGATTGTCCTTAATCCTTATTAGCTTTCATCCTCGATGACATCTTCTGGGTCTTCTAGGTGCTCTTTAAGGGGTTGCCCTATAGCCTCCCATTTTTCCCTACTCCAAGCAGAGTCAACCTCAGGCAACTCATAATCATCTGGTCTTAATGATAATTGGAACTCTGGCAACTCGGGTGGTGGTTGTAGACCCCTGCACCATCCGAACTCACCCATACATTACACACCGGAGGCAGAAAATGAAAGGGAAAAGTAGAGGAAGACAGTGAAAAGAGAAGCTAATAGTTAGATGATAGTCACATACTTTTCTTGATCAAGCAAGTAACTGTACAACTGAGACTTCTTTGAAACGGTGTCTGGAATCTTCTGGTGCATATGCTTCATTGCACCCCAAAGTGGAGGAGCTCTATACAGGGAAAACAGGCCCAGAGAAAATGTTGCTGTTAAAAATTTTCGGTATTTTCCCTTTCACCAGAACAATTTTAGGCCAATACTAAAACACCTTGGATGCATTTGAAGTTAAATGCCATGCCTGAATGTGTTAGTAACTGTAGAGAACAAACATTTCTGTGGTTTTTTGATTTTTGAATAGTTCAATGTGAATAAAGAAGTTTTTCAAATTATACCTGGTAACAGGAGAAGCCAAGCAAAAGCTTAAACAGGCCTTCTTGCTTTCTGATAGTAGTTCCTCAGCAGCAACAAAACAACTGAGTGCATTTGTATGGGACAAACGCTCATTGCTTTTGTCAACGATCAGACCATGGTAGAAGTAAGCTGCAGCCTAATAATTGTTATGTTCAGCCCTTAATTAGAATCAGAATATAATTGTGCTGTCCTTTGTTGATGAAGAAGGGTGTCAAAAATCCACTCAAACAGTAAGAACAAATACCTTAGCTTCTAGGAATTTATATCTGATGGACAATGACTGTTTTCCTGCATCGTTCTCATTGTTCTTTTCCCCTGATAATGAGTAATGAGCCTAGGAGTAGATAAAATTGTGAAGTAGTTACTTTATCTGTTAAGTTCTTGGCATTCCAGTTACAGCAAAACTGTAGACTTGGCATTATGTGCACAATTGCACACTACTAGATTCTCTACCTGAGTGAAGAAGGTCAGTTCCTCGCATGCTAATCTCCTCTTAACTGATAATGTGGCCTTTTGGTTGTCAATAGCCAAACCCAACTGTAGTTCTGTTCCCTGAATTCACTTCTAGATATCAATCTCAGTAATATGTTTTTCTAAGAGGCCTAAAGATATCTAAGTTCTATGCTTCTACTATACAAAAATAAAATTAAATCTTTACAAGTCAATTGCTGATGGCAAGTAAAAAGAAAGTTGTTTTGCGCACTTCCTAGCAAAAAAGAAAGCGTGAAGTCCATAATGTTTTGGCAAGTTTCACATCGGTTATTGAAACAGTCATTACTTATATACAGTCTTAAACTTGCACCGATACGGGTACGAGTATGGAAAACGGTAAAATCAATTAATCGCTAATAAAGTGTTTCTCCGATACAAGTCCGAATACGGGGTATGGGTACGGAAAACGACAAGTCATATGCAAATCCGTGCAACATAGCTGACAGTACGAGCTATTAAATGAATTGACTATATCATAAAGTCCAATCTGATTTTTTATACTCTACCAAAGAATTGACAGGAATTTCCATGAATCCATGGCATCAACCGCATAATGAAAGTTAATGTACAGGAAAAAATGTAAGTACCTGACCAAGTGCTTGAAGAGAAAGAGCTTCTAATGCACCCTCACGCATGTCTTTGTGCAACTTGTTCCTGGTGGAAAGATATTTACTCTGTATCATAAAACTGCTGGAATACTTATCAGAGCTACGTTAAAAAAATTCATGATATACTTTCACATACTTGATCTCCGGGCCTAATTGAGGTAAAATGCTCTTCACACAGAGCTCCAAGTATCCAGACGCCTTTAATAGCAAATCAACTGCATCTCTCTGGCAATCTGTTATAGTTTACAACCACGATCAAGCAAAATTAGCCACACTTTCCCCTCAAAACCAGAAATTTGATCTGTCAATCGAAGAAATGTACCTGTAGAAACTATCCTATCAGAAGAACCAGTGTACTGCTTAGGAACAAGCAACATGTTGGCTTCGACCAATGTCAAAACGGCCAGCATGTAAACCACTGATAATACTTCGTACCATGGATTCGACACGCAAATCTCCTGCTCCACATAGTCGATGATCCCAAATTCATACAAATCAGATCACCAAATAAAACACCAGTAATTCGAAGAATCAGTAAATTTTCTTACTTGTCTTTTATCATCCAGAGTTCTCCATTTGTATGGCACTGCTTCAAGTGCTTCATAATCTGTTACAAACAGTAAAAATCTGAGTCCACAACATAAAAAAAAAAAAAAAAACCCAGAAAGTACTTCAGAATGATCTGAATAAACTAGAAACCTTTCTTAGTTAGTCCAAGCAGGAAAGGCAAGTACTCCTCTAGAGCCTGCTTAATCTCAGGAATCGCCGAAACATCTGCACAACAACCATGAACAAAGGTTATAACTATTGCACAGTTCATAAAATTCTAACAAACAAAACTGCACAATGATACAACAGACCAGTATCTTCAGAGAGTAAAATGACGCGATTGCGAAAGTGGACTATACGATCAATCATATCCTTAGGTATCAACCCTTTGAGCCCTTTATGAAGCTCAGATTGCACAGGAATTTGCATAGTTGGTACATAAACAACCACCTCTGAAATCATCTTCTTCTTCTTCTTCCCCCCAGCTTGGAGTAAAGATGAAGTGCACCCCATTATAATATCTTTTTATCAAGTGAAGGGTAACACCTGTATCAACCATAACAATATCCTAACGTATTATTTGCTTTATTTGTTGAACATAATCCAAAAACCATCACAATCAAACCATATATTAACTCGTTTTGAAAGGTTCTACCAAGTATAATGAGTCTAGATATATTACATAAAATATTGCATAAATAGTTGAGATTAGCTTAACTAAAATAAATATACTATCAAGAAATTCTTCGTAACAGATGGCAGTATTACATGGAGAATGTAGACGTCTGCAAGATTTTATAACTACTCAAAAAGAAATCGACCAAGAAAAAAAAAACACTAGCAAAACCGACCACTAAAAGTGTCACATAATATGGCTAACTAAGTACGAGTACAAATTTTTAGGTGTATTCGTGTACACTCAGCGAGAGTATTTCCACACCCCCATATAACAAAAACATAGCTCTGAATAGAGTTAATAATACTAGGTACACTCGGGTGTATAATGAACATATCGTCGTGACGAATTCCGGAGAAAAAACTCACCGGGGTTTGCCCAAAGGGAGATGGGAGAGAGGAGTAGGAGAAGTTTCGAGGGAAGAATTTAAATGGCATTGACTCTATAAAATGAGAAAGAATCGAAATAATAGTGTGAAGCGTGAAGGGAAGGGTGGCTCAGTGATCGAGACAGAATTCACATGGCAAATGCGTAGGAAGTGAAGAATTAGATCGGGTGCTACCAAGGAATCCACATGATTAGTAGGAGATTTTGTGATTGTTTTTTGGGATCCAAAACTTAGTAATATACAATAACAATTTGCAGAAGCTGGTAAAATAATATGGAGTTAATGTTAGATTGGAACAACACACATGATAATTATTGGACGGTCCATTATAGGATGTTGCAAAAGGGGTATTTCTAATAAACGACACTTTTTTTTTTTTTTTATATAGTTTTCAAAGTATATTTGTCCAATGATTATTCGCCACTGCGCATTTTGCTTTAGAAAATGTCAATTTCGTCATTGCCACTATTGTCAAGGACAACTAGGCCGACTTTTGGAGTTGCTATCAAATTAATGGTGTTAGATTTTTAGTCAAAACAACTTCAAGAATATTCAAACACCCCCTCCCCGTTGAAGTTTTCACAATATCAAAGTAGAGCGTAAAAATCCAAGAGTTTATGACAATAGTAAAACTGTGGATTTCGAGTTGTATGTCAATACCATCTCAGTTAAATTAATTAATTATCTTGATTGTAAATTTGTGTTTATGATAATTTAGTTAATGTCGTATGGAGTGGCAGTTTTTAGTGAGAGTGCGTGCTATGGGATTTAATGATGGATGGGTAGAACGGGTAATGAAGTGCTTAACAAGCGTTTCTTTCTCTTTTAAGATCAATGGAGAAATAAAGGAATATGTTAAACCTTCGAGAGGGCTTTGACAAGGTGATCCTATATCACCATACTTGTTCCTCCTATTTGTCGATGTCTTTTCAATGATGATCCTTTAGGCATTCCGTGAGTCCGTGAGAAGCATGTTCATGGAGCATACTATTTGGTAGAGCGAATTCAAGAGAATATTATTCTTTTCACTGTAAAGGGGCTCCCTAGCATTTCCCACTTATTCTTCGCAATGACAACATACTATTTGATAGAGCGAATGTGAGAGAATGCTCGATTATTGCAAACATCATCTACAGCAAATTAGTATCTATTGAGCATCGTGAATTATTGATGAACATATTAGGGGATAAGGAAGTGGTGTGACACAATAAGTATCTAGGTATCCCTATTGATATTGGAAAGTTCAAGAAAGAAGTTTTTGGAGTTCTTAAGGAAAGATTATGAAAAAAATTCCAATGGTGGAAAGAGAAGCTTCTGTTATGACCAGGTAAAGAAATCCTAATTAAAGCGGTGGCTCAAGCTATCCCCACCTACCTTATGAGCGTCTTTAGAATTTCGAATACCACTATTGATAATTTTCACTCTATGATAGCTCAGTTTAGGTGGGGAGATGGAGGGGCTAGGAAGATCCATTGGGTTTCATGGAAGAATTTGTGTCGTCCTAAGGAGAGTGGAATGGGGTTTCGCAATATTAAGGTGTTCAATCAAGCATTACTCGCAAAACAAATATGGGGATTATAGAAAAACCTGGAGTCCTTATTAGTCCTTATCTCAAGGCTAGATACTTTAAGCATAGGGATATGCTAGAAGCTTTTAGAGGCTACGATCCTAGTTTCACGTGGAAGAGCTTATGGGGTGCAAAGTCTTTAGTGATTGAAGGCTCTAGATGGAGAGTGGGAGACGACTCTACTATTGGGGTTTGGACTCATCCTTGACTCCCAACTACTGTTAATTTGGGATACGCCCTTAAACCTTCGGCCTTTGACGAAAATGTAACGGTTAGTAAACTCTTGGACCCAATTTTAGGGTGCTCGAGAAAGGAATTGATCTATTAGAACTTTGAAGTTCATGATGTTGAGATGATATGTAATATGCCTAGGTCTATGAAGGTTAAACATGATGTGTTATACTGGATGGGTAGTCCTAGTGGTATGTTCTCAATGAAATCTTGTTATTGGCGGTCTTCAAGGGGTGTTGGAGGAAGCATATGATTCGGGGAAGTTATGGAGTAATATTTGAAACATGGAGGGTCCCCCCAAAGCTTAAACATTTCGTACGCAAAAGATTCCAAATGAGAACAATATTTTGAAATTTTCGGATGGGGAAAATGGATAGAACAAAAAAGAATGGAGGGAGTAGTAATTTAGCTTTAGTGGAATTATTATGGATTTATATCAAACGTAGGAGGAGACTTTTATGGTTATACTTAAGGAGATTAAAATACAGTAGACTCAGATTTCGGAGATATTGTTATAGGATGAATGAAAGATGGTGGGTAGCTTAGTTTTGGTATATGGTGGAATTGAATGTAATAGATTGGATAAAACAATAGAAGTGGTGTATGGCTCAAGGTGGAATATGGAAAGAGTTCCTTTAGATACTAGTAATATAGGAGGCAAATAGGTTATATAAAGGTTTATTTTGGCAGGAGCTATCGAAAACACGAAATCAAAGCCCTTTTCTAGCTGAAGTAGCTAGATTACGAGCTCTACTTACGAACAATTTTTTTTACTATGATATAAAAAAGGAATTTAAATAACAATAGGATGTATAAGGCTTAGGTTTAGATTAATTGACAATAGGATGCAGTAGAGGTTAAATCATTTACGTGGAGATGGATGTCCTTCCTTTGGATGCTTCTTGGCTGCCTTTATATAACCTTTGGTGTAGCACGAGAGATATTTTTTGGTGGTAGTTGGAGTATTCTAACAATTTTGACCTCGTTCATTTAACAATAGAGAGTGAATATGACTCCTTGATAATAAGATCCTCTTCCTAACTTAGCCCGACTTTCTTCTAAATATTTTCTTATGTTAATTTTAGGTCAATGATTATGCAGGTTTTCACATATAACAAGGTTAATGATAGTAATTAAAATCCAAATTAACGGCATTTCATGATTACTATAGATAATAGATATCTAATTTAATTGGGCAATGGAGATATTTCCAAAAAAAATGTCTTATTTTTTTAAGGTTCCAAAATTGTGATGTAATAAAACACTAAAGCTTAGATAACGTTTTATTACATAATTTTTAGTTTGGGGTTCATCAAACATCGTCCTACAATCTCCAGCTATCACCCGTAATTCATACGTGAATTACAAAATTTGCCCTTACCTGTATATAATACTTTACATGTATTTTCACTTTCACCACTCAATATAAGTTCATTTTATTTCTCACTTTGAGTTTTTTACTTTATTTTAATTTTATTCTCACTTTTCAGTTGTTTGCACTTTAATATATCTAACACGTAATATTAACTAATACAAATCTTATATTATTATTAACCAACATATATTAATTTATATAAAAATAAATTTTATTATTATTAACTATAATAATATTAACCTAATAACATTAATATTTTTAACTACATTTAATTATTAACTAAGCATAGTATATGATTTAACTACAAAACACAAATATTATTATATGTATTATTAATAATACTAATTAATAAATATTAACTAATTTAATACGTAATTTTAACTAATACGTAATATTAATTAATCATATTATTAATCATTTATCTAGATTAATGAATTAGCTATGATTAGGGTTAAAAAAACTAGATTAATTTTAAAAAGTTCTACCAAGGAGAACTGTCCAATTTGGACGGTTCTACCAAGGAGAACTGTCCAATTTGGACGGTTCTACCAAGGAGAACTGTCCAATCTGGACGGTTCTACCATGGTTGAATCGTGTATTTTACACGGTTCACCTATTTTTTTTTTCAAATTTCATTCAATCCATCTTTCTAACTTAGATCTCGAAATCGAAACAGCACACAAAATACAATACATAATCTTTATAATTAAATATCAAAATATTAAATATAAATCCATGTAAATTAACTTTAAATTATTTGGAAATAAAAATAAACTTTAAATTAGTTATTTTTCGTAAGTTGTTATACATTAAAGTAAAGAAGAAAAAATCTTTGTGTGTTTAGATTTGCGTGCAATATGTTGTGTTCATATAAAATTAATCCTTAAAAATCAAATTTCATAGATTATATACCGTTAGAGGCTTTTTTGGAGAAAATAAGTGAAAAAATCCCTCGTTAAAGTTTTGGAGGTACGTAGATCTCGAAAAAATACCCAATTTAGACATATTATATGCCTCATTCGGAGTCCCATAGCCAATTTTATAACTTGTTAAAGATTTTTTTTTCAATATTTCAAATAAGACGCCACTAAGGCCATTAAGACAAAACATGGTTGTATAGTACCTTTAAAAATAGGGGATTTAAAAAAAATTACGTTGTTCAGACTATCGGGCTAAGAGATATGCATCTCTGAATTTTCCAAAACCTTGGAATGCACCCGAAATCTATGAACAATTAATTGGTTGTTTGTTTTAAGTGAAAAATCTCATAGATCGCGATTTTGTGTGCCAAAACGAGTGGTCATATTTGAATATTGGATTTATATATGTTTCATGATTGATCATTTCTTAACTTTTCTCATCTTTTAGAACACATTATTTCTAATACATTATGCATGATCTTCTTAGCTTAGATTAGATTAAATTCTTGATTAGATAAGTACATAACTAGATTAGATTTACAAATTGGTGACATAAAAAAGGGTTAAATTAAGTTAGTAAATTAAAATGTTAGATAATTAATAAATTAGGGTATTAAATGTGTTAAATTAGGTTATTAAATATAAATATTAGATAAATATATACATATATATATATATTAAGGCAATATCGTAAAAAAAGTGTGAAATACAGATAAAATAAAGGCTATAGGTAAATAATCATGGGTGATTTTTAGCGATCCACTTTAGTTTACCCCAATTCGATCATGCCCCAACCAAAACCAAGTGTCCAAAAAGGCAAAAAGGATGACAACTTAAATTGACTTATATAGTGTCCTCTACTTAAACTATGATGAGCACGAATTCTCCCATTCTCCCAACTCTTCTTCGCTACAATGTTATTTTTTAAACATAATACTACATACATTCCTTAGAATTGTATTTAATCATCAAATATATTCCTAAAAATGGTGTAATTAGTAATAATAAGTGAGTATCATTATACTATATCTGTTGGGAGCCTATGCTGACCAGAGACACAAACGTGTCTAAAAGAGACACGGACATGTCTGGTCAGTTTCAGTGAATCAGAAGCTCTTCTGATTTGCACTATGATGAGAGACACAAATGTGTCTGTATAATTTCAGCAGATTAGAGACTCTTTCAATTTACTTTAGTATACATCTTTTTCCTTAATTGTAGGAGTAATTTATGGAATATTTTCTATGTATTAGTTTGACCATAACTTTTGAGAGGGTTTTTTGGCAATATATATTTTGATCAATGAATGAAACCAAAGGCAAAATTCAAGCCTTTTACCTATTCTACAATATCACAAAACACAGTATTCAAGTCATTTGAGCAAGTTCAAGCTAAAATACCTTTTTTTTTTTTTTTGACATTACTTAAAATACTTATTGAGTAAACCGAGTACTGCACAAAAACATATAAAATTATCGCGTTTTACATGTTATGTAGCTGTTGATTTCCCTACTAGCCTTATAGTCGTACCACCAGTTACATGATAAAGGTTATGGTTTTTCACGAGGTACCATGCGTTTTTTGAAAATTTATTTGGTACGACCCCTTAAGTCAAGTAGTTAATTAGTAAAATTGCAAGGGTTTTTTATGTGAATTCGTTAGAATTTTTTTAATATAATGTGTTAATTAGGGAATTAAGCGACATAGTGATATATTCAGATGAGTTTAGTATATTTTTCAAATCACGTGTGTATCTCATGAATTTTTTAAAATCTCATGCAAGGCACCTCATGAAATAAATGATAGATGTTATACTTTGTTTTCAAAATTCTTTTCTTATAAACATTATTTTCCCAATTTTCTACATAAAAAATTGTTCAATAAAAGCCCTAGATTGAGATCTATCGTGAATCCAATCCTTATGGATTGGGCAACACTGTAAAGACTAGCGAGAAAAGGTCCCCTCCTTCTCTCTTCACCAAGAAAAAAAGGGTGGATTGTAAAAATCAGGTCTTTTAATGGCAACTCACTCATCGAATTGCCCATCTACGCACTAATACATCTTAAATCCCACCCTATAGTCATATTATGTGGTTCAACTAAACTATGTGAGGTGAATTACGCCGTCTAATTTTGAACTGTTACCCAAAACTATATAGTACTTACAGTAAATGATAGAGACAAATCCAACAACTAAAAAATATCTTTAAAATTTGCAATGTTAGGGCTCATATAAAAAGAAGTTACAACTAATAAAAGCCAGAAGAAGTGGTGTCATGACGACAGTGATGGTCTATGTAAGATTACGCGAACGGGGCCGTATGCTGGTATATGCCATGGACTAAACATAGTATATGGGGCGGTGGAATTTGTGATGTTATCCGTATTATTTGTTGCTTCGCATTTGGGTTGAGCATATGATTCTGTAGTTCCTTATCAAATCTCAATCCTTCCTGGAAGATTGGGTTTGCTTCTAAAAAAAGGTAGAAGAAATGTTTCAGAATGTATGTCGTTCCAATGTCCCCTTTAAAAACCATTAATTACCAAGTTAAACAAATATTAATTGGCACCATGTGAATTCCGGGTTTCCAGCAATCCGTAATCACATCGATTGTGAATGAGAAAGATGATTCATGGACCACCAGTCAGCTCTAGATCCATATTGGAATTTGGAATGCTGAAGTTTCAATGGCTAGCACCAGCCAACATGCTGATCACCTAATACCTAAAATTGAGAAATTCCTAAATATTATACCAGGGGTATTTTCGTAATTTCATTTATATATATATATCTTATATCATAATGTCTATACTTGATATACGTTTTGATGTATTTTTATATCTCCTGTATTATTGTATGTGATATAGCAATACATATATCTGATTTAACAACAGTTATATTTGGTATGATAGTATCTATATATCAAATTTCACTATCTTGATATAAGACATTTGCTCAGAAGAGTTAGATTGTTTTAACAAGTGAAATATGGAGGTTAGAGAATCACTGAAAATACATTTTTCTTACGAGAAATGATTATGATTAATCAGTCATTTGACCTTTCTTGCTACAGTGTTCATATAAGTTTCACTTGTTTGATGAAATCATACAATATATGGTGTATTCTTTTTATATCCACCTATCTTGGTAGGGTTAATTTATGCCTTTGTTTACACTAGTCCAATATTCTTATAAAATATTCCCTATTCATTTGGTCAAAATAGAAAAATTTTACCATATTTATTTATGTCAATAATATTCTTGAAATTGGTTATTAGCTTTGTCTATATTCAAAATATATCATTTTCATAATTTTTTGTAAAATTTAAGTGTAGATATTATTAATGACTAAAAAGTTATATTTTAAAGACTTTGAAAAAATAAATACGAATCTTTTTACAATGAAAGAGGACCTTTCACTGAAAAAGGATGCTCATAATAAATGTTCTGCATCCAAAATACTTGGGCTAAAATTGTAATATTATCTCTCTAATAAATTCCACAAAAATTGATTAAACACACCATAGTTCAAAATTACCAAAAATAATATAATTTTCTTATCTATTTACCATAAATTTTGAAAGTTTACTCATTAATCTATGAAAAATCTTTTTATTTTTTATTTTACACCATATTAGAAATATATTCCCTCTCATTCAACCAAAATAATACAAACCCGATCTAACTTTCATACTCTCATCATTAAGATTAACAAATTCTCTCTGTTGAACTTCCATAGTGCAGTTGGTGACAATAATATTTTATTTTTTTAATGCTAAGATAAAAATAAAAGGGATATAAATATAATATATGTAAAATTTATCATATTAATTAAAGTATTTCAATGGTAAAGTGTCTACTTATATAAAGTTTTTAATGTAATTTGACATGGGTTTGATTCCCTTTACTTACATATTTTATGATTATCCGTTCGATTTATTTTTTCTTAACCCCGTACTATATATATACTTCACATACAAAATAAAATATTATTGTCACCAACTAAAACTAAATACAACATACAAAATATTATTATCATCAAAATAGCTACTTATGTCACAAATAAAAAATGCAAGAAATTCAACTAATTATTTTGTCTATTATTTGTACATAGTTATCATTGTTCTTCATTTTGTTAATGTAATAACATCTTATTAATTCATTATATTTAGAATGTATACTATATTTATTAATTTATGAAGAGAACTATTTATAATATTATTAAGAGAAATGACCATAATAATAAGATACTTGATAAATAAAAACTTTTATGAAGGGGATTGTTCACGATATTGTTTAAATTAAATTTTTTTATTTATGATTTATGTGATTATAATGCATAGTATTATTTTTAATCATATTTTTTAATAGTTTATTTATTTTGTAAAACCACTATTTAGTTTTTTTATATTTGTTAAACAAGAAAATAAAATAATACGAAATATATTATTGAATTTTAGGGCCCAAATTTCTTATTTTGCCCTAGGCCTCTAAAATTTCAGGAACGAGATTGTGTACAGCTAATAAAGAAAGCTCTATCGCAATACGTCCTACTAAGGATAAGCAACTACATCATGAAAGAAGGTATGGGATTCGTGTGTGGTAGTCTCAATTCATTCCCTCATGCGCATCTAGTGCAGTGTCTTTGTAACATTCATAAACCCTCTCCTGTTTAGAAATATAGCATCCAGAAAAAGAAAGCAGCTTTGAGAACTAAGAAAGTAGTCTACAGGATAGACCTCTGCTTCACTCTTCACCCTTTAGGGGGCTTTACCCTCCTGACCGGAGTGTTGTTCACTCGACTTTTCCTGGCGGGAAGTACTTATAACAAGCAATAGTTAAAGAGAGAAATCTAAATCCTATATCAAGGTTTATAAAATTTTACTAGTAGAAATTGCTTTAATTGCTTCCCCTTAATTACTTCAGTTAGTGTATAGTCAAAGCACTTATACCTTTAATTCTTTGGTTATAAAACAACCAAGACACTTATAACATTTAATGCTTTGGTTTTAAAACAACCGAAGCACTTATACCCTTTAATGATTCGGTTATAAAAAAATCGAGGCACTACCCTTTAATGCTTTGGTTATAAAATAACCGAAGCACTTATATTATTTAATGCTTTGGTTTTAAAACAATTGAAGCTTTTATACCCTTTAATGCTTCGATTATACAATAGTCGAAGCACTTATACCCTTTTATGCTTCGGTTATAAAAAATTTGAAGCACTTATAAATGGTCTTGTGTTAAATATATAGAGTGGTGTATATATCGTTATAAGAAAAGCAATATATGAGGCTAAGAATCCGATACCTTCTCAACATATATAGAAATTTAGCATACAATTAAGTTTTCTTGACTTAATTGACTTCGTACGCATGAATTACATTGGAACATATATAGGAATTTAGCATACAATTAGTTGAATCACTTTTTTATTTATTGGCACGTAAAAAATAAAGTAGAAAAATTATCCCAATACATTGGTAAATAGAAGCACACATTAAATTAGAAAATAAGAAGATTAATTTTATCCATAATTGCTTACCTTAATTGCTTTGGTTTCAACTATATACAAAGCAATTGAAGAAAAGAGATATATCAATATTTGCCTGCTTCGGTTAAATAAATAATTGAAGCACTTATTATATTAAGTGCTTCGATTAAGTAAAAAACGGAAGCACTTACTACATTAATCAAAACACTTATAAGATTAATTGATTTAGTAAAAAGCTGAAGCACTTATTACATTAATCAAAGAGATATATTAAGTGCACTTATTAGTAAAAAAATCGAAGCTCTTATTATACAATCTTTGCTGTATTCCAGACCAACTGTCTCATTCAAACTCTTCCTTCAACCTTGCAGCAGCGCCGTCTTCTCTTATTCAAACTCGTCCTTCAACCTCCTCCCATTCGAACTCCTTCAAAACTCCCCACTCGAACTAATTTCCTTCAACTTGCAACACAACCCTTCCTTTCTTTTGAACTCCTTCAAAACTCCAACTTGATGATTTTGGTTTGGATTGGTGTTCGAAACTCCTTCTACTACTCCTTTAATTATCTCCTTCAAATGTACTCATACTGCCGCACCTTAAAGCTATGTGCATTTTCCTTCATATGACATTTTAAAGTAGGAATGTTATGTGTATGAATACCTAGAATTTAGGTTTAATTTTGTATTTATTTGGAATTCAATTCGTAGTATTAGGGTGTGTTGATAACGGGGACTATCGTGGATTTTCTTCTTTTGCTTCATGAATGAGTTGCTTTCATGAATTTCGTTGGGTTTGGATGTTAATAGTAATGTAAACAGTTAGTTTTAGGTATAGAACAAATTAATTTAGAGTAGTCCGCCTTGGCACGTTGCGATTGGATTTTTTGGAATTGAAGTGATGCCAAAATTGGTGAGAAGTGCAAAATGAGAAATTCATGTCTTATTAATCAAATACTCGTTAAAGATTCATTTATTTGATAAAAGTCATCTAATTTTTTCATGTGGGGCTAAAGTTGGGAATTTTGGACTTGTTGATCCTCCCTAACCATGTCCATGATTATTGTTACTTAGTTTATACTACTCGATGATTAACAATTCTTGTTTGTTGGAGTATTCTCAAGTGCATTTATGTATGTAATTAATAAATCATATTTTTAGTAACAAGTGAAATAAATATGCGGGTTCAACACCACTTTTGTCTAAGTCTTACTAAGTACTAAAATGAAGCAGGATAAGAGCTTATTTGCCAAGTCCATATTCGTATAGAGTTTGCAAAATCACAAATTTTTTCTTTCTTTTCCTTATAATGAATAGTTTCCTTTATGAATCGATTTTCTTTGATTTCTAATAATGATATATTACTCCAATGGACAAGTGATAAAAAAAAGGATATTTATCCATTGGACAATATGCTTGCCTCTGTGATTAACCTATCTACTTCAAGCTATGCCAAATGCAAGTTATTAAATATTTTAGATTTTGAATTCTTATGATAATGTGAGTGGTACTATAGTATATTTGTGTACTTTATAGTTTTTGAAATAGTCCACACATTTATTGATAAATCTATTTTACTATTGAGAGATGATGGTCTATGTTTGTGATGAGAATGAGTGGGGTAAACTTATTTGGCAAAGTACTAAAAGTATCTTAATCAAGATATAGTTTTACACTCATGCTTCAATGATACTAATCCGAATTTAAACCATTTAAGTGATAAGATTAGACTTTCTTAAAAATCTAATCAACCTAAAAGATATGAATCGTTAACCAACTACATAAGAGAGTTATAAAAGAGATTAGGATAGAATATTCTCTAGGATTTTATAAGGATATTAATTTATCCTTAGAGATTAATTTATCCTAAACCAAAGATTAGAGAAGGTAGTTATAGATTGTATATATAAATACCCATCAAGCATATACAAAACAAGAGCAAAATTTAGAAATGTGGGTGGGTTTGGATCTTAGGATGATGATTTTAGAGGGTTCTCTCTCCATCCCCCTTAAAGGGATTGAGGGCCTAATCTTCTATTCTTAATTCATGTTTTTAGAATATTTTGAGATATAGCATATTGCATACTGCACCATTGGAGCATTCGATTTTAAAAATATTCTTACTCTAAGGCACATTTTAACTAGGAACCTCACTGGAGTAGAAATGGTCTTTATATTTTTCACGCACTCTTAGGATAATTTTTTATGTTTCCATTTACTAAACTGGGTCTTTGAGGATTTATCTGATTAACAGGCAAAGTATTAGGTTTCCTTTAAATGCTTCATATTGCCTAGTTATCTTGAGAATCAAATATACATTTCTTATATAATCTATTAACTTCTAAGAATGAAGCATGTATGGCAAAAATATTATTTGCAATTTTATCTCAAAATGACCCTACATTTCATAGGAACAAAAAGATAGGGACTTGGAATGCATATTGCATGTCAGAATGCACAAGAGTCCTCATAATTAGAGTTTATCTTAATATTTTCCATGCACTCTTAATTTCCATTTGCTGATATGGGTCTTTGCAGATGTATTAAAAAAGTACTAGGCTTACTTTTAAAGCATAAAGCTCTATACTGCTAATAAACTTTCATAGTGAAATTTCTTTGAGGAACCTTAATATGTACCACATAGGTCACTAATATTATTCTCCTGCTCATTCTAAGATGATGTGTTCTCCTGTCTTAATTCTTATTTTGTTACATTGTTGTTTTCAGTTCTACTTTGTGTATGATTCTGCACTGAGTGTTGTTATTACACCTCAGATTGAAATGTCATGTGAGGTAGATGTAAATCCAAAAGACCGGACAATTGTTCATCAAAACTGCTATCTTGAGGTAATTGAGCTACTTGTATTTCATATATCTCCTCAACCTCTTATTTTCACTTAAATGACACATGGTAATTCCTTACTATATATATTTAAAAAAAACTCTCTTATTCCACCATGGTATTTTAGGAATTAACAATTTTTATTATTATTTTTCAATAGAAAAATTTAATCTGACCTTTTCAATCATGTTGAAACAACTCCTCCTTAATCCTTTTATTAGTATATGGTCGAGCCAATACATGGTAAGTTGGTAAAAGTATAAATTTATTCAATTAGTATCATTTACATTGTAAAAAGTTTGATAATTGACAAAAATATAATAGTTACACTTATATTGTATTTTGGACAAACTACAGCACTACTAATAAATTAAGTTTGAGAAAACCAACAATCAATCTAAATTTCCAGTACATAATAATAATGTAGTCATATATAGATGTCATAAATATTTCAAAATAATAAAATTACTATATGTATACTAGGCAATCATATAATATTACTAAGTAAAAGTGATAGACAATATCATAGCACAATTACTTATACTCATCATATTAATCTTGAAGTTATGTATTTAATAGTTATATCTAAATTCATATTACATTAACCTAACCAAGGACTAATAATTTCTTCGAAATAGAGCCAAAATAATCTTTTAAAACCGGTATTCAGTGACGCCTAATATGAGGAAAATAATAGATATTTTGTCATAGAAATAACAATAGTAGTTACGCTATAAGTGTCCTCTTTCTAAATAGGTAAAATATTTTAGGAACCATCCCAATGTTAATTATTGACACAAAATTGCCAATTAGGCATGAATGCATGGTTTATGAGAACGATACTTGTGAGGGCTAATAGAGGCTTGAAATGTCACTTATCTTGTAGTCACATTGTGCCATAGTACATACATATTTTTCAAACAAATAATGATTTTTTAATTTCTTCAAATTTAAAGTCACTAAAACAATTGGTACATAATAACAGTAAAATTATTGCACTATTTAGCATAGAAGATGCTTCTTACATCAAAAACTTTAAGAACAATATAAATATACAACTTATTAATTTTATAAATTTGAGTAAAATAAATAATATATTATTTAATGATGATTAAGAATATAAAAATATCTTTATAGAATAAGCAGTATAAAAACTTTTGAGGAACTCATTCACATTTATTTGATGCTCCATAAGAACCAAATGAAGAAATAAGAGAAGTAAAAATACTTTAAAAATAATAGGATGAAGAATGTTATTATCTAAGAAAGATATTCGGAAACTCAAATCATTCACTTAGTCATTTCGTAGTTTACATTTATTTAAAGTATATACAAAATTGTATAATTACGCCAAATTTTTAAATTAATCAACAAAATTTCTACAACTTTATTTAGTAGAGATTTATGTTAAATACATAAGAAGTCAAACATTATATTCGTGTTCAACTAAAAATATTAATTGGAGTTTATTAAATTCATATTTTATAAAAAATACATGTGCATTAGCACGTGCATATGCTAGTGTACCATTATTCAAAAGAATGAAAAACTATCTAGCTAGATGGAAGAAATCTTTTGAAAATTTAGCTTTTTCATTTTGCTTTTAAGTTATTAGGTATACCTAAATCTATCTGACTAGTTGGTTAGTTTGGTGTACTCCGAGTTAGATGGCTCGCTTTGATAATTTTTAGTTACATAGTGAGAATACTTGACAAAAATTAATAATATATGGTTGCAGGTTGGTCAGGTCAAGACCACTCAAGTTCTTAAATTTTGGAAAAATTATGGACTCAATTTTAGTATAAAAAAATTTCTAAAATTTTTAATGTTAATTTAGAATTTATTAAATAATTCAATGTTAATTTATAATTCTCCTTATATAATAAAATAAAATAAATGGTAATGTAAGATCATAAAATAGAAAAGTATAATTCAATCATGAAATAAAAAATTTTAAATTTTTTTTACTACCTTAAAAATTCATAATTGTCATTCACTCAAGGACCTAGCTAGGACACCAACACAACATACCAATATTATTTTTTCTATTGAGGAAACATACCACGGCAATAAAATTTAAATGAAACATTGTAAGAATATATAAACACATTAACCATGATAAAGAAAAAATTGAGTGACATACCCAATTTCTGAATTCCCTTTTCACCGTCTATTTCCTCAATCTCATCATATTCAACGCGTAATTCCCTCATTTTTTTTCTTTATTTTTTGCTTTTAAATCTAGTATTTAATTTTTATTTTATATTCACACAAAAAAAAAATTGTTTCATTATTTGCGATTGACTTTCTAGCATCTATTATAATATATTACAAGATCAAAATTCAGGGATAGAAAATTTATCTTGCTAAAACATCTTTCCTTATGTTTACTATGTTAGGTCCCATAAAACATGCATTGTACTAAAATTGACTCGATAATGTTAAGTTTATGAATTAAATATTCAAAAACCAATAAAACTTGAAATTATAATAAAATAATAAGCTGTCGGGTGAAATCAAACTTGACATAACTTAGCCTCTAGGACTAAATTATTAAAAAGTTGAAACGATTTTTTCATATTAAAAATATTCAAAAATTGTAGAGAATAACCGTTTATTAATTTATATTTTGTACCCTCTAGGACTAAATTATTTGGAAAAATATTAAAGATATAAAAATAACTATAACAAAAATGGTACAAAAAATTAGTTAGAAATAAATATATTTTAGTCGTGTTTGTAGATAAATTCTGGCCAAAAAATTTTTGTCATCCTTAAAAATTTCAATAGGAAAAAGAGTAAAAATCTTTAGTGGGAAATAGTTTTTTCTTCTTTCAGTATATAGTAATAGATTTTCACAAATTTACCAATATAGCATTAATATAAACATAAAAAAAATTATTTTGTTTGGAAAAAAGTAGCTGAATATTAATTTAAAAAATTATATATATGTATATATCCTCATCAATTTGATAGTAAAATTCCCTTACATGTTGGTTTTATGTATATTACATGGGAAAAATTGGATTGTGGTTAAAACCCTTATATAAGGGCATTTCTACCATGGTTGAACCACCCATTCCAGGCGTTTTGACCATTTATACCGTAAAAAAATACCTCGCTAAAAATCTAATGATTGTGATTTCTTGTTACTCGATGGTGTAGGCGTGTTCAGAATTTTTTTCTGACAATGTTGGCAAATTTTTTAGAGAGAAAGCGATGGAGAGAAAGGGAGAAATTATAACAGTGGCAAAAGTGTAATTTTTGTTGGCGTTAACGAGTATTTCGTCAGCGATGAATAACAACTCCCATAAAAATTATTATAAATTTTGTTGATGCTAGAAATAAAATGGAAATTACTACTCTACCCTAGATATTTTAGAGGAATATCATTTTGTCTCTCTAGTTATTTTTATGTGAATTAGTAATATAAAAATTGAGTAATTTTCAATTACCTAATTAATTACCAAATTTGTCCTTTTATAAATTACTACTTTTTATCCTCAATTTTTAAAATTTATATCTTATAAACATATTTGTTATAAGTTTGCTACTAATAGGATATAATTATCTTTATGATATATCTTGTATGATATTTATCTTTTGTGATTTATATCCTATTTTTCATATAACTCTTGGAATTATTTGTATATATATTGGGAGTTTTCCCTTAATGAAGTCATATAAAAATATTCTCCCCTAATTCTTCTTTCTAGTTTATCATGGTATCAAGAGCCTTCTAAATTTTTTCCTCTCTTTCATTTTTGGCTCTGTGTTTTATTTTTTTTTGGTGGTCGGTGCTGTGAGTATCGGTATCTCTTTGCTGTCGGTGCGTGATTCTTCTTCAATTGCTATTGCTGCCCCACTAAAACAAGATTGTGGTGCTTCTAATCACACAAAATCAAAGATATTGTGCAGTTTTGTGTTGTATTGCTGTAAGTTTTTGGTGCTCCATGTACTGTAAGTTTTTGCTATTGGGGTTACCTTGTAGTGCTCTCATGTGTGTACTTACTCTCTTGTTGTAGGAGATTATATTTTGTTGTCGGTTTCTCTCGTGCTCGTGTGTTTTATGGCTGCCCCGATTTATGCTCCCTTCACCCCGTATTACTTGCATCCTTCTGAGGGTACCGGTACTCTTATTAGTCCTATTTCATTAACATGCAATAATTATGATGAATGGGTGCGCTCTATTTGTAATAATCTCTGAGCTAAGAATAAATTAGGATTTATTGATGGTTCTATCACCAAGCCTGGTGAGAAATCTCCAGACTTGCCTCAATGGGAGATTGTGAATTCAATGCTTGTTGCGTAGATTTACAATACTATTGATGCTTCCATTCGTAGGACAGTTACTTTGTCAGATAATGTGAAAACCTTGTGGGATGATCTACGTGCCCTTTGTAATGGTCCTCGTATTCATGATTGAAAATTTTGATTGCTTCTTATCAACAACATGGTCATTCTATCTCAGAATATTATGGTGAATTGCGTACCTTGTGGGAAGAATCAGAGAGTGTTGTTAAGTTGCCCGTATGTACATATTCCGCTGCTAAAGAATATGCTACATTGCTAGAAAATGAAAAATTGCGTAAGTTTTTTATGGGCTTAGACTCAAAGAAGTATCGTGATGTGGCCTCGGGTTTGCTGTTGCTCGATCCCTTTCCTACTCTAGCTTATGCATTAGGAAAATGTCTTGCTGCTGAAAGACATCAATATGTTGTTGATGGACAAGAGTCTCGAGGTGAGGTAGTCAAATTTGCTGTTGATGGTAAAGCCCAAGGGCGTGATAATCAATTTGAGATTCGGGTGTGCTCACACTGTGGTAAGAAAGGTCACATCAAAGACAAGTGCTTTGATCTCCATGGGGTACCTGATTGGGCTCAATCATCGGGTTATGGAGGCAGTCGTGGTGGACATAGAGGAGGTCGAGGTGGACGTGGTGGCGGTCATGGTAGGCGTGGTGTTGTTGCGGCGGTCGTGGATCGTTTGCACTCGGCTTCCACAGGTGGTAACACATCGACTACAAATGATGTCGATCGTAGTCTGCTTCCTACTCTTACGGATGCGCAAGTTCAACAATTAATTGCTTCCATTAAGGCTCTGTTTCAAAATTGCATGGTAAGAATAACTTAGACGAATGGATTATTGATACTGGTGCCTCCAATCATATGTCCAGTAATATTACTTTATTTGATGACATTTGAGATATTGGTTCAGAACCCGTAGGACTCCCTAATGGCAAAAGCACTACCGCCACTAAGGAGGGTCGTATTACATTGAGTTCTAATCTAATTCTTAATAATGTGTTATATGTTCCCGCACTCACTACTCAGGACAAGAGTTTGAGGAACCTGATTGGTGCGGGGAAGTAGTGTAACGGGGTCTATCTTTATCGGCCGGTACGTTGTACTCAGGCAAACACCACAGTTGTGGAGTCGGCTCGATTATGGCATATGCGTTTGAGTCATCCTTCTATGAATGTGGTTCATTCCTTTCTAGGTGTAGGTCGTAGTAGGACAAATAAAGATTGTGATTTTGGGTGTGATGTTTTTTTCAAGGCTAAACAACCACGTAACTCTTTTCCTTTAAGTACTAACAAAGCCACTGATTTGTTTAGTTTAATTCATTGTGATATTTGGGGTCCTTATCGTATTGCTTCTAGTAGTGGTGCTCATTATTTTCTAACCATTATTAATGATTATTCTCGTGCTACATGGACTTATTTAATGGTTGGAAAATATGAGGTTGGTGAGTTGATTAGAAATTTTTTCTCTATGGTCTACACCCAATTTAATAAACGTGTGAAAGTTCTTCGCAGTGATAATGGACAAGAGTTCTTATGTTTGAAAAGATTTTTTAACACTAATGGTTATTTGCTACAAATCTCTTGCGTTGATACTCCGTAACAAAATGGTAGGGTGGAACGCAAACACAAATATATTCTCAATGTGGCTCATGCTTTACGGTTTCAGGCAAACTTGCCTATTGATTTTTGGAGGGAGTGTGTTTTGACTGCATGTCATCTGATTAATAGAACATCCACACCTCTGCTAGCAAATAAAACTCCGTATGAATTGTTGTTCGATAGTCCTCCTAATCCTTCCTCTTTAAAGGTATTTGGATACTTATGTTATGCTACTAATCGACCTCGTATTAAAGATAAATTTGGGTCTCGATCACGGCATTGTCTCTTTGTTGGGTATCCTTTTGGTCAAAAAGGACGGTGGTTATATGATTTGGATTCTCATCAGTATTTTGTGAGTCGAGATGTGAAGTTTTTTGAGAATGTGTTCCCCTTCTCTAGCTATGTCGTGTCTACACATTCACCTACAACGAATCTCGACATGTTTTTATCCCAACATCCTCCTAGTTGGGTGGATGAGGATGATTTTGATGTTTTTCCGAATGCTTACCCACGTGCTTCAATTCAATCCACAGATGTATCGCTGCCTGCCCGTTGTCACCACGGAGAAGTTGTGGTCTTCCCTGCCACTGTTGTATCTGTGAGGCAGAAGATACTGCAACTGTGACGATATCTGTCCCGCCCCACCGCGAGGTGGCCGTGGACCTTGCTGTCGGTGGCACGTTGCATTCAAACAATGAGGTTTCTCATAGTGATGACTTAAGGGGGAGTTCTAGTGATGATCTTGGTCAAGGTCATCGTGTTAAAATTCCATCTTCTCGTTTTCGTGATTTTATCACTAATACGGTTATGATAGACCCCCCTACACCAACTGCTTTGCTTGCTCCATCTCATTCCTTAGGTAAACCTTTTAATATAGCTTGTTATGTGAATTATGATAATTTCTCTATACAACACAAACATTTTCTGGCAGCTATTTCATCTCAGAAAGAGCCGACCTCCTTCAAGGAGGTCGTGCAAGATGCGGGTTAGCGCAAAGCTATGAAGAAAGAGATTGATACTCTTGAATGTAATGCTACGTGGACATTAGAGGATTTGCCTCCGAGAAAGAGAGCTATTAGTAGTGAAAGGTTTACAAGATTAAACGTTGTGCAAATGGAGAAATTGAACGTCTTAAGAGTCGATTGGTGGTTCATGAAAATCGGCAAATTGAAGGTATTGATTAGAATGAAACGTTTGCTCCTGTTGCTAAAATGGGTATCATACGTGTTTTTCTTGATGTGTCTATATCTAGACAATGGGAGTTACATCAGATGGATGTGTGCAATGCTTTTCTTCATGGTGATTTGGAAGAAGAAGTTTATATGGGACCACCGCCTGGTTACAATAGTCTTATTCCCGGGAAGGTTTGTCGGTTGCGCAAGTATTTATATGGGTTAAGACAAGCTCCGTGCCAATGGTTTGCTAAGTTATCTGCCGCTTTGCAAAGGTTTGGTTTTAAACAATCTTATACAGATTATTCTTTATTTAGCTATGCAAAAGGTCATACAGTAGTTCATGTGCTTGTCTACGTTGATGATTTAATCATTGCGGGTTCTTCACATACTATGATTTTGCGGTTTAAGAATTATTTGAGTTCAGGTTTTCATATGAAAGATCTTGGTGTTTTGAAATATTTCCTTGGTATTGAGGTTGCACGTGGCAATAGTGGATTATTTCTGTCTCAGAGGAAATATGCTTTGGATATTCTGTCGAAAACCGGCATGTTGGGATGTAAGCCAATTGAAACACCCATGGAGCAAAATCACAAGTTGGCTTATGTGGATAATGACCCGTATGGTAAACCGGATCAATATAGGCGTTTGGTGGGACGTTTGGTTTATCTTTCTGTAACTCGACCAGAACTAAGCTATTTTGTTCATACACTTTCACAATTTTTGAGTAAATCACAGATGACACATTGGGACGCGGCCATTCGTGTCTTACTCTATATTAAGGGTTGTCCAGGACAAGGTATACTCCTTTGCCCTGTTCCATTGCAATTGACAGCATTTTGTGATAGTGATTGGGCGACGTGTCCCTTGACTAGGCAATCCTTGACGAGTTATTTTGTGCTTCTTGGCCGATCACCAGTTTCTTGGAAGACTAAGAAGCAACCGACGGTGTTTCGTTCTTCTACGGAAGCGGAATACCGAGCTATGGCGGTTGCAACATGTGAGCTTAAGTGGTTAAAATCTCTGTTATATTCTCTTGGTGTGTTACACTCTACGTCTATGATACTTCATTGTGACAATCAGTCTGCATTGCATATTGCAAATAATCCTATTTTCCATGAACGTACCAACCACATTGAAGTTGACTGTCACTTTGTTCGTGATGAGTTGCAAAGCGGGAATATTGTTGCTTCTTATGTACCCACTAGTCAACAATTGACAGATATCTTGACCAAGGCTCTTGGTCGTCAACAATTTGCTTACTTTAATACACAAGTTGGGCATTTGTGACTTATATGCTCCAACTTGAGGGGGAGTAATAGGATATAATTATCTTTATGATATATCTTGTATGATGTTTATCTTTTGTGAGTTATATCTTATCTTTGATATAGCTCTTGGAATTATTTGTATATATATTGGGAGTTTTCCCTTAATGAAGTCATATAAAAATATTCTCTTATAATTCTTCTTTCTAGCTTATCAGCTACTTTGTACTGCTTTTGGGCAAATTTGAGCAGAAAATGACACCATAGTATTGGGTAAGATAACCTATTAGGTTATAATACTATGAAATAAGTTTTTTTTATATAAAAAGAAATAAAAGCCATAAAATAAACCTTTCATCGATCCAATACTAGAATATTTTTTTTTCAAAGTTGGCCTTAATTTATGAATTATTTTTATGACATCATTTTCCCATCAGATTTGTCAAAAGTAATATTAGGCAGATCAATAGTAAGTATGTATATGAGGTAGTAATTCACACATCAATAAATTAAAGGTAGTAATTTACAATATGGTAAGTTTGCTTGCTAGTAATTGTCCCTTTTTTAAAAAATTAAAACTAATTTTCTATTCTCATTAATATTTCAAAAGAATATGTAGTACATATGAACATAATCTTTCCATCTCTTTTGGACATATTGTTTCTTCTACCTATAGTCTATTTTTTTTTTCATCCAATTATGGCTAATATAAAGTATTAATGTTGTTTGCATATTTGATCTCCAATAGTATTTAATTTTTTTTTATCAGTTTAATAACATTTGTCATCGTGTAAAAATGTTTCTTTAGACTTTCGTTTTAATCAAATTTTAATATATTTTAATTCCATGTGGCTAATAAAGTTCTAAATTCAATTTTACAAGTTGGTTTAAATTTTTTGAGATTTACTAAAGCACGTAACTTTAGTTTTCATATTTTATAATTTATACATGAAAAATTCAAATTTATTATATTTCATCCCACTTTATTTTATAGGGATTTTTTTTAATTGTTGGTTGTTGTACTAAAGTATATACTTAGCACTATCCTAGCAAAAGCACGTACCTAATCTAGTTAGATATACTATAAACTTTTTTTTTCCACGAATGAAAAATCACGTAGATTAAAGAAAACGACTCAAAAATTACATTACAATCTTTATTTTCCTTATCCTTGAAAGGGGTCGGTAATCGGAGTGGTTTTTAGATTATCAAGCAAACGTCTAGAAGAAGTGTTAGTGATGATGAGTCACTAATTCACTATTACCAATATAGATAGAGTGGATCCACTAAGTTTAGCATCCACATGGAAAACCCCATCTGTTTTTGGTGTAGAAATTGGGTGTCTTTGGGGAAGGTTAATGGAAGGTGGGATTTGCATCATACTCATATTTTAAAGTATTAACTTTTGTAAGAGTAGGAGTATATAAAACTTAGGTTGCAAAATGAAAAATGTCTTCCATAAAAATTTAACCTACTAAAGCTAAATGACATCTATAAATCAATAATTCAGTGATTTATGTGAATCATGTGTGTCTATTTTAATTTTTTCTGACAACTGAAGGATGATGTATGTGAATTCACATAGTTATTAGAGATACCATGTCATATAAATTCTAAATTAGTACTCCCTTCGTATTTTTTCCTTTTCATTTGAAATCAGGGAACAAATCAAGATAATATTAAATATTATTAAGATTTTATATAATAATTTAAATTAATATAAAAATTAGTATAAATTCTATTTAAATGATACAAGTGAGTTGAGTATTAAATAAATAATGAAATTTCTAAAGTTCATGACATTAAAGAATTAAAAAATCAACCAATCCTCAACCAAACTTTTTCCCCCAATCGCAATATTAAACTAAAATAGAAAAATTTCAAATGAGAACTACATTTTGAAATTTCCGGATGGGAAAATGGAAAGAACAAAAAAACGAAGGAAGTATCCTTTAACAGTATAAGTAGAAAAATTGGAGATGAGATCTCAATCAAACAGAAAATGGGGAAAACAAAAACTATAGAGCTTACATCTAGTGTTAACAGAAAACACTGGTTCACAAGAAAAATATTTACCTTAGATGTGAGCATAGTTATAGTGGTCGTTTAGATGCTATAAAACTACATAGAAAGTACAATTTCCTGGGAGTAGAAAATTTCAGAGTTGTTTGGTTGACAAAAACACGAGATGTACAGTCTCCCGGCTTCACTTCCCACAAGGGAAAGCTGCTTACCAAGTTGCCTCAGGTAAATGGGAGCGACCCATTGTCATCCAAACAACATTCCATACTTCCATGGGAATGAAACTCCCTCATTCCTGAAAAGCATAACTTCCTACGTCTGACCTAAGGACTGGATAGACAGAACAGTACAAGAAGAAGAGAGCAATGAGGGAGATCGGATTCCAGATCATATATCAGGAGAGTCATTCGCCTTGACAAATCGACCCTTAACTCGCTGTCTGTTATCAGCTCTAGCCTTCCTTGATTCGTATCGAATGTGTTTGTCATATCTGTTCACAAGTTTTTGCCAAATAGTTAGCAACTTAGCATTAGATGATTTATTATGAAAAGTAAAAGGATTTTAATCAGAATAAATGGAATATAAATGCCTTCGTGATTTCTTCTTTTCCTTGTAGCGTAGCATAGCCTTTCCTCTGTTCTCTGCTAGCTGATCCATGTCGGTTGTACTCATTGGTTGTCTCCAGTAAGGCCATTCCATAAACTGCAGATTGTGCTCTTCATCAATTGTGTCTGGTTTGATTAATTTAGCGTCTGATGATGCTCCATCAGCTGTTACGTAAATCTCAGTGTCCATTGTCTGATTCGCGTCATCCTGCAAAGTTTTTTAAAAAGCCAATCTGTCAATCAACTGTTGCTAGTCAATGTGACAAAACTCATATAACATGAATGACTGAATCAGAAAACAGAGCTATGAGATTTTCTGAATTACGTATCAAGAAACAAAAACAAAATGAATGGTTATGATACATGGACCAGCAGCGGTCAGAAAATCATCCCCCCACCCCCAGTCTAGGATATTTTAACCTGATGAAAATCCTCGTGTTGAAGGAAAATGACTTCTTCAGTTCGTCTATCAGGTTGCCGCACTACTTTCTTCTCCTTTACATTCGTCCCAACTACTACATACTAGATATGTAAGATTTGCTTTCCCTTGATTTATATCAATGAAACAAACCTTTACCCACAGAGTTATCAACAGTGGCAAGGGATAATTTAGGAAGGATACATCCAAGTCACCAAACTTAAGGTTCATTACCAATCTTCCAATCCAGATCAATATATACTATGATAGCCCATATAGGTGTAGCTCACATAGCATAGGATATTGTTTTCTTCTTTTACACACAGAGGCTATTGTTTCAACTCCCACCAATCCACCATTACTACCGGTACCTTGTTGCAAGAAGTATCCAACCAAACTTTAACAAATCTTACATTTAATGGATACATAGGTTTCTTTCTATCAAATGGTTGTCAGAAACTACAAGAAAAAGATCCGACCAAATATGTTTGCCATTAGCTACTTATGCAACTTTCCACCCTTAAAAAGTGTACAAATGGACAATAGGAAGTTGAAAATAGAGCAGCAGCTTAACATTCTTTTTTTTTATTTGAAGCTTAACATACTTTTAAGTTTTAACACTTGAGAAATTTTGTAGCAACTCTATGAAAGTGGACTAGACTGGAAACCATGTTTGAGTTACAGCCTATGTAAAAGTAGTATCCAGAATCTTATTTTGAAATTGTTGAAATAAAAAATGTAGTAATTAGCTTCACTTACATCTCTTGATTGGGAGCCTTTGAGGATTCTTGAGCATTGCATCTCAAACTCATCTTCTGGTACCCCAGTTGATTCACAAGAAGGCTCGTCAATTGGTGCTCCCAACTGGCCATCCCAGTCCTTAGGCACATCAAATATTAAGGGAAACGTTAGCTAAGGAACTCTTATTTGGAGGTCAACAAATTTGAAAGATCAAAACCTTCCTTTCAGCACTGTTTGGAACATATATTAAACTACTCCATTAACTGACGATATCTTCTGCAACAACTTAGAGTTGTTGTAGAAGACAAAATCAGGGAGAGAAAAACTATCTCCACCCAACTCACTACATCAGACATAATAGACATCGCAAACAAGAAATCAAAAATGAGTTCTCAGTTAAGCTGAAAAGAAGACAAATGATGCTAACATGCTAGCTTTCAGCATGCTGCATGTATGATTGAACAAAGGTACAAAAACGTAGGGCCGCTTTTTCAAATTTCAAAACTGGCTTGATAATTGTAAAAAAGTTCATTATAAAACTATATCATACACAGAAAACTGGCAATGATATCAATTAGGCCCTTAACTAGTCGGAGTATTAAAGTAAAATCAGTGATATCACCAAACAAGTTGACACTGAAAAACAGACCAGATCAAGTGAATGACTCCAGTAATATAAACCCACAATTATATTGTAATAATGTATGTCATGTCCATTGCCAAAAAATAAAAATGTATATCATGTCACCACACCCTTAATCTTTTACAGCATCTACTTATCCTTATCATCTTCTGCCAACACTATAATGCCCATCAGTTTCTTCAACAAGCTTTTATTGTTCTTTCAATATCAAGGATAAGCATTTTCCAAACATAAACCTACAACAATTTAGTGCTCAATCATTACAAAGATACAAGAGCAAAAATAGCAATTGAATCCTAACAGAATCAGTACTGAAACAGCAAGAGAACCGGCATTCCCAAACCATAAAAATATCTGATAGAATCTTCCAATCTAAACTCACAAGAATGATAACCAAACTTTCAATAATCCACTATGAGGTTTCCCTTAAACTCATCACAGCAGCAGGCTATCATTCCAAGTTCGCGTTCGACAAACTCAAAACCCAAACAACACAAATTATTGGGTCCTTCAAATTTCAAAGCTCAATTCCAAAACACCATTTCCTCCACACAACATCATTCACTAATCCTCAAGAAAACCACCAAAATCCCCTACCTGAGCAAGATATAACTCGGGAAGGCCTAAAACAGTTAAAAAAAAAAAAAAAAAAAAATCTAGCTCAACTTCAACACAAGTCTTCATCATTGGATATTTCAAAACTCGAATCCATAATACTTGAGTTCCATTCAACATCAATAAATATCAAATCTTCATGATATGACTAACAAGAGTAACAACCAGCCATTAATCAACAATAGTAACCCAAAAAGTTCAATTAAATACTAGACATGTCAAACTATGACCCAAGATCATAACTAACCAAGTATTAAAATAATCACAACGTGAATCAACTTTAAGCAAAAGATGCCCACATAAACAACAAAATTATATCACTAGAAAAATCCAACATCAATAATTAAATCATACAATACTCTATTTTTAAAAAGAATTGAAAGTGGGAACAAATATTATGCACTTATACTAAACAAATAATGAGTAAATAGTAAAATAATATTTTAATATAATAAATAAAAAGTAAACAATATTAAAATATATCGGGATAAAGACAAAAATACAATTTTTAGCCTAGGTTATTTATTTCGAATTTTGGATAAAATTAGTAAAATTTCTAAAATCAGGAATAACAAAGATTATATCGCTAAAACAATCCATCATCTATAATTAAATCATACAATAATCCATTTTTAAAAACAAATGAAAGTGGAATCAAATATTATCTAATTATAATAAATAAATAATAGAATAATATTTTAATATAATAATTATGTAGTAGAATAGTATTTAAATATAATAAAAAAAGTAAAATACTATTTAAATATATTGAGCATAAAGACGAAAATAAAATAATTTAATAAAGGTTATTTTTGTCAAAAATTTAAGACAAAATTAGGAACAGCAAAAAGCACGGGGAGTAAAAAATTATCAAACTATATAATAAATTAATAAATCAATTTAACCTGAGGAGGTTGATAATCAGGCTCAAAATCCCACATAAAATCTCTATCTTCAGCAAAAGTTCTCTCTCCTTCCTTCATCAACAACGAAGTAAAGGGCATATTATGCATATACAACTCGGACCCGTCCCCGTTATCCAGGCTCGGAGTACCCGGACCCACCTCCGAACCCGTATTATTACTGGTATTGTTTTCCGGATCCTCCAAATCCCACTGGCTTAGCTTCATCAACTGTTGCAAGACCGCATCTTTTTCCTCATCCCCCAAACACGGCACAACCAAATCGCTGATGCCCCAAATGGGTGCCAGCTCGACAGCGGAAGGTAGCCCATCGATGGCGGATCCCGGATCGGAGTACCCGACCTGGGTGATTCGGATGTGTTTTAAGGAGAGAGAGTTGGCGGAGTGGATTTCTCGGTCGCAGAGCAAGCAGAGGTTGGCTGAGTCGGCGTCGCAGTACAAAACGGCGGCGTTTTTACTGCAGTAGTCGCATTCTTTAAGCTTCATTTTTTTTTTCAGAGAGCAAAAGTGGGGAGTTTGAGAATTGAGAATCGAGAGAGAGAGAGAGAGAGAGAGAAAGTGAAGATGGGTTTTACAATGAACAAGAATGTCTTATGTCACAATGCCGCACATGATAACTTGATAAGCATGGGCCAGTTCAGGGAGACGTGACATTTTAGGCAAAAAAAAAATGAGAAATAAAAATAAAACTATCATATAAAAACTTTTTAATATAAAGTTTGGTTAAGTGGGGCCTAACTTCTTAAATTATTTACACTTTTTGCCTACTTGGCACGTAAAAAGTGCAATAATTATCTGCTTACGTGTTTGACTCTGACTAGTTACACATTTTTTTTTTATTTCCTCTGATTTTTTTGTGCTTTTTTGTCCCACTGTGTGTTTGTTTTTTTCTGAGAACACAGATATTTGATGAGGTCGCAATCCAAAAAAATCATAAATATCTAATGGTTTTGAAATGGATAAATATCTGTGTTTGGTCCAACTTGTAATCCAAATGAGTTAGTTTAGCCTTTTTTTTTTTGGCAAAGATGTAGATAAACATGCAAATCAAATTAGGTGTTTGATTTGGATTTGGATGTAGTAGGCAAATTGTGTGTAGACTAAATTTTAGAAACCATGAAACACGAGAAAAATAAAAACTTTTTCATGTCTGATGTCGCATACCAGGATCTTCAACTCTTTTCGTGATGTAGAGGGGTTAATGAGTAGTTTTACTGCTTAAGCACTATCTGTACGAATTAGACTAACTTCACTTCTCCTGATAGCTTCTCGCATTCCCCACTTATGGCCAAGAGCTCGAAATGGAGTTTAGAGAATGCTTAGACTCTTTCTCCACCTCTTTCAATTCTACCATCCGCATTTTGAATAACCCATCCTATTTCTACTTTGATTCTTCTTCTTGACCCTCTTTTAGGCTCTATCGACTTCCACTATGATTAGATTTTTGCCCTGAAGACTACCAATCGTCCAGCTAAGAAGTATCGGGGGGGTCCAAAAGATAGCAATAGGGTTCGATGGGATCCCTTGTAGCAAAAATTATTTATATGGAGCCATATGCTCCAATAAAGAAGAAGGAAGACTTCTGCTCTTCCTTGACATAGATCTTCATTTTTCATAAAATATAGGAGATAATTCTTGATCTAAACGCAATACTTGGATCTATATCAAAAATCTTCTAACCCAATGAGGAAGTATGCCAGATATGTTTAGAAACCTCACAGTCTCAAAATAAGTGATCTAGTGACTCCAGCTATCTCTGGCATATTGGGGCAAATATTATTCTGGATAATTCTCCTCTTGACTAACTCCACATGTGCTAGAAGGGCTCAATTAAGAAACTTCCACCCAATAGAAGACACTTTGGTTGAACTCGTAGCTTATAAAATTTCTTCCGAAACCAGTCATGAGCACTATTAAAAAGCCCAGGTAACCCATTTGGCAAGTGATCCTGGTCACGTAAGAATTTGCAGCAATCTTGTATTGAGAAAGACCTTGTTGTGACTTCCATTAGACTACTTCATCAAGCTTATCATGATGACTAATATGATTGTCTAGGAATGCTCTTGCAATGTCCTTGTTAAATAACCTCCATATCTTATTATGTTCCCAAGTGTTGGTTCCATTGAGTAAATCTGCCACCCACTCTAGTCTAGCTTCTTACAGTTTTAAATCAAAAGTTATAATCTTGATTTTCCCCTTAGGTAATCACAAGTCCTCCTTAATTCTCGTGTCCTTTTCATTGCTAATGACTTTACCAATGCCCCCTTTTCTTTATCTATCATGGTTGTTGAGACCATACTTTTGAAAGCCTAAGAGCTCTATTGAAATTTTCTAGTCCCCTAAGCTGCATTTATAGGGGAATATTTGTACCTCCATAAAACCAATGTTGACACTAGAGATTGAGGAGACAAATGAATTCTCTAAGCTTGTTTAAAGAGAAGCTACCTGCTAATTTACAACATATTATTCATACCAAGACCCTGTTCATTCTTGGGAAGGAAAAAAATTTCTTTCTATTCCAATAGATCGACTTTTTATCTCCCGAAGAGCTCCACCAAAATCTAATAAGAGTTGAGTTAATTTTTTGAATAAATTTCTTAGGCATAAGATAAATCGAACATGTGAAGCTAGCGCAATGAAAGTTACATTAATGAGCAGAAGTTTCCCTACTTGATTTAGCGTGCAAAATTTCCAAGACGTTTACTTTCTTATTATCCACTCATATACAAAATCTAACTTATTATAGGGCCTTCCATCAACCTCTACTGGTATTCCCAAATAAGAACCTAGAAAGAGTTTATTCTTTACTCCTAGTGGCTTACACGTATACTTGATGAATCTACTAAGAGTGTTAGGTGAGAAGACAACAAAAGATTACTCTAAGCTTACTATTTCCCCCCAAAATTACACAAAACTCATTCAGAATATTCTGCATCAACACGCAATGTTGAGGAGTGGCCTTGAAAAAGAAAAGATCATCATCCGCAAACAACAAGTGGAAGATCTTCGGAGCAGTCCTCTCAATTCTAATCCCTTGAATATTTTTCTATTATTCAAGCACATTCTATTAGGAGGATAAGACTTCATGCACATGATAAAGATATAAGGGTATATAGGATCACCTTGCCTAAAACCCTATTTGGAGATAAATAAGGAAGACAGTTCACCATTAATCAAAATGGAGTATAAAACTGTAGACACACATTGCATGATCCATTGTATCCACTTTAAAGGACATTCGTTAGCTTGTAATACTTAATAGATAAAATCCCATTTCACTCTATTATATGCCTTTTTAAGATCCACCTTGAGAATGGCAGCATAATCTCTACCCTTTTCTTATGCTTAAATGCTTAATCCAATTCATAACTTCACGAGCAATTAAGCAATTATCAAAATTGAGTCTTCCAAGGACAAATGGATGATATTCACTCACCACATTTCTCATGATGGGTTTGAGTTTAAGAACCATGTACTTCGAGACTACTTTGTAAATCTTATTACAAAGACCAATAGGCCTAAAGTGATTTACCGTCATAGGATTATTGCACGTCAAGATTAGAGCAATAAAGGTCCTGTTCTAGTCTTTTGAGAGCAAAGTTCCATTAAAAAATCTTGAGACTGTTGAAATTATATCCTCTCCCACAAATTTCTAGAATTTTTGGTAGAAAATAGGAGGAACACCATCTAGCCGGGTCATTTTAGAAGGGTTAAGATGGAAGATAACACTTTGAATATCCTCCCTAGAAAATGGTTTTAACAGTTGATCATAATGAGAAGAATGGAGTTTGGTAACCGCTGAGAACCAATCAAACTTCCTTCCTTGCATGGCACTCAAAGAAATGAGCGCTAGGAGGGAAATTAACCTGAAGAGTACCAAAATTATAGTGAAATCAATGTTCTTGAAGCTCCCAAACCTCTGAATAATTTATGTAGCAACTCCATCAACAATAGAAAGGAGGGTTCCCAAGCCTCAGATTTGGTTATGATTTCGTCCTTGTAGATGTATTCATCATCTATAAGGAATGCCTAGGAATCAATAACTCCAAGCATAGTAATCAAGAACATTGTGCATGAATGCCTAGTAATCAATAACTCCAAGCCTCTGAACAATTTATGTAGCAACTCCATCACCCTTGATTAGTACTTTAAAGGTGTCACCAATGTCAATATCATGACCAAATCTCACAGGATAATCTTATCTCGAATCCTATTCCAAATTTGGCACACCTAGTAATGCAACCATTCAAGGGGAAAGTTCACTCGATAAGCAAATCAAAAAGACCGAGCCAAGGCCAATTAGAACTCATCACTACTTCCTTTGAAGATCGTAATGCTCTCTTCAATGCATTAACAAAGATCCAAGAATTTAATTGATTTGAATTTAAGAGGTAAACTTAGGATTCTATCGATTTTGGATTTTAAATGTAAGCTTGAGGTTTTATCGGTTCGGATTTTAGAGGTAAACTACGGGTTTTATTAGCTTTATATTTCATAGGTAAATTCGAGATTTTACTAGCTTGGATTCCAAAGGAAAATTTGGTTTTTATCGGTTTGGATTTAAGAGGTAAATTTGGGGTTTTACCAATTTTTTGATGTTTATGAGGGCTAAAAGTGAGTATTTTTGTGGTGGGAACATTAATTTTTTCCAAGTTGGTGTAATTGAGTCTTTTTGAAGATTTTCGAAGGATAAGACAAGGCTTTCATTGTCTTTGGGGAAATTATAAGAGGTGAGGTTCAAAATTTTCCATGCTTGGGAGAATTTTGAGGTAAGGTTTGAATTTTACCATATCCAGGCTCTTTTCAGGAGTTCGATTTTTAGGTAGTATGATTAGGCATGATGCGGCACTACGACGACATGGCAGGGACATGATGTAGTTTTGACATGAAAACGAGGATGACCCTATTTGTTGATCATGAACTAAGGATGTATGAGACACAAATATGATGGTTTAAGGTTTTCCCTAAGGTGTTGCAAAGCTAGATTCCCAATGTTAGTATTAACAATATTGGAATATGCAAGTCACACTAGCATGATAGTATGAATGCAAAATGCAAAAGTCTCCACCTAGCCAAGGTTATAAGTTTAGAATAATGTACGACTAGTTTAACATGGTCAAAGGGTCCATAGCTAAGATAAAGATCCATTCATTTAGAGATACTAATTAAAAGAAGCCAAAGTAATAGGACAACCTCTGTGATACAACATTAGGAGAGCATTCCATAAGCCATGTTTTGGAAATCTTTGGTTAAGCAAAAAGTCGGGTTGTTTTTGGTTAAACCTCCACTTTCAATTTATCTTGAATGTAGAATATACTCATAAGTCGGACCAACCCAACCGGTGATTTCCGACGGTGAATCTGATCTTGATGAGTTTATTTCTCCGATTCTTCCTTTTCTTTTAGGATGGGAGACGATGGTGCTAGAAAGATTGCAGTGAAGATCATGGATGAAGAGCTAGTCAAGCTGCATCTGGATGATATCCATGTACCAACTACTAGCACTGTTAGTGCTTTTATGGATTCACCTCTTGTTTCATCAAAAAGTGAAGAGTGCAATTTTCCATAAACAAAATATCACATGCATGATGAAAAAATCCCTAAAGACAATCTTAAGAAATTTATAAGCATAGCAAGTCAGATTTTCTCAATTTCTCAATGACACACGTAGCCAAGTATGCTTGAGGCACATAAGTCCCAAGCAGAGTCACTAATTTTATATGGGCTTTTATGTTTGCTAATGCTCGGGACGCTAACTAGGTTATGGGTGGACGGCTCGATGAGTGAGTAACCACTAGAAGCCTCAGTTTTTTTTATAACCCAACACGTCTTTCTCAAAAAAGAGAAAGGAAAAGAGGCCCTCCCCACTAGTGCCCTACAAACTGTGAGCGTCATTAAAGATCGACTATGTGGCTTTTGTTATCCTTGTATGAATTAGGTCTGAAGGGTCAAGAGGATTCGCTACCAAACCTTTAAGGGTGGTTTGGACACCAATTAGGTTTGAATCCCAAAATGACTCATGTTAGCATTCTACTAACCAAAGGTGGGTTCAGGAATGAGAAACCTACGCCAATTCAAAAATGATGTGAAAATAATTTTATTAAGAAGAAACAAGTAATATTTATACAAGTAATCTATATTTAGGTGGCTACTTTTTAAAGTCCTCAAGATTAATGGATCTTACACTAGTTATCCATATTTATCTTATTAGGTGTGAGATCACATTTGATTTAGTGCATAAGATAAACGTGATCACATAATTACAACATTGTAATGGGGAGTTGAAGATGCAAATTATGCATTATGTGTACATAAGAATTGAAGATTTATTCTTCAAATGAGGAGTTGAGATTAGGGAAGTTACCCCTCATGATATACTTCAACTAAGGAATGAGTCTATTTATGGGTCTTGTATGACTTAGCCTAAAAAACATCTTTAACTTAATAAGTAAAAGGAATTAAAATATTCTTTATATATGATGCTAGGAAATGAGCCTTAGGGAAAACATCTAACATTCATTCAAGTTTGATGAATATTTAGGATTTTGCTCTTATAAAAGTGACATTAAAATTATCCTAATTAAATTAAACATGTTCAAATCTCTTCATCATAGGCTAAGGTAAATAAAAAGGTACATAATTAAGGTATGATGCATTACAAGAGAGTCCATCCCGTGAGAGTGGATCCTTAAAAATATTACTCAAAGCGAGGCTTATGAGACTTGACCTAGCGAAGGAAGGAGTTGCTCCTTGTCAATCACATCATACGTGCTTAAAAGAGATTTGAAATCGAAAATGTGTGAGTTGATCAAAAGAGTTCATCAAGGTTGATGTTTCTTTGCTTGATCAAAGCTCGTCAAAGTGCATAAAAAGTAAATAAAGAGTTCATATAGTGGAGGTTTGCATCCTCTATAATCATCACATAAAGTGGCTTAACTTGGCCTCTTAAGTGGATAGAAACCATTAAGGATCAAGAGGAGTAGTAAAGGAAGTAGAAGTGGCCAAAGCAAAGTAACATAAAAGTAGACTTGAGAAGGTTCTCGGTTAGTTTACCATCGAGGATGAATCCTTTCCTTGAGCCTTGGATGAGTACTTGAAGGAGTTATGTTTCCTTGGGTTGAGAGGCAAGGATTTGCCTTACTTTTGGCCTTCGTAAGGATTAAGGAAGCTTTGAGAGTGTTAAGTGTGTATTTTGGAAGAGTAGCAGTGCTTAAGAATTTGTAATTTTCAGACCTTATGCACATGAAAATTTAGGGTATTTATACACAAAAGATTGTTAAATGAGAGATAAACATTAAGTTTGAGTGTCCAACACAAGCATTAGCGTTTAGCGCCCATGTTGAGCGTTAGACGACCAGAAAGCATATTTTGCTCAACTGCTTCTAAGGCTTCAAGAGAGTTTTGGGGGTGCCCCAAATCCTGGTGGATCCAATGCCGAAACTGGGCATTGAACACGTCTAGGTTAAGTGTTAAACATTGTGTTCTGGCATCTGGCGCCTGTGCTGCTTGGTCCTGACCTTGAGTTCTAATGTTAGTACGCTAAGGGATTTTGGCTAGAGTAGGTTTTTATGGAATTTATTTAGGAGAAATGGTTAATGAGAGGCATCCAAATCCCGAATCTAGGATTATGAAATTTTCTAAAGTTTTTTTAATTTTAAAAATAAAATCACTTGTTTTACATTACAAACCAAACAAACTACCCACAAAACCAACTAAGGAAATCCATGATCTTCTTCATAAAAGGCAAATATTATAAAAATTGATAATATACTTATTTTTGTAAGATCGTGATTGAGAAAATTTAAAATATAAAATCATCTACTAATGGTTATAGTAGGGGAGGGAATATTAAAATCTTATACATATGCCATATTACCAAATTTAAAAAATAATAAAAACTTAAAATATTTTTTTTTCCCGATATAATATTGATTTACAAGTATTATAATCATCTATTTAAATTAATTGTTATAAAATAATAAATATGTTATTTTTGAAACTATTTTATTAAAATTTTAACTTTATAGGAAAAACATGTATTAACAAAATGACGTTTTTGAAACTATTTTATTAAAATTTTAACTTTAGAGACACAATTAATGTGAGACCTTCAAAACCCCAATGGAGGCTATTTGTTGCTTGGGGAGGAAAAAATTAAAAAATTCAAAAAATTTGCTTCGGGTAACTAATTAATTGTAGGTTTGGATGAAAGAACAAAGTAATTTTGATTTAAAAAAAGAGAATAAACATGCGTAATCATTTTTAATACTTCAGCAAAACAAAACCATCAAACCACGTATTTGGTTAATTTTTTATCCGTCACTCTCCTTCCTCTCCAAGTCTCCCTCTCCGTCCCTCTCTCTCCCCACCCATTGTATTTATAAACCCTAATATTTTCCCCTGTTTTGTCAAATCTCTTATCAAATCGGAGTAATTAGATAAGGACACTTGAAAGAGCATTCTACATCGTCAGCTTTTGGATAAGAGACACTGGTAAAAAATTACCAATTGATAATTTTGTTTTGCTATTTTTGATGCAATTATTACTATTTTAGATTTGAATATTGAAGAATTAGTTGCAAAAGAATTGAATTAATTCTTGAATAATGATGGAATTATACAACTGATGATGGTGGTTGATTATGGTGTCAATGTTTCCAACAATAGCTCATGCGCTATGGAATGGATTACATTTAGCCAATTTTGTTATGCCTTTTTTTCTCTTCATCACCGGTCTCTCTCTCGCTATTTCCTACAAGGTAATACTATAAAATTACCAGTTGATCAGTTATCAATGTTTATACAGTACGAATTCGATGGTGCTATAATTTTGGTTGGAGTGAAAATTTCATAAAGTTGGGGATCAAATGGACGCATCAAAGAAAGCAATTATAAGGGCGATGAAATTATTTTTTTTCTTGGTGTATTACTGCAAGGTAGGTCAATCATAGTTTAAATTTAAACATTATCTAATTATTTCATTTATTTGATTAATTGGGTCATACTATCACAATGTTCATTGAATGTTTATTAAATTATTTAGGATACTACACTACGGAGTAGTTTGGGACAAATAGCTTTTTTAATCACATAGAATATAACTTACCTTGATATTTTATCATCAAAATTTTTAAAATTTACTTTCTAATGTGTCCTAGAAAGTAATGTAGCATACCTGGATTGTCTGCGAAGAAACTAATAGATAATAGGTTTTATTATCCTTCTGATTTGTTATCTTGTACATATCCTTATCTTATGTAAAGATAAGTTTAGTTGTGTTTTGGATAGTTTGGACTCTATTGTATTGTACCTATATATTCATATTAATGAGAAGTCTCAAAACCAAGGGTGAATTATCATAGTTAACATGGTATTTGATGTATTCTAGGTTTTCTTTTCCTTGCTCACGTTTCCTCAACACCCAAGCAACCCTTCCCTTTGCTCTCTGCTTCTCAACTCACCGTAGCCACTCCTCATGGCCTGTGAAGATATATCTTCCTCCTCTACCCTAACCCCTCTTTCTCTATCCTTTCACATTGCTTTTGCCGTGTCTAATATTAAGAACCATGAGTTGTTTCAAATTACCGCATGTGCATATAACATCCTAGACCATATTGGCGCATCATCTCCATGTCCAGAAGCCATTGATGATGTGACTTGGAAGAGGCTTGATGCCATTGTCAAGTAGTGGATTTATGCCATTGTCAAGCAGTGGATTTATGCCATTGTCAAGCAGTGGATTTATGCCATAATATCCACACAACTTATTCATACGATCAGGACACCAGGAGCTTCGGCTTTGGAATTATGGAACCGGCTAAAGAAGTTGTTTCACGACAATAAACATGCAAGGGTCGGCTACTTGGAGTAGCAATTCATAGACACCAAACTCGAGCAATTCTCCAACATGTCCGAGTATTGCAATCACATAAAACTCTTAGCAAACCAACTTGCCAATGCCAATTGCCCCGTTTCTGATCGTAAGACGGTTATGTAGTTGATTACGGGTCTCCCTAAAGGTGAATACGACACAGTTGCAGCTATTGTTTCACAAACAGACCATACTCCAAGTTTTAATAAGGCTTAGTCGATGTTCATCCTTGAAGAAACCCGACGCCGAAAACAAGTGGAAGTTAGCTCTCATGCTTTCTTGACTCAAGCTTTTCAAGCCCCCAAACTGTTGTCCCACCTTCACCCTCTCCGGATCACCGTTAGCATGGGGGTCAAGGGACTAGAGTCCAGAGGTCGAGGACAACATGGAAGACGAGGATGAGGTAGGAGTCAAGGTGACTTCAGTCCTCATATTGCTTTTCCCTCCATGCATGCTCCTTCGAATAATGCTTAGCAGGCCTCGTCTCGTGGTGTCCCATTTAATGGCCCGAGCCATTCTCATCAGGCCCAACATTGGCACAATGGCCCAGCGTGGTATCCCCAAGGTAATTGGGCCTCGCCAGCATGCCCTTTTCTGACTCACCCAAATCCGCAACAATTAAGACCTTTCTCGGGTTTTGTTTTGGGTCCATATCTAAGCACACCACATTCAGTCCAATCCACTCATGGGCCGCCCATGTCTTCTATGAATCTGGACCAGACATACTACTCGATAAATTTACAATCCAACGATGGAGGATGGTACATGGATACAAGAGCAACGTTTCACCTGACCAATGATTCTGGTAACTTCCCTAAATTGTTTAATTTTAGCACTCCTCATTCTATTTTAGTAGGTGATGGTAAACATATTCCTATATATGGTTATGGCAACACTACCACTCCCTCACCCAACACCCTATTTCAATTGAAAAATGTCTTATTTGCTCCCAATATCATAAAAAAATCTAATCTCTGTTAGAAAATTCACGTGTGACAACTCTATATCTGTTGAATTTAACCCTCTTGGTTTCTCAGTGAAGGACCTTTTTTCGAGGGCGACTCTATGAGGTGCAATAGTGTAGGGGACCTATATCCTTTTTCCAATTCTTCACCGTCTCAAGACAGCAAACACCTAGCCATTGCCACCATCTCTCCCTTAATATGGCATCATAGACTCGAACATCCTAGCGACCTAGTTTTTAGTTATCTTAGGAAGAAAAAATGATATTATATAATAAGAAAAACAATTCTCAGTTTTGCATCTCTTGTCCTTTATGTAAACATGTTTAGCTTCCATTTAAGCCCTCTACTACTATTACTTTTTCACCTTTTGATATTATTCATGTTGATTTATGGACTTTGCTTATTCAGGTGAATTGGGTCATACATATTTCCTTGTTTTTCTGAATGATTTCTCAAACTTCATATGGGTGTTTCCCCTTAAGTACAAATCTAAGGATTACAACACCTTCTTGCATTTTCGAACTTTCGTTAAAACTCAGTTCGAAAAAGACATCAAATCATTCCAATGTGATAATGGGCATGAATTTGATAATTCTTCTTTTCATGAATTTTGTGCACAAAATGGCATGACTCTTCGATTCTTTTGCCCACACACTTCTAATGGTAAGGCAGAGAGAATTATCCACACCATTATCACCGTGTCTTGCACCTTACTGCTACATGCCTCTCTACCTCCCCCCTTTTGGGACTATGCCATACTTTTGGTCGTATATCTCATTAACACTCTTCCCTCCACCTCCATTGCCAACAAAACTCCTACAGAAGTTTTATATCGCCGCCTGCCCTCGTATGACCACCTTTGGGTTTTTGGCTGTCTTTGGTATCCTAACATTAGTCACAGCTCCCCCACAAACTTGCACCTCATTTGACGCCATGTGCCTTTCTTGGTTTTCCATCGAACCATAGGGGATACTTGAGCTATGATTTATCCTCACCTAAAATTGTCATCTATCACCATGTTTAGTTTGCCGAAGATCAATTCCCTTTCCCTACCACCAGAAAATCCTCTAGGGACACTTGTGATTTTCTCACATCCTCTACTGATGAATCATTATTCCCTCTCCTCTAGAAAACCCATTATTCCCACCAAAACCCTAATAACCAAACCCCACCTACACCTACTTTGGACCGTAGCCTAGCCCAACAAACTGACGCCCCCTCTCCTCGTCACACAACTCACTCGCCCAGACCCCTTTCCAACCCACCAAGCCCAAATCCTCCTCCCTCACACCCCTTGTCCAAATCGTGAAAAATGTGGAATTTTTAAGCCTAACACAAAGTATAAACCCTATATTTTGGTCCCTACCATATCTCCTATACCCAAAAGTCCAAAATTAGCCTTGCTTGATTAATTGGAATACGGACATGAATGAGGAATATAGTGCTCTAATTATACAAAACACTTTCGATCTAGTTCCTATACTAAAGAGGGTGAACGTTATTCGCTATATGTGGTTGTTCAAACATAAGTACCAGGAAAATGGAGATTTAGAGAGGCACAAGGCAAGACTTGTAATCAACGATAAGTTTTAGCAGGTTGCAGTTGACTATGATAAGACTTTTAGTCTTGTGGTCAAACCAGCGACTATCCGCACTATTCTGAGTATAGATATAGGCCAAGATTGGCCCATATATCAGTTGGATGTGAAGAATGCACTTTTGCACGGAGATCTCAAGGAAACAGTCTCAGTCTTCATGCATCAACCTCCAGGGTTTGTGAATCCAAATGTTCCTAATTTTGTGTGTCTACTTCAAAAATCATTGTATGGCCTTAAGCATGCCCTAAGAGCTTGGTATCAATGGTTTTCTAATTATCTACTAATGATTGGGTTTGTCTGTAGCAAAAGTGATAACTTCATATTTATCTTTCGTCATGGTGACAAGGTGGTGTATCTGTTATTGTATGTTGATGATATTTTCCTAACCGTATCCACTGAAACACTTAAGTGTGAGATTATTGCTCAACTTAAGTATTTGTTCTTAATGTCTAATCTGGGTAAATTGAGTTATTTTTTGGGTATCTTTAAGGCTCGTTCTCGATATATGATGTTTCTTTATAAAAGTAAATATGCAGAAGAGGTTATATTCAGAGCCAAGATGAAAAATTGCAAACGTGTTGCTACTCCAGTTGACACTAAAGCCAAGTTAAGCGCTTATGATGGTATGCCTATGAATGATCCTACTTTGAATCGGAGTCTTTTCGGTGCACTTCAGTATCTCAACTTCACCATACTGGATATAGCCTATGTTGTTCAACTGGTCTGTCTGTTCGTGCATGCCCCTAGGGAACCTCATTTTAATGCTCTCAAACGTATCATTTGATACATTAAGGGAACAACAGGCTATGTCTTGCACTTGTACAGATAAGCTCCTACGGGTCTCACTTCTTATATAGATGCTGATTGGGCAAGTTGTCCAGATACTCAACATTCTACTTCTAGGTATTGTGTTTTCTTAGGAGATAATCTAGTCTCTTAGTCTACTAAACGACAGGCTACATTATCTCGCTCTAGTGCTGAGGCTAAACATCGAGGTGTTGCAAATGTTGTAGCCGAAGTGTGTTGGTTGCACAATCTACTTCTTGAGCTTTACTGTCCCTTGCAATGAGCTTCTCTGGTTTTTTGTGATAATTTATTTGCTTTCTATTCATCCTACAATCTGGTTAGCGTACAAAATATATTGAGTTAGACATTCATTTTGTGCGTGATAAGGTTGCATTGGGTCAAATAAAGGTTCTACATGTTCCATCCTCATCACAGTACGCCGAAATCTTTCCCAAAGGATTACCAAGACAATTATTCCTAAACTTTATATCTAGTCTAAGCGTTCAACCTCCTCCCGCTTTGTCTGCGGGGGAGCGATAGATAATAGGTTTTATTATCATTTTGATTTGTTATTTTGTACATATCCTTATCTTATGTAAAGATAAGTTTAGTTGTGTTTTGGATAGCTTGGACTCTATTGTATTGTACCTATATATTCATATTAATGAGAAGTCTCCAAACCAAGGGAGAATTATCATGGTTAACAGAAACGAAGGGCAACTCACCCTCCTATAGGGACACCAATAGTGTTCCTCTCCATAGGGTCAACAAGGTTGTACAAAGCTAGGTCTTTTTTAGGATCAAAGTTTCCAAAGCCTTGTCCAACCACAAAAAGTTGAATGGGGGTGACTTTGTGCCCCAAGAATGTTGGTGCTTTGCAAAACCAAGTCCACATTGGTGTTGAATGGAAGTACCAACAGCTTGGTGTCGTTTATCATATTTGTGTTCTTAGGTGGTGTGCCAATGTAGTTGAAGGAGATTAGTGGTTTAGAGGGCAATTCAGAAGTTAAAATCCCATTTGATTGGTGGAGGAAGTGTGCTTAGAGGAGAGCTTTGGTCGGCAGGCATGACAAAGGAGACGTTGTTTATAGAGGCCGCAAACATGATGGTATTAGTTGGGCCTTGACATGTATGGTTTTTAGGGAATGGGTTGGTTCTTAAACCCACTGTGAAGAAGAACTGTTTATCAACCTTCTTTGGTACATTAGCTAGATATCGTGCATTTGCTAGGCTCCTAAGTTTGTTAGTTGGCTACACTTACAGTATTCAAAGGCTTGTTCTCATGCATTAACACATTTGTCATTTCCTTAGAAATAAGAAATTTTCAATCGGGCCTCTATCTTGGGTTTATGGATAGGTTGAATTTTGAAGTGTGTTGAATTGGGCATAAGGTGTACTTTATACGTCACGGGATATGATGGTGCTAGAAAATTTTGTACGAGCACTACATGCCTATAACTTTTAGTGAAAAACATATCAAATAAAAATAATCTAAGCAAATAAGTGAAATGATAATGTGTCATACTTTTGTAGAGGGGGATTGAACCATCTATAAATTTGATGATTGTTAGTTTCAAGTGAAGGGATAAAATAGTTTTAAAGGGAGTGCATATTAATTGGTTCGATTTTCGAAATATGTTGGTGAAAATCAATATTTGTATTTATAAACTGAATTAAACATTAACTAGCATGTACCCGTGCAATAACATGGTACTAATATTTAGTAAATGAAAATGAAGAAGTCTGATTATTAAATGAAAAGATAATTAAAAACTTTTGATTATTTGTTAGCTCATTTCTTCACCGTAATCTGTACTATTAGCCTCGTCTTATTCTTCTAATGTAAATAAAAAAAAGGTCTTAAAAGTACATATAAATTAATAACATATAGTGAGTCTATTTTAACCTAGGTAATCAAGTAAGTGTAGTTTTTTCCAAGACACAAAATTAAAAATCCCAAGCTTGAAAAAATCAAAAAGCAAAGCAGTAATAAATAACTTGAAAATCTAACAAATTACGGTATATAAAATAATAAATAAAGCAATTGTATGATGTGTAATGTGAAGTTAGTTTATTCTAAAAGTGAGAACTATGGGCCTCGAAGCCCGATTAACTGATGAAAATGGACACTTGAGTAATTGTTGAAAACAATGTCCTAAAAACCTAATTATGATAAAAGTACTTACACTGTTAATCAAACCTAGATATACCTTGCCATCGAAACTTCCTTTGGATATATGTTAAAGATAGGCGTTCCTCACACAATTTTAACAAGACTTTATAAGAATCGGAAGAAATTATTTTCTCCCATACGTATAAGGTGAAAACTTGAGTTTCTGGTTCTAAACACCAACAAAATCAAATTTTAACTGTAGCAAATTACAAGTTTATAGAATTTTTTAATGCCTAACGCCTGCAAACTCTCCAAGGAGAAAGGTAAACAAGCTAATTCACCTGTAAAAAGTTTTTATAGAACTTTGGAACACAAATACCAGTACGAGATGTATTACTCTACAACACAAAGTAAGGGTATTATTTTTTTAAAAATTATTTATAGAACTTTTCCTAGATTCTACGTATAATGAAAAATCATATAATATTATTTCAATTTCTAATGCATAAAGAAAACCATACGACTTACCTTATGGGATAGATTTACAACTAATCAAGGACAAATTTTTAATAAAGCATTATTATTCTACATAAAGCATTTGGAAATTATAATACGTTTTCAATATTAGGCTTATATCTATCTACTGTTGAGAGAACACGGTTATTCATTAACTCAGATGTATAACATACTGAAGATTTACATCGCTGATAAGGATATATATTTCATTTACAAATAAAAGATAATTACTTTACTACAATAACTCTAACTCATCAGTATACATGCAGATACGCTGATGATGGATATATACAAAAATAAATTACTTTCACCAAGTCAATGGCAAATAACATCTTTAATATGGAGATGGTATTCCAAGCAAAAAGGATTTATTTGGATCAATTGTGAGAAATAAATAATATTCAACTGTTACTAATCTCTTTGCCCATGAGTCAAAACCTTATAGCTAATTTTTATTTCAATATGTTAAAAATTTCAGGGTATGTGCGACAATATTAAGTATAAACACCGGCTTGTCAATTTGATATGATTCATGTGTACGATAATTATAAAGGCTGATAAATGCCTAAAATGTCGTTTAACTTGCAATGACATTGAAAGTATATATAACAATAGTTTTTTTAAGTAAAATTTTAACTTCATAAAGTACCAGTAAAAATCGGAGACAACAAGGCAACAAAAGAGTATTACACTATTTGGCAAAGAGGCAGAGATTGTTATGGGTTATAAAGTTTCCTATATTAAAACCTTTTGATGATAATATAAGTCTATAATTTATAGAGTTTATTAAGATAAATACAAAAATTGCAAAGCTTTATTTCATTACTATGAATATGGAGACATTTTCATAGAAAAAGAAGTATAAAAACGTCTACTAAATTCGTTCACATTCATACTACATGCTCCCACAAAAAAATAATGAAGAAATAAGAGTTGCAACAATTCTTCATAACAAAAGGAAGAATTTTATTACCTTAAGCAAGATATGAACAACTTGATTCATCAAATTAAAGATTTGTTATGTATTTAATCCAGTCTATATTCAATGTCAACAATCTAACTTCTTCAGTTTCACTTATAAAATTTAATATCGTGATATTGCACAGACACATACTAGTAATAATTTATTTTTAAATAGCACACGATTTAGAACATAATTTGAACTTAACACTTTTCGAAATTCAAAGCCATTTCTTCAACTCAATTTAACATCTCTAATCTAGTGTACTTCAAAAACAAACAAAATAAATGGATTGATTTATATTATATCGATGGCCCCTTCCAATTTTCCAATAAGGTGTCCTCAAACAAACCAACCCAAGCCACATTCACAAACCAAAACCACAAAACCTCCATCCATCAATGGCGAACCGAATTCTCCACGCTTCACTCTTCATCTCCTTCTCTCTCCTCCTCGCTGTTTCCTCCGCAGTCGCCTCCTCCGACGCTCCCTTCATCGTCGCTCACAAGAAGGCCACTCTCAAGCGCCTCAAATCTGGCGCCGAACGCGTCCTTGTTACCATCGATATCTACAATGAAGGATCTGCGTATGTATTTTCTCGCTTACTCTTGTATTCAACTTTCTATTTTTAGATCTAGAGTTCTTTGATTTATTTTGAGGTTGTTGTTCATTTCGATGATTGCGTTCGTTGACTTTCGATTTGTGGTTGTGCTGTGATGTGTGATTCTGTTTTGATTGCTCAGTGTTCGAAGCAAACCGAGGACGGATAATTTTTCAGCTCATTTCATGACTGTTATATTATGTTTGATGGATTTGTGTTTGATTGTTGATTTTGTTCGTGTTTAAATTTATGATTTTTCTGTTCATTGTTGTGTTGGAAGGCGAATCGAGGACCAATAATTTCGACTTCCGAGTTCATTTCTTGATCAATGTGTTAAGTTTTGATTGAAGTTTATGTTCGATGAGGAGGAGGATTACTCTATATTTAAATGTTCATGCTGCATTATGTTTAGAGATGAGGAGTGAGGAGGAAGAATAATATTGGATCTATTTTACGAGTATTTGCATAATCTTATATAATGTCGAGGGTTAATGTGGTTGTACAGTGTATAATTTATGATTGAGGAAATTGCGTACTGATGAAATATTGAATGTTATGCTAAGTTTGTGAGGGATGATTGAGATGTTGAAATTGTGTATTGGTGTATTTTTGAATGTTAGTTTTGTACAATTGACCTATAATTTCAACTTCCTTTAGCTTTATTGAATCTTACCAATTTCTTCATCCATATTTCTGGTGATTAGAGATGTTTTCTAATTAATTCTTTATGTGAAAAGCTAAATTATTCCTAACCAAGAGGGAAAATCACCTGGTTGGAGTATGGAGATTCAATATGACCTTTAACATGTATTCTTAAATAGTAAGTGAAACTTCGTCATAGATGGTAGATAGACCTGTGGATATTGACTGGTAGATAAGGGGAGGGTGGGTCAGTTAGACCTGATGGATGATCGAAGGGACACAATGAGGAAGAGAGGAATCCAGAGCTACATGGGCCCATGGGGAGAGAGGGCATGATTTTCATCTAAGTTGGAGACTATATTATATTTCTGCATTTAAGTTTTAATTAGGAAAGTTGCTAAAAGTTGCAGGGATGGACAGGGTTATTATATTTCCAGTTTCCTTCTCTGTTGTCCTATTCTGATAGAAAAGTTGATTCTTGTCTCTATCAGGAGCCCCTTTGATTTATCAGGCTTGTTGAAGAAGTCTTTACAATCAAAGAGTGTGTTGTCTGCTAGTTTATTGGATATCTTCATTTTTGTGTCTCTAGTTTTTCATTACCTAAGATAATTGATTGTCCTGAACCCCTCAAATGAAAATTAGATTCCCAAGTGTTGCTTTGTGAAAATTCTTTTGACAGAAAATTCATGTGAAAACTAGCTTGTGGGATCTTTTTGACTGTATATCCCCAGACAGATCTTAGCATATGAGTTGGAAGTCTATCAACTTTTATTTGTTGATCTCTTGTAATTTGATTCCATCGTGTCACTTGGCTGAACTTTGATGAACCTTTCTAATTAGTTTAACATTCTGAAATTCTTTATCTGAATTTTGACTAATCTAGGGGAAAGCTATAACTTTCCTCCTAGAATTCGCAATGAAACAACTAAGAGTTCTGTTCTTCTTGCTATGACGAGTCTTTTCCATTACATTTTTTTGTTTAGCAACCGTCATTGAAAGAGCTTGTGTTTCACTCAGAGGGAAGAGGCTTTTGGTTTTCATCTTTTAATATATTTTTTTATTCCATGTCCAAATGATGTTGCTTAGCCAATCTACATCATAGTTTGAGTTGGGCCTATTGATTTTACCTTTTTTTTTTGTCTGTCACATGAACCTAACAAAGTATGGTATTAGTTGCTAACTTTTTATTACTTGTATGCTAGCTTGGCATGAACACTTATATTTGAAAAATAAATATAGTAAAACATTAACACCAAGATTTTGATGGTTGGAGGCACTTGACATTTGCCAAACTTTGGGTTTACATTAACCAAATGAAAGAGCCATATATGAATCAGAGTTGCAGTAAAAGTGCCTGGAAGCTGCTTCTTGATTTATTTTGGGTTTTATATTTCAAAAGGGAGAAGAGATTGGGTAGTTGAGTCCTAATTGGCTTTGGGTTCGATCCTGAAACTAGATTTAAACTGACCTCTGAATGTTGTTTGAGACTCAATTTCAAGGAGGAACTATATGAAAAGCTAGGGTTTGATCAAGGGAATTATAGGAGAGTGATAACATGGATGTAAAGAGTTACTTTTGTCTGGTTCTCATAAAGTGCTTTATGGCATTGACCTACTCATCATTTAGAGAGATCTTGGAAGTTAGTTACAAGGAGAGTTTTCATTAAATAGATTCTGTAGTTTATAATTGGCGTTTCTTGTATCAAATAATTTGCCAGTATGAAGTGCTGGATGTCAAGCTGCATAACTAGCTGTAAAAATTATCATTTTTGTCTTGGAGCTAACAAAGCTGTAGATCTTTTTAATTAATGATCCTAAGTTTGCTTCTGTTTTACCATCACTAGTCCCTCACCTGGAATTGAAAAAAAATGTTTGAGGCTTTTCACAAATCTGTATTGTTTACCATAATTAGTTTCTATGAGGCTTTTTTCTGCTATTTTGTGCTTTAGTGTAATTAGTTTCTGTTGCCTATGCCTAATGTTGCTATCTATATTTGGTGTGGATGTTTTTACATACTTTCATTACTTGATGTCCTCTCATCACTCTGTTTAATTTTGGAAGAGCTGCAATGTAGTATCCACCCAAATTGATGATTTTTTTTGTTGATAAGAACACAAATGACCTTTTATGTTTCATATGTTTTCAGGACGGCTTATGATGTAAGCCTGACTGATGATAGCTGGCCTGAAGATGCTTTTGATGTCATCAATGGAAAAACTTCTAATTCATGGGAGAGGCTTGATTTGTAAGTTTACTATCATCACTCCTAATGATTATAACTTGTGTAAAGCTCATCTATTTTTGAGCTAATCCTTTTCTTTCGTTGCCAGTGGTGCTCTTGTTTCTCACTCTTTTGAGTTGGAAGCCAAAGTGCAAGGAAAGTTCCACGGTGCACCGGCTGTCATCAAATACCGTGTTCCGACCAAAGCTGCACTCCAGGTTTGATATTCACAACATTATAATTAAGTCATTTTCAACATTGTTCTGTTGTATGATAGTTAAATTTCCATTTTATTCAATTAGATGAGAGTGTAAGTTTAATATGTCATAAGAGCTGAATGTCACATGATGACTAGTTTACCTTTAGTCACCCTTAAGCCAGACCTACCGCTTACCTCAACTAGGCCGTTAGTATGGATGAGAAGGAACCTGTTGGAAATGGGCCATATAATTTGAAGAAAAAGCACTAGTGTGACGATGAAGGTATTCAATGTAATTAGGTGAGCATGTGGGTCTTATTCTAGGTAAGCCTCCTAGTGGATTTTCTTTTTTTTATCTTTATTGCTTCCTTAATGATAGGATATGATATACATGGATAATTTAACATGATGACTAGTTCCTAGCTAGCTATTGATAGAATATAAGCTTCTCTTTCCTATTATTACCTAGAGATCCATATTCTCATAGAAAAGGACCACATGTACACAGCCTTATCCTTATTCTCGTAAAAATGCTGTTTCAGGGTTTGAACCCATGACCTAGCAGATAGCAAGTAGACACTTGACCATTATGACAGGCTGTTTATTCTCATAATCTTCTCTTTCCAATTATTACCAAAAAAGGAACTCCTAAATTGGCCTCTACCCATTTCATATGACTCATCTGTGCCCTACCACCCTTAAGTATCAAATATTATGTTTACGTCGATTTTGATATAAAGAATGCTCTGAAATCGATCTAGATCCACCAAGGATGCTCTGGAAATATCAGATTCTTAACATTATGCTTGTTTTCCTTGTATTCCTGTCTTTTCTTAAGGGTCAGTCTTAGACATGACTGAAAAAGTTCTTTGCCTAGTGTCAGGATGACATTTGCTGATGTAGACAACTCGTTACGAACCTCAGAACACCCATGCTTGAAACACTCTTGACTCACACCTCTAAGGCTCCAAGTACAAATCGTCCTTTTGCTTAATAGTGAAACTAAGACACCAGTATGAATAATACTTCTACACAGATTCTGAACCCTATTCCTCGGAGATTGGTTGTTCCATTTTTTTGAAACTCATGAAGTTGAAATTGTACTGTGTAGGAAGCATATTCCACGCCAATATTCCCTTTGGACATCCTTGAAGACAGACCCCCAGAGGCTAAGTTTGATTGGGTGAGTGTCTGCATTAATTTACTCTTTCCTTGTATTTTTTTTATTCATTTCATTTACTAATGATTCTTCATTTGTCTTGTGTAATGAATACCGATGGTGCTATTTTAGGCTAAGGTACAAGTTATTTCTTACCACGAAATTCCTTTAGTAATTCATTCCTTATGTTTGGTAATCTTTTTTTGTTCCAAAACTCAACCTTATGTTTACTGGAATTGCAGAGATTGCTGGCTAAGTATGGTTCTCTAGTCTCAGTCATTTCCATTGTCTCTCTTTTCGTGTACCTTGTTGCAAGCCCATCCAGTGCTGCAAAAGCAAGCAAGAAAAGACGTTAGGTTCTGCTCAACAGATTGGATTCATTTGCAGCTTGTCTTTTGTAGCTTCACGAGTTTAGTGTTGAAAGTTTTCGCCATTGAGAGAATCCATGGCCAAGGATGTGTAATTGATATTTTGCAAAGTAGGCAGATAGTGCTTTAAAAATGGTGGCCTTGTAGCTCTCTTGATTTGCCCCATTGGATACTTTTTCACGGCAGAAATGGTTAGACTGAGTATGAGTTCAATCTTGTTTGAAATACTTAGTAGATTAATACTAAAGTCCTTGCCTAGTTCCATATCATATACTTCTATGGCAGAAAGTGTGCTCATGTACAAGAATTTTCATCCATTATCAAAAATATTTTTCTCCAAGGTAATTTATAACATCAACAAATCATAAAAGGTTCATTTCTCTTCTTTTCTTTTTTCTAACTTGATGTTTTTATTAATTTTTCCTACTAAGGTACCGTACCTATCAAGATAATTTTACAGGTAATTATCAATATTTAAGGCATGCTTTACTTTTCAACTGACTCATTCCTTTATTTTTATTTATTTTTTTTGGCAGGAGTAAAATAACTGAAAAATTAACAGTTCTTCCTTGCATGACAGGTAAGGTTATGAGCTATATTATTATGAGTATGATCTACCTTAACTCAACTAACAAATTTAAATGATTTAGATAAGAAAAGGATGTCTTGTCCAAAGTTTACCCTTCTTTGATTGTTTAAACCGGGTTAATAAGGGTCATTATTGCCTTGGAGCAGTCCCCTTTGATGACCCATTCTTCTCCAAGATCTCTTGCATGCCAGAGTCCCTTCTAGATTGCTAAACAATTCCAAGTGTAGAGGAGAGAAACACAACATCTCTCTATGTTGTTTTTATTGAACCATCAAGGAGTAAGTACTCTGATCTAACTACCTACACCCATCCGATTCCCGCATCCCTTATCTTACTAGGAGCCATTTGTTTCCTTTTCTTGACTAAATCCTCATGGGCCTCTCCCTATTACTTGTGCAGAGACGAATGATTGATCCGTAATTCGTATTGAATTTGTTGACCTTCCTCTAAAAGCTACTTCTTTTCTAAGTAACCAAATACTCTATAATATAAGGATGAACTCACCTGCTCTATTCTGACTATCTAACTTATCTCTTAATAGGAATGATATGAAGTTCTTTATCCAGATTTCATACATCGGCTCCAGGCATTTGATCTTAATGCCAAGGTTAGAGGAGGCCCATACAAGCTTTCCAATTTCACACTACAGAAAGAGGTAATGTTCATATTCGAGAGCCTCATTGCGTAAAACACAGGTAGGATCAATACTCATATTTCTCTTCAGTAGCTCTGACCTAATTGGCAACACTGAATTGAGGAATTTCGAAGCAAGTATTTTACATTTTGGGCATAAATGAACTTTCAAGAAAGCCTTCTAAAAGAGAGAAGCATGTTCACCATCTGCTACTGATTCACCCACCTTGTGAAGGGATCGTATCCGATAGATAGAAACATACATCTGGATTTAACCTAGTAAGTACCCGTACAAGAGGGAAACCAAGTAAGACAATTGTTGAATACGAAGTGGTTGATATAAGTTGTCAAAACGGGCGTCGTCATATTTTACGAATGATCTCCATACTTTCTCTGCATCTCAAGAAGCGTTCTCCCTAAGTAAGTCCTCTCCTATCACAATAATGTAAATTGCTTATATTTATTACGACTTTCTTGTCACCCCCCAACGGTCTTCTTTAATTCAGATTGAGGATCCATCTCCTATCACAAATCCTAACCCTCCAAGCCTGTTTGAATAGGAGACCGTGATTGAGGTAGGAGATATTTTTCTAACCTAAACCACCCTTCCACTTAAAATTCTCTAGAATATCACTCCTTTCCCAGCAAACAGGATTCATCATCAGAAAGCCCCACTTAGATTCCTCTATACACCATAAAGGTCTGTTGCTTCTTCTCCCTTCACTTTTCCAGCTTCTGGCTATCAACCACCTCCACAGCGTTTCCTACATTAAGATTATGTGAGATATCTAGGGACACATAATTATTTCTTCTACTCAGAGAAGTTTGGCCACCATGTATTTTCTTCTACTCGTTTTCTTCTACCTTGAAATTTTTTTCCCTTAAAAGAACTGCCTGATAACTAAGACGAGAGAGACATAAAAAAGGGTTCTTCCTTGAGGTTGATAGATTACCCTCCAACTTAGGGATACTAGGCTAGAATATTTACCCATGTATAGGGGCCATTTCATTTTCTAAGGCTTAAGAAGCCAACTAGGTTTGGAGTGGACGACTCGATGGGTGAGCCGCCACTAGATGATTGGACACCCAATTGGATTGAAATCTCAAAATGACTCACGTTAGCGGTCTACAAACCAGAGGTGGGTTCGAGAATGAGCAATCTTCGTCAATATGAAAATGCTATGCATTAAGATAAAACAAGTAAGATTTGTCAGTTTCTAGGCATTAATGCACAATCAAGACGAGCATACCTCTATATTAGGTTGGTTAGTAAGTTAAGATTTATACACATAATCTATATTAAGGCGACCACTTCTTAAATTCCTCAAGATTAATGGATCTTAGACTAGTTGTCCATGTTTATTTATTGAGCATGAGATCACATCAATAGGTTATGACTTAGTATATAAGATAAATGATCACACAATTACTACATTATAAGGGGCAAGCTAATAAAAGTGCGGAAATTAAAATTGCTTAAATTGAATAAAACTATTAAAGGAATATTCAAGGATGCAAAGTATGAATTATGCATGTACATGGATTGAATATTTACTCATCAAATGAGGAGTGGAGCTTAAGAAAACTACTCCTTGACATACTTCAACCAAAGAATGAATATAGTTTTAAGGGTCTTTCATGATCTAGCCCAAAAAAATCATTGACTTGAAAATAAAAAGGACATCGAAGTATGCTTTATGATGCTAGGAAATGAGCTTTAGGAGAAACACGTAACATACTTTCAAATGTGACGAAAATCTAGGGTTTTACTCAAGTAAAAGTGACAATAAAATGAACCTAGAGAGGTTAAAGATGTTCAAATCTCTTCATCATAGACTAAGCACAAATAAAGAGATGCATAAGGTAAGATGTGTTGTAAGAAAGTAGAGATGCAAGGGGAAGGTTTGATGAACTAATTAAGAAACATCAATATGCCTAAATGCTTGAAAATTACAAAATATAAGTAATCCCTTAGTTTCACAAAGTTCTTTCTTTTTCCGATTTAAGGTGATCCATAAAATTCTTTCCCTATCTACTTTATTTCATTATGGCAACTAAATAGAAAGTATTCTATCATCACTTTCCCTAATACTTGAGTCCCCTATAACTAATTTATACTCCGTAATACTCATGTAGTCATGTCTCTATAACTATTTCTCTCTTATTTTCTACGATTTTTTAAAACATAAACACTTTTTTTTAACTTAATATTAGTCATTGGTATGTGTAACTGTTGTAGCTAGGAAGATCGTTACAAAATATATGAAGTAATTAATAGTGTGTTATTAGTGGTGGTCATTGGTACTGTCCGGTGGGTTGGGCCGGGCCTGGCTTGACATCGGGCTGAGCTGGCAAGGCCTGGACTCGGACCAGATCGGTGGTAGAGGCGGGCCGGGCTGGTCACAGATTGGGCTGGAAGAGCTCAGCCCATAGCGAATCGAACCGAAAAAAACGAATCAAGGGCCGAGCCAAACCGAATCAAGGGCCGAATCAAACTGAATTCACAAACCGAATCGAATCAAATTCACGAATCGAATCGAATTGAACCGAATTCACATAATGACATTTAAAAATTAGAAGAAATCAATTATTTTGAAAATAATTAAACGTTTGTATACACATAATGACATTTGTTATAAACTTTTATATTCACCTAATCACATTAATTTTTCATTTATTTTGTTGATATTTATATATTTGTTAATAATATCAAGAGATACTATCATATTTATTACATATGTACATAATTACATATAATCAATAAAAGACACAATCATATTTAATATTTTTTTAATTTAACATTTCGGAGTAGGGGAAAAAAGAAAGGGTTGGCACTTAATTTTGAAAATCAAAAATTAAATTTGGATTTCCAAAAATGAAGTTGCCTACTTATCCCAAAGGAATCAAAGCCCAACAAGTAGTTCTTTTACGTACCTCGAGTGCTACGTGCCTAGTTAGCTGGCCCTGAATCGCCTTCACCTCCATCGCTTTCCTTGCCCATGTCCATCATCATTCAAGGATCGTCTTTGCCATTCTCATCCTCCCTCAATCCTTGGGTCCTTCGTTTCACTTGAACTCAACCCTTCTTATAAACACATATTTCGATACTTTCGAGGGATAAGCAGCATCTCTTCTCGTCAAACACTCGTCTAACACTAAAAGCATACTTGGAAGTACTAGAGGAGGTGAAAATTGTAAGTATATCTTTTGCGATTCTCCCCATAATTGAAAATTGTCGTTCGTGATCATGCCACCACTTAATAAGTTGGAAATTTTTCATTGGTTTCATGTTGGTAGGAAATATACTTGTTAATAACATAAAGTGAAGAAGTAGATGAAGAAGAAGCCAATGTTTTTGATATTTTTAAAATTCTATTAAGGGCTGGCATGAATCTCATAACCTTTGGTAGAAGATGATACATTCTGTGTAGGAGCATAAATAGCAGCATAATAATCATATAAACCAGATAAAACAGTCTTACATTTCTCTATGTTTGTATTAATGTCGTACGTAAGACCTAGAGTATTATAGTAAAACTCAACAAGTTCTCTAAACCGTCGGCCTTAAACCCAGATCAAGAATAGTCGTTATGTCATATATGCACATGTAATTCCGAACATTAATATGAAAGACAATAAAATGCTCGCTAATAGTGTTAACGACTAAATGAATGTTAGGTCATAAATCTGAGAGAAAATCTTGGTTGCATAGTCAAAGGATCCTAGAACGTCACGAATAAAGGTAGTGGTAGTCTACTGGTCATCCGTAATAAGTTCCTTGGGCCTCAACCGAGTTTTGTTATAAAAAAGGGTCAAAACCTCACGGTACATCCTTCAACAACCTAAAGGTTGAGTTCTAATGAGTCGTTGTATCGAGACACCATTATGTCTTCTCAAAGCTTCTCTCATTACACAAGGTCATGTACCTCCTTCTAACTAAGGCGGTTATCCTAATCCATTTAATCACACTCCTAATGGGGTTAAGCAATTGAGTCAACTCACCTAAACCTTTTTAAACCGACAAGTTCATAATATGAGCACAATAACTTATGTGCAAAAGTTACCACTGCTCAACAACTTCAAGCTAGGGTCCGTCTTCAAGTAATCGATATATTTGTTGTTAGCTGAAGCATTATCTAGGGAAAGGGAAAACACTTTATCGAGCAAATGGAAGGTCTTAAGGCACTCTATAATCCTAACCTTAAGGTTGTACCATGTATGTCTCTTCTCAATAGCTTCAAAATAAATAATGCATTTTTAAATGAACCACTCATGATCTATCCAATTAGCGGTAATGCATAGGAAAGATTCACCAAAACTAGAGGTCCAAGTAGCACTAGTAAGGCTCACACGATTGGAATGTGTGAAATATTTCTAGCAAATAACTTCTATACTTATAATAGGTAGTTGGGTATGATGCTTAAGGGTGTTCCTAGGGACACGTCTGAATGCGGGTTGTAAGACAACACTAGTATAATGTTCGAAGTTAGGGCTCTCACCATGGTTGAAGGGAAATTCGTCAGCAATAACAAAATTAGCAAGTTCATCAATTATCCTATCTATATTATAAACAAAAGGCATACCTCCTCTGGACATGTTGCCCATGAATCTGTGAAGTTGCGCTTGGCTTGAAGATTTTCCTCCCGATTCACCTCTTTCGAGTACTCCAGTCAAGTGACGGGGACAATGTCCTTGTCCCATATCCGATCTTCCATGCATAAGCTGCGACCAACTTCTTTCTCGATTGCTTGCATACGAGGCAATAACAAATGAACCTCTTCCCTTTAGAAGTAGAGTCAATGATTGAAACTTTCTCATAGTACGGCCACACTAGGGAATGTTTCTTTCTACATTGAGAGTTTCGGGTGCATCACCACCATCACCATCGTTACCACCATTACCTTCATATGAATATTCATACAATAAGTTTTAAACTTTGATATAAACTAACATATATATAAACTAAACTATAAACTAATATATAAGTTTTAAACTAAACTCACATATAAACTAAACTAAACTAACATATAAACTAAACTAATGCAAGAATCATATAAGATGTAAACTAACATTCATAACAAGTTATAAACTAATTATTCATATAAAGCTTATAAACTAAACTAACATATAAGTTTTAAACTTAACTAAATTAACATATAAACTAAACTAACATTCATATAAGTTTTAAACTAGCATTCATATCAAGTTATAAAACTAAACTAACAATCATATCAAGTTATAAACTGAAATTCATATAAAGTTATTGACTAAATTAACATTCATAACAAGTTATAAACTAATTATTCATATAAAGCTTATAAACTAAATTAACATATAAGTTTTAAAAGTAACTAAACTTACATTCATATAGAGTTAATATTTAAACTAATATTCATATAAAGTTATAACATTCAATCAAACTAATATTCAAACATTCATATAAAGTTATAAACTAAACTACATAAAATTAAACATAATTTTACAAAATTAGAAGTTTAGAAATTGCCTTGGCCAGTATTAGGAGGTCGCATCCCCGAAGTTGGTATTTGAGGAATTTGAGCACTTGGAGTAGGAGCTCTAAATATTTGTTGCTCCAAATATTGAGCGAAGTATCAGTGTTTGTTTTATGCGTTTGAAACGAATCTTCGAACAAGCTAATAGGATTACTAGCTCTTCCTCTTGAAGCCATTTATGTTGTAGTAGTAAATTAAGACTAAGAAAACTAATTAAGATTAAGAGAGTAATTAAGAAAGAATTTAGTACTAATTACTTAACTAATTATATTTAGGAGTAATTAAGTGATTGAAAGATTGAGAGAATGAGAGATTGAGAGTGAATTGATTGAGTAATTGGGATTGAATGGAAGGGTTTATATAGGGGAATTACAACGACTAGCTCCAACGGCCAAAATGACTATTTTTGCTGGGTGAACCAGGTAGGTTTAGTGGGTCGGGTCGAATAGGTTTTATTTCAAATCGAATTTAATAAGGTTCGGGTTTGAAAATCCGAATTCGTATTCGGCCCACCCATCTAGTGGGCCAAACCAAATCTGGATCAAGTTGAGTGTGGGCTGGGCTAGCCTGACCAAAAACGGGGTCGGTTTAGTGCTGTACCGGGCTAAACTGGTTCGATGGCCTTATCTATATGTGATTAATTACTGGAAACTCCCTGAGTACAATTTTCAATTAAAAACTTGTGTCTTGGACGACGCCTCGAATTATACTTGTCACAAAAACAGCCAAAGTATATAATTTATCATTACACTATTATGTACTACGGATTTCAAATAGTTCTTATGGGGATAATGAAGACTTTATTATAATAATTTTTGTAACTTAAACAACAATAACGTATTTGATTGGTAGTTCAGACTTCACATTCTAAATCAATGATCAAGTGTTAATGCTTATTAATATATTAATCTTGACATAGAAATATTTGCAATAAAACAATTTAACATAAAATAAAAATCAAATATAGTTAAAAAAAAAAAAGAGAATTTGAATTTCATACTTTACTTGATTGGACACAATCTGGCAGGCACTCAAGCAACCAGCATTTATCATCGTCATCACTGAAAATTAGTGGATAAGCGAAAAGCTCTTGAAATTCCAAAATAATTCATAATATTTCCTCTATCTTTTTTTTTCCAAAATATAAAATTTTACTTTTTTAAATATAACTAAATTTTTTTGATATAACAATCTAAAATGAAAATTTTTTAATTAATTGAGACAATCTTTAAAAGAACGACCAAAATAAAAAATTCGGAAAAAAAGATAGAAGGACTATCTTTTGTATTGCGTTTCAAACATTCAACTATCCTAATATATTTTCATTAATAAATGTCCTATCAAAAAAAGAAAAAAAAAACAATAAAAAATTTGTTTCAAACATAAACCGCAGAACTGACAGAAGAAAGAAAGAATATATCTAACCATGAGCTATCCTCCTCCCGGTAATAACTCCCTTTCAATTCCATCATCTCAATTTATATTATATAGTTTGAATTAAATTTCCGACTTCTTTGATGATGATATAATGGTGTAGGGTATGGTCCACAATATGCACCGCCATCAGCTCCACCACCGCCGCCACCAGGGTATGGTGGAGCGTACGTTCAACACTACCAACACCAACACCACAACAGACCTGGTGGTTATCAGGGGTACTTCACTGATGGGTTTCCTCCGCCCCCGCCGCCTCCTCAGCCTTATCCTCCTACTCAGGTTTATCACTCTGAGCATTACCATGATCGGGATCATGGCTGTTTCTCATTCTTGAGGGGATGGTATGTTTTTCATCTTTTCTCTCCATTAGGTTTCTTTAATGGTCGGAAATTATATCATACACTCCGTAGCATGACGATTAATAATTGTTCTCTTGGGGCTTCATTTTATTACATAGTGAATGCTAAGAATTTTGTGCTTGTAACGTTTTTGAATTGGGTAATTTTGGGATATGTTGATTTTGTTGGATGCATTGATTTATTAGGATATACATTTCTAAGAAAAATAATGTTTACTTGTGGGATGTTAGAGGGTTAAAACTTTTGTGTCGTTAGGGTGCTATATACGCGTTTATGAGTCCGTGCGTTGTATGAATCTTTTAAGAGATGAGTCAGCTTTGCGACGCAAGGAAATTGTATGATCTTTATTGTTTCCGTCCGAAGGAGGATTTAAGTAATGATTAGAGTTGTTGATGTGAGATGATTGCTAGTGAGTCAAATTAATTGGCTAATCGTGGTTAGCGGTGCTCTAGTGAATAACCTTTACAAGAAACAAACAAACTAGCGTCGAGGGTGGTGTTTGAGGAAATCCATTCTAATGCCTTAGTATGATGACTATTCTAGGATCTTGCTCCGAGTTCGTGTTTGGACGATCAATGTTTGAGAGAATGTTATATCAAGCCTATGGCTTCTTGGCCTCGGCCAAAAAGCTTAAATCAGATGAGTCCATTAAACAAGGCTTGCTTTCAATGAGCTGAAAATTGGTCCCGAATGGCCCATGCGAGCTTGCGATAGTTTGGCTCACACAAGTTTTTTTTTTATGTCTGTCGAAAGGCTTTGGGCTGTTCTTGGCTTCATGCTTTGTGCTTGCCCCTAGGGCTGTTAAATTAATTTAAATTTGAATTCGAAGAGTTTTAGAATTCCCATTGTAGTGGGAACATATAATTGCATTTTCCCAGATTTTCGCAGTTTGAAAAGTCAGCGTTCCCCTCTTTTAACTATCACTTTTTGCCTAGGGCTTTTAGGTGTTTGTTTTCTTGAGCTTCCATTACCTAGTGTTGTTTTTTTTTTTTTTAATATGAGATTCTCAAACATTCTTCCCTCTCAATCCTTTGGGGTATGCCTTTCTTTAGGTTCACCCCCTCGTGCAAAGGCCAACTTCAATGTTTCTTGGAGGTTTAGATCCACCAACATTTTTCCTCCTAGAGAAACACAACTTTCTTTTCAATGTATTGCCAAGGCTCGTACGTTACGATGGATCCCCTTGTTGGGGAAGAATGGTATACCTCCTTAGTTTAAAAAGGCGCGAGACGCCCTAAGGTGCTAGGGGTCCTCGGAGCCTAGGCGTTAGCGGCCAAGCGAAGGCGCTAACCTTTGGGTATGAGGCGCTCCAATTATGTCTAAAATCAAATTTAACGCTAGTAAATTATATTTTTTTGCTCAAAACAACATAATATTCATATACTTTCTTCCTAGATTCAAGTTATCTGTTGATCCTGTGGATGATTGCTCATTTAAAGACATCTTGGAAATAAATCAAAAAATATAATTAAATTGACTGTGATATCAATTAGCCAGGGAGTTGGATTTTATTTGAAGGAAATTTAAAAGTAACATTTACTAGAATATAGTGACACAGCCATTTCCTATCAACAATCACATAAGAAAAATACCATAAACCAACTATTATGCAAATAATATATACAAACTGATGAGACTGCTTCAAATAAATATGCCACATATGACTAAAATTATAAATATGTTACTATATTAGTCAATCATTTTTCTTTTCTCTTTTCTCTTTAATACATGAAAATCGATCTACATCGCGTGTTGTAGCCCACCCCATTATTTTGAGTGAGGTAATGTCATGCTTCAGCTTCTCAATTTCCTTGGCATGTAATCAACCCTGAAACCCAGAAAAAAAACTAACCCATAAACTAAACTAATAAACCCAGAAAAAAGTACGAATCTCGAAAAATAAAAATAAAAAACTAGCCCGAGTGCTGAAATTGAAAACCAAAAAATTGGAGAAAAAAGAGAACTGGGTGCTTGGGGAGGAAGAAGAAGACTAGAAGGAGGAAAAGAAGGAAATTTATTGAAGAAGGTGGAAGAAGATATAAAAATTGAAATAACAAAAATTAAAACATACCTGTATTTGGTGGCTGGCTCTTAAGGTCGTCGGAGAGGGCTGGTGGCTGGATAAGCTTGTAGTGGTGAGTCGGTGCCTCGGTGGTTGCTGTCGGTGAATAAGTTTAGGAATTTTCGTATGTTTAGAAATTCATCCCGTCCTTTTATAAGCGATCCACTATTCCCTATTAAATATAATATATAAAGCCAGCCACTATTCCCAAATTCATATAATATATAAAGCCAGTTGTGCCCCAAATAAGTAAACCGTGAAGCGCTCGCCTTCCTCACCTCCATGCCTTCACCTTAGGCGCTCCAAGGTGCACGCTTTCCAGAATCGCCACGCCTCACCTTCTCGAAGCGCTTCACCCACCGCCTCGCCTCGGGCGCGCCTAGGTGCGTTTTTTAAAACCAAGTATACCTCTCTTCCTCTACCGGTTGGTTTTGATGGTGTACATTCATCTATTATAAAATGGATGTTTTGTACAAACTACCTAGAGATGCTTTGTCCTTTAAAGCATTCTAACCTTATACTTAGCACACCTTTTAAGGGATTGCTTTCTGCAATCTGTTTTCCTCTACAGGGGATAGGCTTTTGGTTTGCGGACCCCTTGCTTCTCTTTGTATTCTGATCTTCTATAAGTCGATTTAGGTCTAATAGGTTTTATCGTAGTCAGTTGGAGTGGATGATGGAAATGTTGAAGACTCTTATTCTTTTGCACGCTAGTGTCTCATATGGACTCCTTGAATTTAGGTTGATACAATTCTTACCGGTTGCTTGCCTAGTAGACTTGGCGTGACTAGATTTTTGCATTTCTTGGCTGCTATTAGCAATTATAGCAGGTTGCAATAGTTGCATCTATGCCTATGGGGTAGTTCTACTCCCCCTGCTTGATGATCTTTGGAACTGGATTGTTCTCTCCCTTTTTGGTGGCAGAGTGACCTTGGGCTATTTCCAGCTTCCTTGTTTTGCCACTCGTGCCATGTTGGTTGGCTCTCCTACTTGATGTGGAGTAGGATTCGTCATGAATGAAGTGCTCTTGAGCATGCCGATGTGTATTAGGCTATTGGTAATCTTAAAGAGGATTCGGTGTTCGCAGTGTGCACGCTATTCACCATAGTGGAATTTGTGACTTTGTTTTCAAGAGGTCTTCCTTCTAGCATCACATTATTTCTGTTTAGAGATTAAAATGATTACTTATTAGCTAAGTAATGATTAGAGTTGTTGTGAGATGATTGCTAGTGGGCCAAATTAATGAGCTAATCACAATCAGCAAAAGTGAATAACCTCTTCAAGAAATGAACAAACTAGTCTCGGGGGTGGTGTTATAAGGAAACCTACTCTGATGCCTAAATACGATGACTATTCTATGATCTTGATCCTACCTCGGTTCGTGTTTGGACAAACCTCTAGCAATGCCGGAGAGAAGGTTATGTGTTTAGGGTAAGATAAAAAAAAATCTTTGTCATTAGTCCATAAGTTGATATTTATAGATCCAAGGTTGGTGGTTTAGTTGAATCAAGCCTTTGGCTTCTTGATTGGCCGTAGAAGCTTAAATCCATGGAGTCCATTAAACAAGGTCTGTGACTGTGTAGGGTGCCTTTATCACCAATGCCTTTATCAACTTATCACTTTAACTTTCTTTCGGATATCTCATTTCTAATTTTATTTTGCAAAGTCCTCTCACAAATCCACCTTAACATACGCATATCTAATACACTCGTCTTCTTAACACGCCCCTTCTTGAAAACTCAACACTCATATTCATAACTAGTTTAATTACTGTCTTATAGAATTTCCCATATAATATGAAGGGTACATTGCTCTCCATTTGAGCCACCTAGATTTTATTCTATGAGTGACATCTTGATCTAAGTTTTCATTGGGAGAGCTAATCATTGGAATTTGAAATAGTCTCTAATAGGCAACTCATTGCCATCCAATGTCATATTATCTTCACTTGGCCTCCTCCTAATGTTAAAATGACACTTCATATAATTTGTTTGCCCCTACTAACTCCGAAACCTCAAAATTCCAACATTTGTTTCCATAGCTCTAACTTATCCTCAATATCGCTACTTCAACTTTCTTTCATCTAATTTAATTCCATAAAGTGTTCTCACATATCCACCTTAATATATGCATATATGCTACACTCATCTTCTTAATATGCCTCTTCTTCAAAGCCAAACACTTCGACTCATAACTATTCTAATTGTTGTCCTATTAAGTTTCCCTTATAATCTTAAAGGTACAATGCAATCACACAATTGTTTTGTAGCTATTTTCCATTTGGGCCACCTAAATTTAATTTTACGAGTGATATGTTGATCTATATCTTCATTGGGACGGCTAATCCTAGGTATTTGAAATATTCTCATATAGGCAACTCATGATCATCTAAAATCACACTATCTTCACGTGGCCTTCTCCCTATGTTGAAATGACACTTTATATAATTTGTTTGCTCCTAACTTTGAAACCTCAAAATTCCAACCTTTGTATCCATAGCTCTAACTTAGCATTTTCGCCCCCTTGTTAATATCATCCACTAAAGTAATATATCTCATCTTGTATTGAACCTGTTACTTCATTCGGGACAGTCGCAAAAAGAAAAGGGCTTAGGGAAGTTTCCTGGTGTGACCAAATTATAATTGGGAAATCCTCCATTACTCCATCACAATTTCAAACATTATTGTAACTTCTTGATATGTGTTGTGCTTTGAGGTCTTTGATTCTAAGTGATGAATATAGAAACGAGTCACTTACTCATTGAGATAAAATAGGGTGTTTGAGATATATAATCATGATATTTTTCCAAAGGTTTGGCTGCTCTCTTAACCTAACTCCTCATTTTCTTATGATAATGTTGATTGCCCAAACAAAACCCTGTGTAAGCTTCAATTATATCAGATACATTGAGAGATGTAAGTATGATTTGATGATGTATTATTGCATAAGCCTAACAAATGGCTAAATTAAGCAGGTCACAGGGATATTTTGAAATTCATTAATTAGTTTTTGTATTTCTTACTTACAAGTGGTTGAGTTCCTTATTTGTCTTGACATAATTCCTGGAGTGTGATTTTAGAGAATCAGGTTTTTTCTGAATTATTAAAGGAAGAAAGTGAATTGAAGTAAATTGTAAAAATGTCTTTTGTAGAGCTAAGAGGAGTTACTGAAGTGAACTGGATCTTATTGATCGTCAACTTAACTAAATCATGTCAGGTTAGTGTTCTGTTAGGCTCTTAGCTTTGTATCACAGGGAATAGCCTCCTTTTATATGGATTCACCTAACATATCCACTACTCAAAATATTACTCCTTATGTGATCATCGTGGGCTCTGGCGCTCTTATTTGACTATGACAATTTTCCCCTCTAAATGAAGCTTGACCTCACGTTCATTGTGTTCTATGTTCTTACCCAAATGAAGATATTTCGCAGTAATGTCATCATATTACGCCTATATTGCATTCAGAGGGCAGTGTTTGGCCATTATATAAAGTACACTAGACCTGATTTTCTTTCTTATCTAGGTTTTTCTATGAAGCTTACTGTCCTGATTTAATCTGATCCTGCTCTCTCTTAACTAGAAATGCATCGCAATTTTTTGAGCCTTCAGGTATTTGCTTATTGTAAACAGCCCTCCACCTCAAATACTTTTGGATATGGCTTGATTAAATGAGTAGCTCATTAGGAGTCTATAGGTATGGAGGATTATTCTGGCTATATCGCTAGAGCCTTGCATGAACTTAATTCCTCAATGAACTCCTTTTATACCTTTATTTCATCAACTTATATTCATCATCCTTTGTTGTATCCTTTGCCTGTGAAACTCTAGCATCTTGATACATTCTTACGAGGGAGCCATACGTCTGTTGATTGCAGCACGTCGCTATTCCTCTAGATTCAGAAAATGTAGGGTTCATGGAACTTTTCCAGAGGAGTTTCATGATGGATGTGCAATAGGTAGTGTTGTTCATCCATATGGCCATGGCTAGTGGAAGCCAACTCTTGGTTTTTTAACGTAACATATTGGCAACCATGCACCTAAGATAACTACACCCCAAGAATAATATACACATTTTAAATTGTATTTAATCCATATTTCCTACAATACCTTATACTTATCATCAACTATGTTGCAAGAGAATCATGTCATTCGTAATCGTGGTCCAGGTTAGTGCTACAGTTTGAGCATAGAAGGGTGAGATGCAACTGCAAATGGGCATACTTGCTTAATGTATCAGCCACTAGATTTCCTGCTTCCCCTTAAAAGGTTTCCCTTCTACAAAATATATTGATACTAGTGTCCTAATTGCATTTGGGATTGGCAAGGGTCTTAATATTCCTATTGGAAACTGTAGAATGAGTTTGTTCTTATGACTTGTCTTTCAACTAGCAATAGACATTTTCACTACCTTCTCACACCGTTCAAAATAGTGCACCTTTAAACCTGTATCAAGGATATACCCCTGAGTGTCCTAATGAAAGTGTTCTATGAGACAATACTAGTGTTTGGGCCCCATTATATGTCTAGTCCTTGTCAATAGTTCCTGAACCAGAGGGTCAGGTGGAAAGTTTCATCCGTATGTTGTGCTTGAAAATTACTGTACAGTCATCATTCTTTCCGGATCTTAGCGGTATGTACTTAGACACCCAATCCTGTGTAGAGAGCCATTTGTTATGAAATGGTTTGTTTTGCTAATATTTGTTGATGGATAGCCTTTTGCGCGAAAATTGTTCCATTTTCTCACATTGAAAATTTTATTTCATTAAGAATAGCCAATATTGGAGCAGTCGGCACACTCGAGTGCTCTAGCACCTGTTGAGACTCTGTATCCGTCAATTTGCGTTTTTCATTTATTCTACGGTATGAGCCTTTGTGAGACTGTACCCTCTCCATACATTTACATATTTTAGTGGTATCCACTTGATGTGCATTGCCATTCTTTTTACACTCAGGGGACATCCCTGCAGCCAATACAATGTGTCCCAATTATTTTACCTCATGAATCCTGAAATCATTTACCAAAATTTGCAATAAAGATGTGATCTCTAAATTTTTTAAAGTCGTTTTGGAGTTATTTTCCAGGGTTTGGCTGTAAATGTAAAAGTCATCAGAAAGTAACAAAGTAAACTTCCTCAAATATGGCTTGGAAAAGGAATTTTTAAGGCTTTGGATTTATAGTGATCATTAGTTATACCAAAAGGTATATCCAAGAAATTATGATGCCCTTATGGGCATACAGGTTGTTTTGGGTATGTAAAGATTGACTCATAAGGGTAGCCACCCTTGGGTAAGTCTTAGGGAAATATTACGTTTTTATGAAATTTGTCTGCAACATGTCAATGGTGTCTTCTAAAGTATTCAGTATACTTTTGTACTGATTTTTATAAGGGAATTGTGTAGATTTCTTTTTAGCTAGAAAGGTTATAGACTTTGTTTAAGGAAGCCTATAATAGAGCTTTTCCCCTTCATTAGTACATAACTCACACTTGTACTTTTTCTCTAGAAATACAAGCAAGCTTTCCACACTTTTTCTCCCTAAATCATCTCCGGCAATTAGGCATATCATAGCTCACTTGCCTAGCGAAGCTAAAGGGAGCATTGACTAGTGACAGGAGTGGGCACTAGTTGGTGGTGGCTGGTGAGTTGCGATGAAGGGGATAGTCAAAAGTTAAATGTAACATAAGGCTAGCTTCCTTTAAATAGCTTATTACTTGGTTTCTTCCAAATAAAAACTTTGAATATGATGAAATTCCATTCTCAAAATTTCGGTTCTGTTAAACATATCTCACACATTAACCAGGCACATGACACCAGACAATGTTTATTTTTCAAGCCATGATAATAAGGGTACTTCCTAATTTTATTAGGATTTTGAAGGTCATTCCTTAGCAATGATTTTAGCCCTTTTTGTGGGTGTAAAGCTAGAATTAGAGGTAGATATTGGAAGAGATATTTCTAATAACATGTACTTGTTGACTGATTAGTTTTGTGTGTGTATAAATAGCATAATTGATTGTAAATCATTTCATTCAAGAGTAAATACACACACGTATTCCCTCCACATCTTCTCCAATTTCTCTCTTCCCTTTATTTTACTATTCTCCTGTTATTCTTCTGATTTCAGTTCTAATAAGAGACTTGGACACTTAAAGCTTGAGCTTGAAGCTTACATCATTGCCTTCATCGGTATTAGAGCTCCTCCTGAGCCTCATTCTTAGCTCAATCGATTCCTCTCTTCATTTTGCTTCCATTAGGCTAGAATTTGAACAATACCTTTAATGTTAAGGATTTCTAAAGTTAACTGAAATCACTAATTGATTGCTTCACTGCTCGTTATAGATTTTCCCGCCAAGAATCAATTAACATAATTCTTTTTTCTTCAATGCCAGATTTTAGTTTATTGCGATTGTCATACTAAACTATGTAGTTTGGTGTTTGAATAAATAGAAGATTAAATTTTAAATCATTTCATTCAAGAATTAATAAACACACATTTTCTCTCCTCATCTTCTCCAATATCTTTTTCACTTAATCTAGCAACAATGTCTGATTGCTTCTGCCATTGAGTTCCGAAGTGTCAATTTTTTTCTTTTTTGGATGTCAGTGGTACTCATAAATCACATATGAACTTAGTTTAACATATTGAACGTTAAAAGTAATTTTTGTAATGTTATGGAGAGATTTTTATTGGTTATCAACTAATTTGAAAGAATTTAATCTTTGGTAATCGATCCTGCGAGGCTCGATAGGTTAATTTGATTGTGTAGGCTTTTTTGTTTGCCTTAAAACTGTTGTAAGCTTTTTGTTTGCCTAAAAAAAATATAAGTTTTTTGTTTTACATGGTTGGATGATTTCTTCTATAGTTTTTGGTTGTTCTACATGAATATCATGTGCTAAATAATAGCGCTTGTTATGTGACCGTTTTACAAAGCGATTCCTTCATGCTACTCTCTTTTACGCAGTTTTGCTGCCCTTTGTTGTTGTTGTCTGTTAGAAGAATGCTGCTTGTAGTTGCCTGCTAGAAGAATCCTGCTTGTATTTGCCTTGCTCTCCTTGGAATTATTGCCAATTGACATTAACAAGATCTATTTCTTCAAGTCATGCAATTATGGTCTGTGAGACCCACATTTGTCATCTTTATGTTGTGAACCTTAGTACAAGGATCGGTATTTGTAATATTTTGTAATGTTTAGAAACTGATCCCTGATGTTTGTAAGTAATTCAAGATCTATGTAAATAATGAAGTTAAAAAATGATTAAAACGCTGTAAGCTTTATTATATTTGATCAAATATAGACATAATGGGTTATGGTACATTTATGCTGTATTTTATATTAATTGTAAATTTTTTTATATTCGAAAAATATTCAATTATTAAGCATCATAAACCAAATAAGAGAAAGAAGAAAAATAAACATAGCTAAATGTGTTTGATAGTGCGCTCGAGCTACCTCATTGTGAACAATCTATGCACTATCCAAACCTGAAACTGTGAGGTGATTGCTAGTATCTCTCTTTTCAAGTTTGCAATAGCTAAGATAGCATGTTGCTAGTGACATGATGAAACCATAAGATTTGCTTAATATGATAATATATGAATCTAATGCAAATCTTGGGAGACGCATTAGTGTAAAGAAAAAAGTCAAGCTAAAACCGTGTAGGGCCGATGAGGCAAAACCAGAAACTGAGCCTCTAAGATCCATCCTCTCAGCATTCACACTAGATACGATTTTGCAGTCCATTCCAGCCTTCCTTGAAGAAGCACAACTACGCTCCATCAACTTGGATGATCTCCACTTCCACATTTGAAGCATGTTGAGCAAGGGAAATCATGTCAAAATTAGGAGGTGGCTGAGTTGCCTACTCTAAAGTGTGTATAAACTGAAGATCCTCCAATCTCCCGATAGCAAAGGAAGCTCGGACGTCAATGACAAATGAAAGACAAACAAGAGTAATCATCCCTTTGTTACGAATGAAAGACCATATCATTTCTCCTCAACCATAGGCTCGAATTAGTACTTAAGAACACCAACAAGCGGCGGCTTTGAAAAATATTCATACAATGAAATAGCTGGGCATAGGAAGAAAGCCAATCATCAATAGGTTGACCTTCAAGAATGTTTGAGTGGATAGCTAATGGTCCACTCCTCCAGAATTGAACCGTAAAGGGGCAAAAACAAAAAATTTGGGTAACATCTTCCAAATCACGACAACACTCACCACAAGTCATCTAATCATCAATACCCTTTGTTGGTGGAGCCTGGACAGAATTGGGATGCCCCCATAGAAAATTTTCCTTATCAAATAAAATAGTTTAAGTTTCGTAGGAATGTACCAAAGAAGACGAAAGAACAGTTGATGATCGGCATATAAAACCCCAACTCGAGAAATGTCTCGATTGCTTTAAAGAAAAGCATAGCATGATTTCATCGACAAACCGCAATAGGGATGAAATCACCAATAAAAAGAGTCCAGATCTTGTGGAAGAGGAAGATCCAAACTGAGAATTTCACGGGCAGAAGAAGATTCGAAAGTCTAACTAACGCGAACAACACTCCATGCTCCAGTATCAGGATTGACGAATTCCCGAACCTTGAGATGAGCTGCCCCTAATAGAGAGATCAAAGACCGACAAATCGGAACCTTTCCATGCATCTAATAGTCCTAACAAGCTTTGACTCTCCCTATTACCTATCTTCCAACTGCACCAAATTTTCTGCCCAGCTACAACTTCCAAAACTCCAAGAGTGGCGAGTGAATTCATAGATATATCGCTTCCTAGAGTGAAGAGTAATGGGTTGTTCGCACTATAAACCTTGGAAACCAAAAGCTACCAGTATTGCACCATCCTCTAAACCTGTTTCGTTAAATAAGCCTTATTCAAATCCGCCAAATTTCACACACTCAATCCTCCCATGCCTTTTGGTTTAAGAAGAATGGATTTTCCCACCCAATGGATGACAACTCCTTAGTGTGTAGCCCAAAGGAACCGTATAAAGATGGGATCTAGTTTGGAAGAGAAGAAGAGAAAGTTAAACTGGCTATTAAAACCATAACCAAATTTACCAAGATTAAATGATGCAACATCAAAAGGGCCACATAATTCCACTTTGTGATTGTGAACAAGACCTTATCAATCAAATATTGGAATTGCAATTTTCTATTGCCAATTATATCAATCGGAGCACCCAGATGTCTTCCATAAGAAGCCGCCGAATTAATCAAAAAAATAGATTTATAAGTATCTCTAGTCAATTTGGAAACATTAAGACTAAACTTCAATAATGATTTATGTAAATTTAGTTGCTGACTAGAAATCTGACAAAACTGATGAATCATAGAGGAAACAACAGAGCACACAAAAGAATTCAATTTGAAAACTATGAGTGCATCATCCATAAAAAACTTATGAGTAATTATGGGAGCCTTTCGAGAGATTTTTATACCCTAAAAATTTCCTGAGTCCTCACCTAATTGTATCGTACGGCCAAAAATACCCATATAGAGTAGAAGTAGGAATGGGGATAACGAATCACCATGACGCAATCAACAAGCAAGCTTGAAAGAGTCAGAAACTCGACCATTGATTAGAGCTTGCAAAGAATTGTTGACATACACTGATTCAACAACTGAATCCAATGGGCAGGAAAGTCATAAGCTCACAACATTCTCAATAGAAAGCTGCTGTGTATCCTATCATATGCTTTACTCATATCGAGCTTAACAACAGTGATTGGACATGAGCACGCTTTATTTTGTTGATTAAATCCATTAACTCATGACTCGGAATTACATTCACTCATATAGTGCCTCAGAGTGAAAGCAAATTGACTTCTAAGCAGTAAAGTAGGAAGGAGTTTTTCAACACATTAGCCAAACACTTGGATGCACACCTATTAATCACATTGCATGGGCCAATCAAGCAAAGCTAATTCACCTCCTCAGAACAAGAAATCCTTCTGAAACATAACAAGAATAGATTGGTTCCACTCACATAGCATATATGCCATAGCAAAAAAAAGAAATGCTCAATTACAACGATAAACAAAGGGGCCTAACAAATGATAGTATGTCTTAAAGAAGAAAGATGGAAAACCATCTAGGGAGAGAGTTGAATTTTTATTGATACCAAACACTACCAATTTCACTTCCTTGAACATTAATGGCCTAGCCAAGTCTGTCACTTGAGCCAAAGACAGCTGAGGAAGATCCAAATTCTTGGAGGATCGTATCCGCTTTCAAAAAGTCGAAGGAAGCTGAACCCACTCGAAAAAATAGACTTCAAAGAGTCAACAACCACTTGTTGGATACCCTAACGATCTGTGCAAAGCTCCCCCTCTCATCCCATAGAGAAAGGATTTTATTGTGTTTCATGCATTGCTTGACCTTGAAGTACATAAGCGTAGTCAAGAAATAACCATTAGATTGCCAAGTAGCCTTTAAATGTGGACGCAAGTACTGAAATTGAACACCCATCTCATCCTTTAAAGAAAGAACACGATCAATGTATGACCAGCCCGAAGGAGTCCACCTTATCTGCTATGTCCCGTAAATTTGTAGAAAAGGACCTCTAATTCACTCCCCAAAAATGGTGGTCATGCGCTAGACCCCATTCTTTTCAACCTCAGGCAAACAGATCCAATTTCCTAGAAATGGTATAAATGGGAGATCCCTCTATATGCAAAGCCTAGGATTCACATATCATCAATCTATTTTCCAAGAAAGGTAAACACCAATTCTCTATTTGGTAAGGATGGAAAGGCTCTTTTGAGGAGGGTGGAGTAGAACAAAAGATTAATCGCATGATCCGAAACAAGGTTAGGTTGATTCTCAACTCTACTATTAGGAAACAATTCAAACCATCCTAAATCCATATAAGCTCTATCTAAATGCTCTAGGATTAAGTCTTGTCTACTACGACAATTCAACGAGGTGAATTGAGGGTCACCAAAAGGGACATCCATAATGGAGTGAAAATTCCAATCAATGAAACAGGGAGTCAAAATTAAAGACATGATTTACACTGATAAAAATCACAAAAATTTTACTTTTAGATCCGTGATTAAAATAAAAGTTAAAAAATTATAAAAGACTACAAATTTATCTTAATTTTAAAAGAAAGTTATTTTCTAGCGTAGGAGTGCATTGCTTAATATTACCATGGTATGACATGTGTTATGACACTTAAGGTAACGACTATGACAAATCTACCTAAAATACTATTTAAGTTGGATTAAGAAAAAAATATTTTTACAGGCCAAAATGCTATTCAACTTAGTTTAGGAAATAAATAAATAACTTGAACTAGCAAATGATTTGGGTATTAATAAAGTAAAAATGTTTGGCATAGATCAAACATTCTTAACTTATTTAGCAAATTTGATGACAATTTAATTTCTATTTTGTTGAATATATTTAAAAAATACTTTAAATGCAAGATCCTTTTATAATATGTTCAATAAAATAGATATAATTACTATATTTATCAAGAATCATCGTATTTTATGAATTTGGTTAAGATCAGCCTAATATGTATAGTCCTTAACTAATTTAATGTAGGAGATTTCGATTGTGATTTACCCTATCTATGCCCCATGTCTACATCTAATTTAATAAAGGTACTTTACTCATAACAATAAAATATATATTGTACAAATTACTATATTTCCCTTAGTCTAAACACGCAACTCAACTTAGTGTAGGAAACAAATAATTCAACCAATATAATACCCACATTTTCAAATCATTTGAAAATAAATACCTCTAACACATTTATTTAATTAAATACATATCTTCTAAAGTATTTTAGTGATTTAAATAGTTAATCTTGAGGGAAATTATATTTCAATTTCAAATATTTGTTTACTTAAAGTACTTCCTCCGATCTTTTTTGTTCTTCCCATTTAGAATCAGGAAAAAAAATCAAGATATGAGTAAATAGTATTATTCAACTAAGGGTATTTTAGTCATAATAATTAAATTAGGCAAAAATAGAATGATTCTATACGAGAAAATCTTTTTAAAATTTTTGAATGTGAAATACGGGAAGAACAAAAAGGAACCGAGTGAGTACAATTTAAATACTTTAAAAATACGTGGTATTTTAGTTAATTGATTGATTTGAAATATTTTATTTATGGAAGGCCCAAATTACTTTTGAGAAATTACTTGATTATTTAATATAGTTTTTGGAAATCATGATTTTTTTTTCAAAATTAGAAATATTTATTTCGGATATTTAGGGAAAAATCTGGTTTATTTCATAAAATTTGTTAATAATTAAATTAGTTACTTGGAAGAAAATCCAAGGTGTTTATTTATTTATTTTTTTTATTAATCGAATGATTTTTCAATTGAATTAAATTTAATAGGATAGTATTTTCATGGAATTTATTTATTTGGCATGTTTCAAAATTTCTTATTAACTGAATTATTCTTTTATTATTCCAAGATAATTAGCTTAACTATATTAGCATACAATGAGTAAAGAATTTTGAATATATTTTAAAACTTGTTCGAATTAATCGTGACGAGCCGAAATGGCCAGAACGGCAAAGGTGGATGTTGAAGTGGCTTCTGAAAGGGAGTCGTAAAACATCATCTTCAACGGTGATGATGAGATCATTATCTGATTGCTGCAGGGTGGAGACGTCGGAGCAGACCTGTTCTGCTAGCTATGGATTATGCTATGGCCATGCCCCCCCAGTCCTGTCCTTTGCCCTGTGTTTTCATCTGTGCATTCGCAGTATCGTACCCTCCTTCGCCCTGTGTTTTCATAGTTTCATACAGCTGATCACTGTATAGGTAGTCACGGGCATCTGCTATGTAGTCTAGTTACATGTACATAAATTTCTTATATGGTTGATTCGAGTAACGGATAACCAGCGGATAGCTAATTGATACAAGCAATAATTGATTGTTCACTGAAAAACCTGCTCCTGTAGTACAAAAATCCTTGGTATAACCTCAATACCGTATATGCCTGATAAATAATTATACCCTCTAGCCAGGAACAATCCATCATAGATTCTTGTTCTTGGCAGCCTCATTCAGTAACAGGCAGCTTCTGGGAGGAACCAACTTTGAAGCCCTATATATCTCTGAAAATCATATACAAAGAAGCAGTCACAGATACTAGGCTTCCCGCTAAAATAGGGGAAAGTAATTCACCATGATTCTACATGTCCATAAACCAGTTTGCCTAAGCGAAGGAAAAAAATAAAGCAGTACCACAGCTTGATTATCAGGAGAAATCATACATACTAAAAATACAAGCTACAAGGTCCATAAGAACTCTGGTGCATCTTTCCTCGGCCCAACCAAAGTTCGGTATAGGTACATCTTTTCTACTTTCTGCCTGTCATCGTCGAGATTGAAATCCCCTCGCTCGTTCTCATCGATGATCTCCACATTTAACCGTGGCATCCTCCTCGCAAGCAACTTGCAAGCGCCTAAGGTCACTTCACAAGACGACATCCAAAGGGATCGCATTGCTTCATACTTCCCGATGTCTGTTAGAAGTGCTGAATTTCCAAAGGGGCAATCCCGTATCTCCAACTTCCGCAGTTTCGTGCAACCTTTCATCACGTTAATCATTGCCTTGTCACTGTCTCCAGCGAAAGCAATGGAGAGCATCTCTAGTTGCTTTGCATACATGCCAATATACACGAAAACCTGGTCAGTCAGAAGTCCTGAAATTGATAACCGCCTCAAGCGCTTGCATGATTTAACTATCGCTCCAAATCCTTCATCTAAAGGTTCCCCGGTGACTGCATCAGGTTTTATTGGGTCTAGGATACACAATCTGAATCGGACGAAATTTGGGCAGTTCTTGGCCACAGTTATTAGCCCAGCATTCGTCATTTGGTGGCAGAAGTAGAGGACAGAGTTAAGCTTGGGACAGCCACTTGATATAGCAACTAGCCCTTCCTCGGAGACCGCAGCAGCTTCCCCAGGAGCAAATGGGTCAGAAGGAAAAACTCTAAGTTCTTCCAATTCTTTACAAGTATCCGCAACACAAGCAAGGCCCTTGTCTCCAATGCAATCTAATATCTGTGTTATAAAAGGCTAATATTAGACAAGTTTTCAGGTGAATGAGAAAGAAAACTGTTTTTCCCTTCCTCTTTATCAAGGCAAGGGAATCCTCCAAGAAAATGAATAAAACCCTTGTACCTAAACATGGTAACTGCCAACTATGTTTTTGATGCTCTGTATTTAGCAAGTTGAATATTTTCATTAAGAAAATATTGATCAACCAAATGTATCAAGCTATGAACCATCCAAAAAATACTAATTTTGATAAGAAACATACCCACAAGCGTTCAAGTTTCTTGCAATGAAGGATAAGTTGTGTCAGCTCAAACCCACTAATTCCAGGAGCATAGCTGAGGTTCAATGTTGTCAGGTTCAAGCAAAGAGGATAAATAGCAGGAAGGCAACGACCAGAAACCTCAAAAAATCCTGATAGGCTCCTAACTGATTCACACTTAGAAATTGCAGTCTTCAGCTTATTGTAGGTCTCAGACTTTGGATCATGGAAAAATGATCCGGTGCCCAAGTCTGCCAATTGAGGTGCCTTAGTGAGAATCTTCTGAAGTGTCTCAAAAGGAACAGCACGGTTTAGCCTGAGACTCCTAAGATTTGGACTCCTGGCTGTCAGCCTCTCCAGGGCTGCTAAGTTGACTTCACCCTTGAGGCATGCAAAATTAAGGGACACAAGTGATGTGCAACTCTCAGAAAAGCAACTCAACCAATGTCCCTTACGATCATCAACTTCATTTTCCTGCAGGTCAAGCTCTCGCAGGTACCTAGTTTGAAAGGAGCGCAACATCAGTATATAACCAATAGCTTTACCCTTACTTTCTCTACACTGAAAAATATTTAAAACGAGAGAAGCTTTGACTTGGACCAAGCTTCATTATGCCAAGGAAACAAAATGACACATGCTATCTCAAAAGAGAATGATACTTTGTATCTCAAAGATTAAACATAAGCAACCGATATTCTTGTTTATAAGAGCAAACTTTGAAAATATCATTTCATTTATTCAAATACACTAAAAAAAGATCCCATCTTTGAAGAACTTAGTTCCTAAAGATAACTCTCAAAAATTAGTGATACCACAACATCAGTTGGATTCATGAGCAAACTGATGGACACGACTTAACTATCAGATACCCAACTACTATTCGATAATTGCTCCCGAATCCAACTTCAACGAAACAAAACAAAGCCTTGGAGAAGAAACCAATTATGACTTCCAGTAACATGAATAGCAGTACAATATGAAGGTATAATCGATCTACAAAAGAATACACGAGAAGAAACAAAATCACAATGAAAAGCTAAGACTTTACTTTCAAATAGAATGTCCCACTCCATTGGATGGACTATCTCACCGAAAAAACACAACTTTGTTTCCAAAAGCTACTTTCAACATCCAACAACCAGATTTAAAACAAGGTCCAATGAATGAATCACATACTAATTAATAACCAAGATTCCCAAATTAACAAAACAAAACAAATCTCCAACAAAACTAGTCAAACCCCAGATGCTAAAGCATCAAAACTGATACCATAAAAAGTCAAACTTGCTGTTTTTCCTTCCTTCTTCCTACATAACTCCTTAGATCTTCTTTCCTGATTTACCCCTTCTATTTTTATAAATTACTTCCCCACCAACCCATTTAAAATTTATAAAAAAGAGTACAAAATTTTCAATTTTTACCCTAATTACAAATCTAAATTCTAAAGCATGCAATTTCACAGCTAAAAACATTCAAAAATGATTTCAAAATGTTAAATAAATACCATTTTACTAACAATTTTCCATATTTACTCAAGTACTTCGCTAAATAGTTCCTTTTTTTAACCAAATATCACCTTCGAATTCACAAGCATGCAATTTTGCAGCTAAAAAGTACTCAAAATTTTTTTTTTACTTGAATAATTTAATAAAACAGAAAATAAAAAAAAGTTTGAAGTTGAGTGAGAAAATATACCTGCAATTTGAAGCAATAGCAGCAAGACCATCAGTAGTAAACCCTTCACAGCTAATCAAAACCAAAGACTTAAAATGTGGGAAAGACTTAGACAAAAGCTCAAGACTTTCATCAGTAACAACCATCCTTTTCAGCCTAAGCCCTTCAAGTGAAGGGCACCCTTTAGCAAGTGCCTCAATCCAAGGGTACACATACCCTCCCCAATCATGAGGCACCAAATTAAAATCTGCAAAATGGGGCTTTCCTTTAAGGGTAAGTTCCCTTAACCTTGGAAACCTCCCTATTAATCTCTCTGGGTTAATTGCATAGCAGTTTCCTATGAATACCTTAGATCTGCTTTCTCTCTCCACTTTATACCATGTTCTACACACTAAGGACACTGTGTTCCTGTCTTGGTTACAAGTTACAAAATCAAATACATGCTCTAGTACTTCTTCTGGAAAATAATTCATCCTAAACATACATAAAAATTTAAAAAGATAGATTTTTGGATCAAAAAATCCAACAGATCTACTGGAATATAACAAAGATTCAATCTTTTTTAGAACTTTTTTAGAAAAATACAAAAAAGATCAAATCTTTCTATTTGTAGTTTATTTTTATTTTTTTTGGACAAAAAGAGTGATTTTGAGGCCATCGTTTTTTGCAAATGATTGCAAAAATTAGGCCTAATAATTCTACAAAATGGGGAGGAAGTTTATTTTTTTTAATTATGACCCAGAAAAATTTGATTCCCTAAAAATAATCCACAAGGGAAACAAAAATGGGTTTTAAAAAAATAGTTTAAAAAAAATAAAAATCTTAACTTTCTCTCTCTATAACCTTCAACTTTCTCTCTCTTCTGTTAGAGTAGGAGAGTGGTAAGAAAGAAGCAGAAGCAGGGCAAGAGAAGGAAGAGGTTGAAGCTTGAAGGTGAAGTGTAATTACGGTTAATATGTAACTATGGTTAAGAGAGAGTTGAGTTGAACTAGAGGTCTGTGAGTGAGTGGATCGAACGGTGGAGCGGGGAGAGCGCGGAAATTGTTGAAGGAATCTTAACCGTTGAGATGGAAAGTCCAAATGCATAACATGCATGTGTCCTTATCACTTGTTCCGATGAGAGCTAAAAAAGAAATTAATGTGTTTAATTTACTGAATTGTTCTTATTTTTTGTGTGAAATTACGGGGTTTTTGGTTTTCATGGTTTAAGAAATGGAGGGTAGTTTGGTCATTACGATATCAATGTAAACCTGGCCATGTGAGGGGTATCTTTGGGTCCCACTGGCTTTTGTTTACTCCTATCAGTGTTTAAGAAAGCGAGTGTGGGAGGAGTTATTTTTTTAAAAAAAAATTATTATTTTTATATTTGTTTTTAAATGAAGTTTCATTTTTATTTAATTTTCTTAAAAATAATATTAATTTTTGATTTATTGATAAAGATATGATGGGGATATGATATGATACCCTCATTACCCTGTAGTTTTGTCAGTGAATTTTTCTTTCATCTCAGTCATTTTTCTTACTCCCATAATAATTATAATAATCATTATTCATAATTATTTTAAATGAAATAAAAAGATGAATAATTATTAGGTTATGGTATGTGATGATGAGCTATGGTCTATGGACTGAGGCATCATTGGCTACTTTAATAATTTGGAAATTCGAGTTAAAAAAAAAAAAGTAAGATGGGAATGATTTGGACTAATCTAAGACTTTGCTTCTTATTACGTCTCCTCTACACTTGCTTCTGTTTTTGTACTTCCTCTTTTTATTACCACCGTCGAATTTTTACAAATTCAATGTAAGTTGTAGAGCTATAGATTATGATATCCAGTGCAGATCATATGACAAATTGTAACAGCTCCATAATTTGCTACTAATTAATTAAGTAGTATTAGACTCATTACATCACTGACCTAAGTCCGAATGACGACCTGTATTATGTCACCGAATAAGAGGAACACTTTGAAGTTATAATAATTAAACCACTTTGTTAATATCAAGTACAATTTTAAATGAAAAAAGAGGAAATTACGACTAACGTGCTTATAGAAATACAATATATTGTTTTACCGGAGTTGTTCACATAGCTACAATATAACTAATTATAGCTAGACTGACGATCATCAACGAGCAAGCCCTTTCGAGAAAAAGCATTCTTCGATGTCGTTGCCTTCTACTAAGTTTATAAGGAAGGTTGTGAAGAACAAAACATACAAGTCACCTAATGCTGAGTGTGTAACCAAAGCATACAACCAAACACAAACAATAAATACATAACATTCAACAGACAATCAAACATTAACGGTTATTAACATCTTTGGATAGATTCAGAAATATTTTATGAATTTTAGAGTTTATGGGTAGCTTAAATTCTTCCATGACTCTAATATGTCATGGAAGATGGAATCGTTGTCTCAATTAACTTGCTTGAAAGACTCTTTTGCCAACCTGATTCTTTCGTCCGAGAACCTTATCATTGAGTTGTCCTACTGTCCGGGAATACTCATCGAACCCAACACGGGATAACCCGTGCTAATAACAAAAAGGAATTTATATAACGCTATTATTCACAAGACTGCTCCGACTACTTGGTTGGTCTTCTTGTTCATTTTGCGAATTCATCGCCTACTTTCATTTATGTTTCATTGGTTTTGGGTATCTTTCTCTTACTCGGTTTCTAGAGTAAGCACATCTCCTATGGAAGTCTTGATGTCTTCCCTCATCCTCCTCTCGAGAACGAGTTAAGATTTGGCTTAACTGGAATTACAATCTAGGTCAAAATTACCCTTTGAAAGACTCTATTTTATTAACACTTATCGCTTCTCATTTCTTAGTCTTAGTTACTCACTAAATGACGTAATTAATTACATAAATCTTAGAAGCATTCATCTATGTTCATTGTTCACAGTGCGACTTAGTTACTTTGAGATATTTATATTTAGTTTATATGTTTCCAGATCAACTTATGTGTTCAACTAAACCTTTATAACATGAACCATTATTGAGCTTAAGATTATATTATTCTTATTAAAATCTTAAAGAATTGATACTTAATCCGTTCACATATCTGATTTATAATCATATAAACATACTATATAAAAGACGAGAAGTATACACAAGACGTACCATTTAGATACGTACCAAGTACTTATACTATACCTAAAGACACGTACAAAAGACTCATATAATACGTATAATTATATGTCTAATACTCACATACTATACGTATAATTATACTTATAGGAAAAGTATAAAGTATGTATTTATATTCACGTATGTATTCTATACGTACAAGTATAAGAAGAGAAAGTTTAGATGAGATAGGTGATGAAGTTGGAAGAAAAAGAAAGAAGAAAATGGAATAGAATGAGTGAAGACCTCGGTGGTTTTGATCCACTAAAGTAAAGGGGGAAAACGAGAGGGAAGGGAGATAAGAAAATAAGAAAGGTAAGTGGGAGAATGAGTATAGAAAAAATGGGCTATAAGATGTGTTTAAGTGGCCTTTTATGGAAAAGATAGGTAGGGATCCTTGTAGTTTAGGGAATTAAGCAAGGGCGTATTAAGAAAAGGAGAATAGTTTTAGGTTTAACTTGTACTTAGGATTATTAGTCTTTAAATTTGGTATGGAACTTAATGGTTACTTAAAGGAAAATACCTAATCATAAGTTTAAGTATATAATCAAGGACTTAAAGAGAACCACATCCAAAATAAGGTCAAAACTTGTGAATTCGGGTTCATGCCGTAACCCAAAAAACCTAAAACAATTTCATCCAATAATTTAATTTTAAGAAACTAAACCTTACAAGACTAATGCGTAAAGTCATTGATGTGGGAAGCTGGTGGGAGTTGTATAGAAGTTAAAGGAAACAGGTCATTTACGGTGGAAGTAGGCAAACAACCTAGTTTCCTAGCTTTAAGGCTATTACTTTACTTAAAAGCAATCTTTAAAAGAAAGCTCAAGTTCTAAAAACCTCAATCTTATTTCTTCTTAGCTTATCAAAACCGTACAACCTGACCTTATATTTATACTTAAGTTTAGTTGAGTTTGACTCCAACAATGATGACTTATTTGACTCAAATTAAGACTCTTAAATGACTTAAACTTAGGATAAGATTGGGATATAATTAACCCAATCTAACCCAAACTCTATCCCTAAATATCCGAATAATATCCTAAGGATTTCGGACTTATTAATATTACAAGCTGGGACCGACAGATTACCTAAATTTGCCCCAATATTTACCTAACTAATAAAATTAAAACTTTGAAACCTTAATTCAACCCAATAAATCCTAAGGATTAAAATATGAAAAACTCTTTCAAGTGAAAGGTAAAAACATGTAAGCAAAATTCTAAGACTCAAAAGTACAAAAATAAAAAACATCTAATTACGATAAAAGCTAAGATTTGGCCAATTACTTTTGCATCATCCCCTCCCTCTTAAAAAAAACTGGTCCACAAGTTTTGTCAAACCAAGGCACCATGTCATGAGCTTAAAGTGTTATGTACGTTCTCTTCCCGTGTGGTACTAGGTCAACTTTGTTGTTCGTATTTCTTACCACCTCAACCAAAGATCCTTTATTATAATTGAGGACGCCCTCAAAATCATCACGTGTCACAGTTTCCATGATGATAAAATCCAAAAGCTACAACCCAACAAACCAATCCAGCAAAAGAAATGCACCAAATGCAGTAAATCCCCAAAACCACCAACAAAATCGAATTCAAACTCCAACACAGATTTTGATCACAACCCAAAACCAAGTATATAAGGACAACTTATAAATAAAACTCCAAGTAGGAAAAGAATCCCACAAACCAATATCAACAAGGAAAAAAAATTACAACAATACTAAATCCGAAGAGGAATAGGACCACGAAAACCAATTCCAAAATCGAAAACAAAAACAAACCCAACTCCAACTAGGAAAAGGAAAAGCCATTCAACTTTCCTAATGCTAGTAGGAATACAACCACACAAACCAAAACCCGACACTATTAGGGCAACACACCACTATTACCTGATTATGGCAACACAAACTAAACCAAAATCAACTAGGAAGAGAATTGCTACATACATAGTGAAATTTGAAAAAGCAATAAAAGTGGCGAAAGGTAGTGCAACTAACCAGGATCAAAAGATTGGATCTTAGTGATTATTCTTTAACTAAACCCTCATGCAAGGAACCTCTTTTGGTCAAACTTTGCATAAAACTAGAAATCTTGGGAGAAAGATCCTTTCTTAAAGCTTTCTTGGACATATGAAAAACAACCTAAATCTGATACTAAATGATCAACTAACCAAATGATCTCATATCTTACAAAACCAACTTCTTATTGCTTAGGATTAACTACTCGAAATTTGATGAATTTTTATACCATGATTTCTCAACATGGAAGGGTTCCAACACAAGACAAAATGTTGGAAAATTCAAAGTATAACTCAAGTTATGCCCCAAAACTCCCAAACCTGAAATCTAACACCAAATAATATAGGAAACTGGTGGGACTTGGATAGAACTTAAAGGAAACACATCCTTTAGGGAGGAAGTAGGCAAAAAACCTAGTTTCCTAGCTCTAAGGCTCTCACTTTACTTAAAAGTATTTTTAAAAAGAAAGCTCATTTTCTTAAAACTTCAATCTTATTTCTTCTTAGCTTATCAAAATTGTGCAATAAGACCTTATATTTATATTCAAGTCTATTTGAGTTTGTCTCTAACTATGACTCCTTATTTGACACAAACTAAGACTCTATTATAACCTAAATTAACTTAGGTTAAGATTAGGATAGAATTAACCCAATCTAAACCAAACTCTATCCCTATTCGAATTATATCCTAAGGATTTTGTACTTATTAATATTACAAGATGGAACCAAATAGATTACCTACCTAATAAATTACAACTTTGGAACCTTAATTTGGTCCAATTAATCCTATGGCTTAAAACATGAAAAATGTAAGCAAAATTCTAAGACTCAAAATACAAAAATAAAAAATATAATAACAAAATAAGCTGAGATACGACATATTACTTTTGCTTCTTCCCCTCCCTTTTTAAAAAAACTTGTCCACAAGTTTTGTCAAATAAAGGCACAAGGTCATGAGCTTAAAGGGTTATGCGCGTTCCCTTCCCGAGTAGTACTAGGTTAACTTTTTTGTTCATATTTCATACCACCTCAACCAAAGATAATTTATTGGAATTGAGTACGGCCTCAAAATCATCGCGTGTAATAGCAGCCATGATGATAAAATTCAAAAGTAGATACCCAACAAACCAATCTAGCAAAATAAATGCACTGAATGTAGTAATCAACCCTAAAACAACCAAAACCACCAACAAATCGATTTCCAACTCCAAAACAGATTTTGATCACAATCCAAAACCAAGTAGATAAAGGTATGTTATAAACCGAACTCCAAGTAGGAAAAGAATCCCATAAACCAATATCAACAAGGAAAAGAAATTGAAACAATACCCAACTCTAACTAGGAAAAGGAATTGCCATGCAACTTTCCTAATGTTAATAGGAATACAACCACACAAACCAAAAGCCAACACTAGTAGGGCAACACACCACGACTACGTGATTATGGCAATACAAACTAAACCAAAATCAACTAGGAAGAGGATTACTACAAACCTAGTGAAATTCGGAAAAGCAACAAAAGTGGTGGAAGGTAGTAGAACTAACTAGGATCAAAAGGTTGGATCCTTGTGATTAGTCTACATCCAAACCCTCAAGCAAGAAACCTCATTTGATCAAACTTTCAAAAAATCCAAAGTATTGAGAGATAGATTCGTTCTTGAATCTTTCTCTAAATTTGATACCAAGTGATCAACTCACCAACTGATCTCAAATCTTACGAACCAACTTCTTATTGCCTAGGATTCTCTACTGCTCGTAATTTGATGAAACATTATACCAAGATTTCCCAACATGTAAGGGTTCCAAAGCAAAGAGAAATGCTGAAAAATTTGAAGTATAACTCAAGTTATACCCCAAAACTCGCAAACCTAAAATCTGACACCAAATGACATGGGAAGCTAGTGGGGCTTAAATAGAACTTCCTTTAGAATGAAAGTAGGAAAGCAACCTAGTTTCTTAGCTCTAAGGCTATCACTTTTATTAAAAGAAATCTTTAAATGAAAGCTCAACTTCTGAAAACTTCAATCTTATTTCTTCTTAGCTTATTAAAACCATACAACCTAACCTTATATTTATACTCAAGTTTAGTTAAATTTGACTCCAACTATGACTCCTTATTTTACTCAAACTAAGACTCTTTAATGACTTAAACTAACGTAGTATAAGATTAAGATAGAAGATTAAAATAGAAACCCAATCCAACCCAAAGTCTATCTCTAAATATCCGCATAATATCCTAAGGATTTCAATCTTATTAATATTACAAGCTGGAACTGAACATATGACCTAACTAAAAAATTACAACTTTGGAACCTTAAATTGGCCTAATTGATCCGAAGGCTTAAAACATGAAACATTCTTTCAAGTGAAAGGTAAAAACATATAAGTAAATTCTATGACTCAAAAGTACGAAAATAACAAAAATCTAATATTGAATTAAGCAGAATTTCAACCCAACATTTTTCCATCATCCCCTCCCTCATAAAAAAAACTTGTCCTAAAGTTTTGTTAAAGCAAGGCACTAGGTCATGAGTTTGAAGTGTTACGCACGCTCCATTCCCGAGTAGTACTAGATCAACTTTGTTGTTCGTATTTCTTACCACCTCAAAATCATCACGTGTCACAGTAGTCATGATGATAAAATCCAAAAGTTGTAACCTAGAAAACCAATCCAGCAAAAGAAATGTGAATGTAGTAACAACCTCTAAACAACCAAAACCATCAATAAAATTGAATTCCAAGCCCAAAATAGATTTTGATCACAATCCGAAACCAAGTAGATAAAGACAACTTATAAACCAAACTCCAAGTAGGAAAAGAATCCCACAAACCAATGTCAACAAGAAAAAGAAATCACAACAATACCAAATCCGAATAGGAATAGGACCACGAAAACCAACTCCAAAAAAAAAAAAAACAAAAACAAACCCAACTCCAACTAGGAAAAGGAAAAGCCACACTAATTTCCTAATGCTAGTAGGAATAGAACCACATAAACCAAAAACCGACATTAGTAGGGAAGCACACCACTACTGCGTGATTATGGAAACACAAACTAAACCAAAATCAACTAGGAAGAGAATCGCTATAAACCTAGTGAAATCCAAAAAAGCAACAAAAGTGGCGGAAGGTAGTACAACTAACCAGGGTCAAAAGGTTGGATCTTAGTGATTATTCTTCAACCAAACCCTCAAGAAAGGAACCTCCGTTGATCAACCTTTGTATAAAAACCAAAATCTTGGGAGAAAATCCATTTTTGAAGTTTTCTTAGACAAAAGAAAAATTACCTAATCGGATACCAAATGATCTCAAATCTTTTGAACTAAACTTCTTATTGCATAGGATTTGTTATTGCTTGGAATTTGGTGAAATTTTATATCAAGATTCCCTAGCATGTTAGGGTTCCAATGCAAAAAGAAATGATGAAAAATTTGAAGTATAACTCAAGTTATTACCTAAAACTCCCAAACCTAAAATCTGATACCAAATGATATGGGAAGTTAGTAGGACTTGGATAGAACTTAAAGGAAACACGTCCTTTAGGGTGTAAGTAGGCAAGCAACCTAATTTTCTAGTTGTAAGGCTATCATATTACTTAAAAGCAATCTTAAAAAGAAATCTCATCTTATAAAAAATTCAATCTTATTTCTTCTTAGCTTATCAAAATCGTACAAATTGACCTTATATTTATACTCAAGTCTAGTTGAGTTTGACTCCAACTATGACTCTTTATTTGACTTGAACTACGATTCTTAAATGACTTAAACTAACTTAGGATAAGATTAGGATATAATAAACCCAATCTAACCCAAAATCTATACCTAAATATCCAATTTTTATCCTAAGGATTTTAGACTTATCAATATTACAAGCTGAAACCGCACAAATTACCTAAATTCGGCCTAATTTTTAACTAACTAATAAAATTACAACTTTGAAAGCTTAATTTTTCTCAATTAATCCTAAGGCTTAAAATATGAAAAACCCTCTCAAGAGAAAGGTAAAAATATTTAAGAAAAATTCTAAGACTCAAAAATACAAAAATAATAACGAATCAAGCTGAGATTCGGCCCAACACTTTTAATTAGTCATCATATGAAGCTAACAAGAAGTCAAATGCATGAAAGATTGGATTTAATATGCAAATAATATTAATCAAGTTCTAGAGTAGGAACCGAGTATTGAAGCAATGTTGAGATAGCATCAAGGGTGCATGAAGACTAATTAATTTTATACTTGGGATTTTTTTAAGTGATTATACGTTAGCTACTTGGAACAAGTATTTAAGTTAGACGTTTGAAATTTACACAAATATTTTTGATCTCTTATTAAACAATTTTGTATTAAAAGTGTATGTACTTTAAACTCTTACGGATTTTCTAATATCAAATTAACTAGTCTAGTTTTTTACTTAGTAGCTTTTTGAATAATAAATATAGTTTTTCAAAAACGTGGATTGACTAAGTCTCTTAGATTTACTCCACTTCTTTAGTAGATGCTAATCTTTTTATTAAACTGCTTACATTCGAATCCACTGTTTTTGTAACCGTTGTTGGACCTAGTCAAGCATGATTCTACTTGTTTTCTTATTTGACAAGGTTAACCACAAGCTTTGTTTAAAGGGAATAACTTCCTTGTACCTTTTGCAAGTGCTTTTCAATTTTACAAGTTTTTTTTAATTTTTTCAAAATGTTTGAACAACTATACACTTCCAATTCACCCCTTTCTTATAAGTGTTTCTATAGAATAATAATTGGTATCATAGCCGAAACTCACAAAGTTTAAGATATCTTGAAGAGCCAGTTCCTAAAAGCATGAACACATACGAGAAACGAAAAAGGTTATTCCACGCAACAACCATCAATGTTCAATGGGAATTTTTATACTTATTGGAAGAACATAATTGAGATATTCATTAAGGCCAAAAACTACCAACTATAGCATGTGATTTAAGTATGTGACAATGAGGTAACTAAAATAGACTTTAACAATCAGGTAATTCCTTAACTAATCTCTAAATATGAAAAAAGGATTTTAAGGAAATGGAGATAAATGCTTTAACACTAAAGCTACTTCACTGTGGTCTAGGTCCTCATAAACATAAATGTATAATGGGATGTAAAATAGCAAAGCAAATTTAGGATCTTTAGCAAATTACTCATGAAGAACCAAATGGAGTTAAGTGTTCCAAAATAGATATGTTGATTTCCAAATACAAATGCTTTGAAATGAATCCAAAGGAATCAATTCAAGACATGCTTACTCGTTTTACTAACATCATGAATGAGCTCTCTTCTTTGGGAAGAAATATCCCTACTAATGAATAGGTAAGGAAGATTTTGTGAAGTTATCCACAAGATGAAAGATAGAGAGCAAAGGTTACTACATTGATGGAAACCAAAACTAAGGTGTAGGGGCTTTTTAGGAGTTTAAATGAACTTGAACCCAACTAGGTTTCAGATGATTTGATGAGTGAATCACCACTAGGGAGCCTATTCTTTCACAACCCAACCTTTTTTCTTGGTGAAGAGAAAAGGAAGGGGCTTCTTTTAGTAGTGCCCTACATGTTTGCAGGCCTATAAGGATCGGCTACGTGGCTTAAAGCTAATGGGTCAAGGAGTCACCACAAAAACTTTAAGGGAGGTTTGGACACTATAGGGGCTTTTGTGAAAATTTTAAGGGTCGAGAACCCAACTAGATTTTGAGTGGAAAATTCGAGGAGTGAATTACTACTAGAGAGCCCAGTTTTTTATAACACAACCATCCCTTTTCGATGAAGAAAAGATGAGGGGACTCTCCCTCACTAGTGCCCTACTATATTTTGTGTCAATAAGGATCGACTATACGGCTTAGAGACATAGAAATGGGTCAAGGAGTCGCCACCAACATTTTTGGGCTGTTTAGTCACCCTTGGGTTTGAATCCCAAATTTGACTCACGTACATGGTCTTCGAACCATGAGAAGGTCCGGGAATGAGCAACTTATTTGAATTCATGAATGTGTGCAAGAATTTGGCAATGAGATGGAGAATAAACCAGATTTAGTCATAGGCAATTCATGTAAAAATAAAGGATAAACACACTCTAGATTAGGTGGGTCGAGAAAGTTAAGTTTAAAGCACATCAATCTAGTTTTTGGGAATTACTTTGTTAAGAGTCCTTAAGATTAATGGGTACCTAAGTCCAGTTGTCCATTGTTTATCTTTTTAGGCGTAATTTGCAATCAATAGGTCTTAATTATTGCAAAAATAAAGGTGATCATGAAATCTCAAATACAAAGTAAGAATTATGTAATAAATTACAACAATCAAAATAAAGCATAAGAGTCAAGAGACAAGAGACAAAGATTTTGGGATTAGTATTAATGCAAAGTAAGTATGATGCATGATGGAATTGGAGAGATTTGCTTAATCAAATGAAGAAGCAAGCCTAAAGAGACTTTTACTCATGATGTACTCCAACTTAGAAATGAGTGAAGTTCAAGTGGCACTTATGATTTGGCCATAAAACATCATTGACATTGCATATGCAGAATAGAAATCAAAATATGGATTATGAAATCTAATGCAAGAAATGACCATTTTAAACACTCCCAAACATGTATTCAAGTATGATACATACTTAGGGTTTGCTCATGAAAATAGGACAAGAGGAAAGTCTAGTAAGATTAGAGATGTCCATATCTTAGCATTATAAAATAAATGAAAAATATAGAGACATAATGTAATTGTAATAAGTACATACAAGTAAGAAGAATTGAAAGTGTTAACAGGAGATCAATCTATGAGGATGATTCCTAGATTATAATGTTCAATATTAGGGTTTGAGACTTAGCCTAGTGAAGTAGGACTTTCTCCTTGTACTTCACATCATTATTAGAAAAGAGACATTAAAGTAAAGTGTAAGAGTTGATCATAATAGACTATCAAATTAAAGTGATGAATCCTTGTTTAATCAAGGCTCATAGAAATTACATAATAATTTGAAATAAGTCTTCATATGAGAGGGGTTTGCACCTCATACAATCATCACATAAAGAGCTAGTTAGTTTTTTAGTGTTAAAAAAGATATAGATTATGACCTTGAATAAGGAATCACCAAAGCCAAGTATTAGCCAAACAAGGGAGTACAAGTAGACAAATCAATAAAAGAATCGAAAGAGATCAGGGTCCTCGGTGTTTACCGTTGAGGATAGTTCCTTTGCTTGAGTCTTGGTTGAGTGATTGTTGAAGGAGTAATGGTTGCTTATTGATCTAAGGCAAAAGGAATGCCTTGAATGCTAGTATTTGTGTTTGAGAGTGTTTGGGAGTATTTGATGGTGTATTTTGATTGAGTAACGGTGCTCCAAAATTCTCAAAATCTCAAACCTTTGGCCAGAAAATGAGAGGTATTTATAGACAAAAAATTTCATTTCTTGAGCGTTAGACACCAAGTCAATGCGTCAAATGCCAACACGGGGCGTCAAACGTCGAACTTGTGCATTGAGCACTCAGAAAAGTAATCTTTTGCTCAACTGCAGAGAAGCTTGAAATGAGACACTAGCGCTTTTAGGGTGGCACACAAGGCTTAGTGTCTAAAGCGGAGGTTATGCTCCAGACACTGGAACTGACAATTGATTAGATTCTATTTTAGTCCGGGCATGGAAGCTGGCTGGGCATTGGACGCCTACTTGTTGTGTCAAACGCCTGCTATGCGCTAAACACTTGAACTTGGTGTTTGACGCCTGACACTAGTGTTGAAATCTTGCTAGTGACTGAGATTCATTTCATGCGTTTGACACCTTGCTTCAAGTGTCAGGCAATTGTGCTATCAGCTTTAGGTTTTGCACGGGATTGAAGTTTGATTTTGAGGTTTTTTGTTGGTATTTGGGTTATGTGTTTGGACCAATTGTGTTTTAGGCTTGGTTTGTGTTTGGGCCTTTTTGGAGTTTAGCTTTGAGGTGTTTTCGGGATTACACGCACTCAAAATCGATGACCCAAGCAAAGTCCTAACTGCAAGGGTTGGTTCATCATCGGACCGCTACACGAGAAGACACAATTTCGTGTCTACAAACACACAATTAGGTTTAAATCCCAAAAAGACTCACGCGAGTGGTCTATGAACCATAAGAAGGTTCAATAATTAGCAATCTATGTGAACTTAAGAAGGATGTGCGACTAATGTACATTAAAAGAACAAATAAGTTTTTGCTCGTAGGAAATCACGCAAGATACAAGGGAAAACACACCCTAATTTAGTTGGTTTGACAAGTTAAGAATTATGCCCATAGATCTAAATTAGGTGATCACTTTGTTAAAATTCCACAAGATTAAGGGTCCATGTGACCGATTGTCCAAGTATATCTTATTAGGCGTGATTGCATTTCAATAGGTCTTGAGTTAATGAATAAGATAAAAGTGATCATACACAATTATTATTTAATAAGGTTTATAAAATAAAAATGCAAAACATGAAGTGCAAAATTGAAAGGAAAGTATTAAAGAACAATATTGAAAGATGCATGATGATAAGTTGAAGAGTAACTAATCAAATGAAGATTTAAGCTTAAGAGACCTTTTTCTATGATATACTTCAACCAAATAAGAGTCTAGTTCATAACGTAGATATGAACTATGAATACATGTCTCCAAGATATAAATAAAATGAAGTTAAACTTGCCCATTATCCACTCTATTATTTACGCGTGAAATAAATTTCCTTGAACAAATTTATCAAAAAGAACACACGTGCACAAGAGAAATAATATAACATGTGGATAGGGCTTATTATGTTTAAAGTTAGAAGAGATAAGGTGAATAATCAGCATGTACAGGCAACATGTAGTCGCCATGCATGAGTGACTTATTTTTTAAACTCTATTGTAATGCCTAAGGCCGACAACTAGCTTATATTTTTACAGCTAGAAAATCTGTAAAATCGACCTTGTGTGTTGTGTTGGCCTACTACTTCAGTCCTCGAGTAGTCTTTATCTCTATTATCGATGTCTTTTTTAATACTCCACTCTTTCATTTTTTTTAATACTCCACTCTTTTTTAATACAACTAGAAAATTTGTAAAATCGACCTGTGAATAGGGCTCATTTGTCTTAAAAAACTACATCATGTTATTATGAAATGTCACACCTTCCCCTTTCAAAATTCATATATTATGTTAATATAAGAAATACAAATTAATATTAAAAACAAACCATTTGTTTGATGCATAAACTCACAATTGTTGCCACATGCAATTACATATTGAGGAATTATATCGACATCAGAAGCAAAGCAAATGGTATTAGTAGATATATATATATATATATATATATATATATATATATATATATATATATATATATATATATATATATATGAGAAAATAAGTAGAATATAGGATAAAAAATATAGAACATATGAGCAAATAAGTAGAACATACAAGCAAAAATATTTAAATGATCCATACTTTCTTAAAAATTTTTTACAGTTCATCGTCGATCTCCATACAATCTAAAAGAAATCGTTGGTCACAATACAATATGAAAGAGATAGGAGGATGGGAATCTTATCATTCTTGTTATCTTGTAAGAACATGTAGACAGGCAAGAATTTCTTTCGGCTTATAAAATCGTTATATATAAGCCTGCCTTCAAAAAATTTTAACAGAGTTTCCTCAACAAGAAGTAGTTCGTCTGCAAGTGTCTGCATGAGTTGTTCAGACTCTCCCTCCCCCATACGTCTCCTTCTTTTGGAACCAGAACTTTCCCAAGAAACCGATATGCATGAAGTGGGTTGTACACCACCACGTGTATAATTGTCAGGCCAACCGAATTCTGGAAAATCGGGATTCTGCACACACAAGTAGTACCCTGCATATTTAACTGCCACAAATAAGTACTCTGCATATGCAACTGCCATAAATAAATAATTGAGGTTCGTGTAAACTTACATCGTCAGTACAGGTGCACCATTCCAAAGTCATCCCCATAGCAACCAAGTCATTTACAGTAAGGTTAGAAATACCTAAGCCACTGTCCTCAATTTCCTTATTGTAGTGATCACGAACATGGTTCCGTAATTTGTAATCATCCTAGGATGTTTTCTAAGAAATAATTATAGGGAAGACATATTCATTCATCATATATAAATAAGGTTATTTCTCTGCTTCAATAAATCCAACCTCATCACAAAGCTCAAAGAAATTATCTAAACATATAAACATTACTAAATCTTAAAAGAAAAAAATTCTCTCAACAGATAACCTTCAAACAACTAGTTGAGAGACTGTCAATGAAATTGCGTCTTTTGGGTGAGTTACTATCACCGATGGATGAACTAAATTTTCTTTTTTCTGCAAGATAATAATTTCAAACAAGGAAAGACATTTGAAGACTCCACCTTGATTACTAACGTTTTTATGTTTAATGATGGAAGACAAAATGCAAAGTCAAATAGAATTGAAAACATAATGGAAACCAAAATGCATAGAGTTGACAATATGATGGAAGTAATGAAAGCTAAAATGCAAAGTGCTATGCACTTTGTCAAAGGATGAGAATAAAACATTTGAGTCATGTCCTCAAAGCTTGAGCCACGTCCTCAAAGCAGTGAGTAAAGTTCAAAGCACTTTGTCAAAGGATAAGCATATTCTAATTGCCTAAATCTTGTGTTTTTATCCTTTTCTTATTTCACTTATTTTATTATCTAACCTAACTTATTTAGACATGATTTTATTGTCAAAGATATCTCTTGATTTCAGAAGATTATTCACGCCATATATGCTGAAGATTCTTCAAGCTAATTTTGGTAGTTACTAAAATTCAAGCATCATTGTTATGAAAAAAGAAATTTGTTTGAAGCTTCAAGGTGTAGGAAACTAAGTGGAAAGATTCTTGCTGTAAAATATTCAAATGATATCAATCTTCAACAGCCTCAAAATCAACGATTCTCTACAGCCATATTGGAGGAAATCTTGCTAAAAGTATTGAAGGAAAATCATATTTTCAGCAACCTATTTTGATCCTTCTTTCAACGGCTTTGAGATCAAGTTCAAGTATATATTCCCAAGCTTTGAAGCTAAAGAGTACGTGACAAAAAAAGTGAGACAAGAACAGAAGCTTTAATCGAGAATATCAGTCTTAAGCTACATTAACAAAGCTTCATTATTTTTCTCTCTAGTTCCATAAACCTTATCTTATATTTAGATTGAGAGAAAACCAAGTATAAACTCTTGAGTGTTTAAAAAAATATTTTGAGAGAGTGTTATACTAATAGTATACCCATAATACTCAAACGTATAGAAAAAGAAAGAGAGCTTATTATTACTAGGATTTGAGATGCTAAAGTGTAGCTGGGGTGCTATGGAGTATAAGATGGGGATTAAGATCTTCTAGGGTGTTTTAGGTTTCTAAGGGAAGTAATTAAAAGAGCGAGTTAAATCCTAAGGGTTGGATAACCCTCGGAGACGTAGGCAAATTAGTAACTACCGTGTTTTGTCTGATTTTATTTTTGTCTTTATTGCTTACGTTTTATGTTTGTTTCATTCATTGATTAAAGTAGCGAACAGTCAAAAGCCTAAGAAAAAGCCTTTGAAACCAATTTCAAGGCATCGACATCCAGATTCAAAGATAAGTCTCAACGCTTATATTCCGCCTTTGTATATCTGTTTAAGACCTTGAGCTTTTGAATGCGAAAATCGGCCATACTCTATTCACCCCCCTCTAGAGTATAATTGATCTTATTCCATCTCCATATTAATTCTTTAACTTTAACACACTAACTAAGCTCTACCACATCTTTTCTTCCTCAAACCAAAGTTTTCTTCGCAAAACCCTCCAAAGATACAGTTGATGTAAAACACAAAAGCTGGTTCAAACATAATAAACCAACTATAACTCTAAATTAGTAGAAGTAGAACATAAATATGTAGAACATAAGAGCACAAAAGTAGAACAAGATAGCTACAATTAAAGCATATAACAAAATGTATTATAGTTATATATATAAACATTACTAAATCTGCATATTCAACTGCCACAAATAAGTAATCTTCATATTCAACTGCCACAAATAAGTACTCTGCACATGCAATTTCCACAAAACAAATAAGTAGAACATACGAGATAATAAGTATAACACAAGAACTAGTAAAATAATAATCAATTGCGCTAAAAATTTGCGGCATAAAACCAAAAAAGCTGCATTTTAATCACTACTATTAATAATATTCGGTGGGTTAGAGGTGAAACCTCCGTATTTTAATTACATCTTCAATTATATGTAGCGGGTATAGATTGGAACCGCTGCATTTTAAATAAATACTATAATAATAAGCGGTGGGTATAGTATATGCCTGCCGCATTTTAATAAACCCTAGTTTCAAAAAGAAAATCACTGGTATCTTCACTCCCATTTCACATTTAATTTCTAACTTCAGTTTGTTGCATATCTTCACTCGCTCGCATTTCCTGAGCATTGTTGTCGCCACTAATGTAACCCACCCACCATGGAGTTCACCTACATTGGCCCTCCCTTCACCATCGGCGTGCCCAGGCTAGCAACCATCTCCTCCCCTCACCGTCTACATGCCATCATTCAAGGTTGGTCTCCCATCTGTTCTTCGTTTTCTATATATTTTGATACTTGATATTCTGTGGGTTTTAGGTTATGATTTTTGGTTTATATAATTTCATTTTCGATATATTTCGTATTCTATACATGAATATGAACATTTTAAGTGTATATAATTTCATTGGGCTTGGGATGGTTTATTTCTAAATATGTTATTATGTGAGGATATGTTGTACTTTGATATGTAGATGTGCAATGTACGAGTACTTAGTTTAGCGTATGTATCAATATCAGTTTAGCAAAAGTTGGTTTCAGTGATTAATTAGTGTTTTTATTAGCCTTTAATTTAACGAGTTTGTTATGGGTAGTTAGGTGCTAAGCTAGGGATAGCTCATTGATTACAAGTGATGGATACGGTTGTCAAAAATTAATGGAAGAGATTTGGAAGGATTTAAAAAATGTATATATAGAATATAAGGAATAACAAGAGTAAGACAATTATTTTTAAGGTAATAGAATATATAGAATATAAGAAATAACAAGAGCATGTATCACTGATGTTTTGTCTAAGTTATTATTCTTATTTAGATCAAAAAATTCAATGGGACAAAAAATCAGGGATAGAAAAATAGTAAATAGCATTGTTGACTGCTGAGCTTAACCCTACTCCTAGGCCACTAGACTCTAATTTAAGCTCTTATGCAAATAATTATGATGTACTAAAAACTGATCACTTACAATATTACTTCCCATCATATTATTACCATTTTCTTCTACCTTCATTAATCACCACTTATAATTATCAACTATTAAAATGGGGAAAGGAAAGAAAATAGGCAGCTTCCACTTGTGGCTTGCAACATGGTCCAATCTTCCTGATAAATTATTCATAAAATATGGAAACACCTCATAACTACTGATCTGGAGGACAAATGGGCAGGAGACTTCACTCTAAGGTCAGCCGATCATATTATTACCATCATATTGGATTGCCATTTTCTTTTACCTTCCCTGATCACCACCTATAATTATCAACTATTTAAATAGCTTAGAACAAAAAGAATCCACTAGAAATTTGAAATGGGGAAAGGAGAGAAAATGGGCAACTTCCACTTGCGGAATGCAACATGGTCCAATCTTCCTAGATTAAGCATTCACAAAATATGCAAACACCTCTTAACTCGAGATTAAATCCTCCATTTTAAGCTGATTTGCAATTCAAGAAATGGAGGACACATTCTCTTCCACTTCCAATGAACATTGTATCTCTTACTCTCCCTCTTTCCATTCCCACATCAACCACTTATGATAATCCTTTATTTCACCAATCCACCTGCCCTTTAGTTCTCCAAGTATGCTCCATTCATTTGATAACCCCTTCATAGCCTTGCCCTATTTCCAGATAAATGCTAGATTCTAGCTTATGATAAAGATAAGGATTTAGCTCAAAGGAATCATGGTACATATACTTTCAAGGTCCAAGGACAGATTTATAGTTGAGTTTGTCTTAAAAAACTACTTCCACATGTTATTATGAAATGTCTCACCTTCCCCTTTCAAAACTCATATATTATGTCGATATAAGAAATAATATGCTCCAAGAATAACCCTTTACATAGTTTTGGAACAACGTTGTCAAAGTCAACAAATTTACTTAATATAAAATTGTCCATGACAACGATTTAAGTTTCAGTGTCTCATATCCCCACGAATTGATAAATCTCCATAATTTCATCATGTTTTGAATTCAAATTGAGAAACTCAACTTTCAAGGTCCCTTCACAACCTATACACTTTATTTTTGGTATTCTTGAATCAAATTGGAACAAAAGACCAAATTAAAGCAAAAAAGATATAGCAGAAGCTCAAGCAGCAACTGCCCGACAATGAACCCTATCCACCTGATCTTTTTCAACCCGAACCGTGAATCTGATTGTATCGACCCCGATCCGTTTTCACCCGACCCAAATCCAACTTGGAAACTAGTTTAACCTAAAATACAACCCGAACTGAACCCAATCGGCTCCAACCCAAAAAATAAAACTTTGGTGCTATAATAAATAGTGACCCTTTACCTAATTTAAGACGATATGTTTAAAATTAACTTGTTAGAAACCCAACAGTAGAGTTATCATACTCAAATCACATTACATATTAAGTATTCAAATCCACAACATTAAATAAACTAATTATATATACTTACATTTCTTAAACTCAACTAGACATCCACGCATGTATGATGTATTCAAATTTACTGATACATGGTCAGACAAACGAGTAAGAAAAAAATCGCAGAGCACTTACAACTAGCAGTTACATCGAATAATGTGCAAAACAACTAAGAGTTCCAAGTTCCAACAACCCATTTCAATTAAACATTGAAAATTTTCAATTTTGGGCCAAAATTTTTTAGAAATCGCCACTTTAAAAGTTACCTATTTCAAATTTTGGTAGAAAATAAAAGATTCCAAATTTCAATATTTTTAAGTTAGTATGGCCATGTGTTTCAATATTTGTGAATCACTTAAATACATATTATGAATTTAGAAATTCAAAAATCAAGATACTTCTACAAAGTTAATGATAAGCACATAAAAATTTTAATTATGAACTATGAATTTTTTTATTTAAACTAATTTGATAAAATTAAAAAAAATTATTATTTACGCAAAACTGCAAAAGAAGTCTTAAGACTATATAATAAAATAGACTTTCATTCGTCATTATTGGTACCAACTTTATCTGACACATAAACAACTAATAATGTTAAAATCTAATAATATTGTTGATTTAATTATTTAAATTATGAGTAGATAGAACCATAGAATTAATATTCTTGTAATTTTATTAGTATCTTACTATGATACTTTCCCAAGATGTGAAATCTTAGTCAATTCTATATCACTTATCGATTTATAGTTACTTAATTCTTATCATTTAATCTAAAGCGTTTGGTACACAAGTTTATTTTTGGGGCTTCCTACTTGATCAAAATGTTAATGGAGCATCATTAGATGGTTCTAACGTTAGCCTTAAAGGTACGGTTAACCGTTATAATGGTTATTGGAAAAGATACGGTTAACCGTTATAGCAGTTATTGGAAAAGGCTAACCGTAACCTTACCATTAAGTAACGGTAATCGATAAACGGTTAATTAGTATTAAACGATATGGTTAACAGTTACCATTAAAAGGATTATTGGTGGTTTTTATTAATTTGTGGATGTCATAGAAAAAGAAGAATAATAACCATTCTTTGGAATAAAAACAATAATCATGAAGTAAAGAGAATCGAATCCATACCAAATTATATTAAAAACTTTATACAAGTAAGACCCTTTACCATTAAGCTACTTCAAATAATATGATAAAACTTGTACACATTATATTTAGCTTGGGAAAAGTCTCGAATAATTTTCAATATGACATTGTATGTAGTGTTTAGTTAGATAGATAAGTTCGATTGTATTTTATTTCTGATAAATTTCTTATAATTATCGTTTTAAAAAAATATTAGGATGATTTATTTGGTACATCTTTTTGTATTTTTTGTTTAGTATTTTTTCTCTGTAGGTATAGAAAATTAAATTTTAGCAACTTTGGATTAATGAATGATAAAAATTATATTTATTGTCTTGCTACATCACAAAGTACTTACGCTTTCTTTATTTATATTAATCACCAGGTAAAGATGAATACTATGGGGTGGCGGCGGGATCTTCATCAAATATCGGACTTTGCCTTTGCAAATAACAAAATAATGTCTTATGGACACAATACAAAGTACTAACAAATTTAGAAGTCTAGAAAACTAATTTTTTGATTATAAAAGTCTTTAATTCCACCTTCCATTTCCATCTGCATATCAAAGCAAATAGCAATAATTAATTGGAATTTAATTTAAGAAAATGTCAAAGATGGTGCTTACAATAAAAAGCATTCTCCATCTCTCCACTAGTAAATATACAAAGCAAACCGTCACAACCATATGCTCATATATCCTTCATTGTCTAATTATGTAATTGGTCTCATAGCTAGAATATTCCACAGCTCAAGAACAAAAAGATAGCTTAGATTCCACTACGAAATATATCCCCTATTTCACTGTCCTAGGATTTAAATAATGAAACATACTTGTGAAATTAACTCCCAATTATTGTTCCATAGTTGCGTTGCTCAAATGAAACTTGTGATCTATATACTCTAAAGTTAGAAGCTTTCCATCTAAAATAATAAGTATAAGGGGATCAAAAATTACCTAAGGTAAGCATGAAATGACTTTTAAGCTCTAAGTATTAGCCGCTGAAAATTTGACAAAAAAGTTGAAAATTAAAATTTAGATTCAAAATTAAAAAAATTAAAGTAGTTAGATGCAATAATAATAATAATAATAATAATAATAATAATAATAATAATAATAATAATAATTTAGAGATGTTCAATTCTAAATTGATCACAAAAACCAAAACCATCAGATGTCCTAGCAGCAAATAGGTCTATGACATTCATCAGCTCACAACAGCACATTTATCTTTCAAAATCATTCATAAGCCTATAATACTTCACCAAATGAGCAACAAACAAAAGTAGCCTATCTAAAAACTACAGTAGCTATAATTAAGAAGTCATATTGGAGAAAACAGTATAGCTTAACTCTGTCATGCAAGCACTTCAACTATAGTGCAGCCTTACAAGACTCTTGTGCACCACCATACAAGGAATCATTTCCCTTGTAACAATTACAGATGCATGCTATCTACACAAGGATTTCACAAAGTTTACTATGGAACAATTAGCTAGATCTTTTATGATGTATGAAAACTACTATTAGGAACTAACAAAGCTGAATGTTCCAAAAATCATGGCCTTGCTCTAAAGGCTAAAGGTGACTTAGATTCTAAAAATAAAGAGGCAACATTGCTTGTAAGGAAGTTCAAAAAGATGTATAAGAACATCAAATCTGGCAACCGAAAGGAAAGGAATCAGTAAGAAAAATTGACGTTCAAAACCTGATTCGACCATCACAAATGTGGAAGATTAGAGCATTTCATCATAGAATGTCCTTTATGGGATACTAAAAAGGGAAAAGGCAAAGAAAAGGAAATCATTCCCCAAAACTAATTTTCAAAAAGCTATGATAGCTGCATGGGGTGATTTTGAATCTAAGGAAGAAGGGGAACAACCTGAAGAAGAGTGTGATAACATCTACTTAATGGCGGCATATGATCAAGCCAACATTTTAGATGCTAAAGAGCTGGTAATCATTGATTCTCTTAGGGTCTTGTCTTAGAAAAACTTGTGTGTTTGTTAAAAGAAGCTAGAGAGGTTATCAAGATTTTAAGTTTTGAAAAGGCTCGGTGTGACAAAGTTATAAAATTATATAAGGATCATATGACTTACTTAACTAAGACTAAAGTTGATGTTTAAAGCCTTTTCTTTGAGTTAATGGATATGAACGTGTCTTTAAAAGAAACTTGTAAACGTTTAAAAAATGAAAATATCTTGCTACTGTGGAGTTTACACAATATAAACTACTTCACGTTAATCTCACTAATAGTTTAATTGAAGTTCCTATGAGTAGTTTTAATGAGGATTCTGAGAGGTTAAAAACTGACTTAGGAAACTACTAAGAACTCAATAGAGACCTTAAAATGGAATTGGAATTATCAAGGAGGGACAAAAACGTAAAATGGCTAGGAGTTCCAAAGTGGATAGAATTGACCTAAAAAAAGACATAAGGTAGGTTTAATGCACAAAAACAAAAAGGGCTAAAGGTAGTAGTAAATTTTTCACATATTGTGAATACACTAGGCATTTGATTGAAGCATGTGCGAAAAAGGAACATTGTATTGAAAGGAACATTAAACAAGTATGGTTCAAGAACATGATTGACTACGAAGATACGTAGGAACCTAAGGAAACCTTGATTCCTGATTCTAACAACTAGTTTTCTTATAGGTTGTAGTGAGAGGGAACAATTCATGGTACCTCGACAACGGGTGTTCCAAACACATGACTGGAAATAGATCTAAGTTTCTCTCACTAGAAGATTACAATAAAGGAATTGTGATTTTTGGTGATAATAAAAAGGCGATATTGTTACGTTTGGAAAAGTTGGAAGGTTAGATTCCCATTCCATTGACAATGGAATTTTAGTTAAAGGTTTGATGCACAATTTGTTAAGTGTATCATAATTCTGTGGTTAAGTTAACTCTATTAATTTCATTTTAAAAATTGCAAAGTCATAAAAAATAACAATGGAAAAGTCATATCGAAAGGAACTCGTAAAGGGAACTCATAAATGTTCTAGTTAGAATAGGACATGTTCAACTTTCCTAGTCTTAGTAAGACGATTTAGATATGTTTTAGTTTCTAATTTATTTTAGAGTATTAAACCTATTAGGTGTTAATTTTATTTTAGAATTTTAATCGTATTAGGAGTTTATTTAAGATTAGTTGCAATTTCTATATAAAGGCCAAAACGTCCATCAATAAAAATCAGTTTTGTGTATTGAGTTTAAGGCTTTAAGCTTTACAATTTGGAATAAAAATTTCCAGATTTCTTCTTGTATTTAACAAGTGAAGTTAAACATAAAATCCTTACTTTTTGGCATGTGAAACCTAATTTTAAGTGAGGTTAGATTAATTAGTGAGTGAAATTAATTCATCCATCCTCAAAACCCTTACGAAATTATGAGTTTTGGTCAGTGAAGCCACAAACCAGATTTAAAACACTTGGGAATGAACAAACAAGAGAAGTTTATTATGAAATAAGACTAAAACAATTTGAGAATCCTATTAAAACTAACATCGATATATTCTTCTCAACTTATTAGAATAAGTTTCCAAAAATAAATAAGTTGTTCAGCAAAATAAGATGTTCACTAAAAGTAAGTAAAGTCCAGTAAAAATAAGATAAATTCAACAAAAATAAGTTAAGATTAAAAGATGAGTCTAGAAAGCTAATAAATTTAGCAAAAGAAATTAGGTTCCTTAAAAATAAGATAAGTTATGCAAAATAAGTTAGGTTAATTAAAAACAAGATAAATTTAGCAAAAAATAACTTAAGTTTTAGAAGAAAAAATTAAATTTAGTATAAAAAAATTTTAAGTTTGGCAAAAATAAAATAAGTTTAGTAATATTTTTTTTAGGATAATAGAACTAATTGAACTAAATTCCTAATAAAAATTAAACATGTAGAGATTTAAGTCAAGTAGGCTAATTGTTCACCACATATTTTAGTTTCACCCCAAGTGCTCTTTGGACGTAATACACGATGTTAACATTGAGTTGAACTACAACTACTAAAATCCACATCTAATACAAAACCTATAAAAAAAATAAAGCAAAAATAGAAATTGAGGAAAATAAAACAAAAATTAAGGAGAATAGAAATACAATTAAGAAGATTTTAAAAGGAAAGAAAGAAAATTTGAAGAAGAAGAATCGGATGAGGAAGAGAGAGGAAGGTGAAGAAATCGAATGAGGAAGAGAGAGGAAGATGAAGAAATGAAAGTGGGTGACCACTTCAACAGGTAAATAGTTAGGAGTATCTTAAAAATACAAATACGTGTAAAGGTTGTATTTTTCAAAAATAAAGTAAAGGTTGACATTTACCAACAATACGGGACAAATGTTGTATTTTTTATTTTAATTTTTCCTATTTCTTTTTAAATATTTAATTAATTTTGCCTCATTTTCTATAAATGGTTACGTAACGATACTTTACTCTCACGTATAATAAATAGGTCGTACCAATTTTCTTTCTCATTTACTTTTCCTAAACAAAATGCATAAATCAACAATACAATTTGAGGTAATTCCGTTGCTAAGGAGGAAGTAGTTTGATAAAGTACTAGTATCTTCAATATTCAAAGAAAAAGGAAAGAAAGATCATGTACCAATGTCTTGAAGTGTTGATTATGGTAGTTCAATTATTAAATAGGGTTCTTTTAATAAGAGTTATTTGCAATGATTTGCATCTTTGTGTGAAAAAATAATTGTAGATTTGTAGTTAATGTGGAGATTGCAACATGAAACTGAGAAGTCATTAACCAAAAGTTAAGTACTGATTTTTTGTGGTACAAAGATACACACAAATTAGAAGGGTGGGGAATGTAAATGATAACATATGGTGGTGAGTCATAGAGTGTATGGTCCAAGTATTTAATGTTGGACTGTTAGTCCATGATTGCATGTAATTGGCTGACCCATGGCATGGATTATTATTCATGATAGGAACATTATTTCGAAATTCCAAATGTTTTGTTTTATATAGTACTCGATTATTTGGAGAAATTATTGCAACAATAATAGTATTTTTGGACATAAATTCATTCAAGTACATTTACAATATGGAACCCCACCCAAAATTACATTACATCTAATCACAAACAAATTTTGGGATGTCAAAAAAAAAAATCACAAACAAAACTAAAGCAGTAGATGCTTCTAATTTCTTCTTTAGGGGGCCTATATTGTGAGATGGAACATTCAATTGACAATGGTGATACCTATAAAAACAAACATAGATGTACTTGCAATATCCATTATCACTATGGTTGGAAATGCTGGCAAAAGAAATATCACACACAAAATCCTTGCAAAAAGTAAAATACGTATACTCTTTTTTACTCTATTTATTTACTATATTTGACTTTTTACAGTTCATAAGACACAACTTAAAAGCTTTTTCTCTAAATTTGTAATAGAAAAAATTACGAAAACTATATATTTTAAAAATTACGAAAACATAACAATTCGAGACATGTTATTTATAGACCTCACCTATTGTGACCCATGACCCGTTTTATTTCAATTCGGTTGTTGATTCAATCTGTTATTGTCTAAAGCTATAATAACCTATAACCTGATTTTATCCGATTCATGATCGTTGACCATCCAATCATTGACTTGGTACTCTATTATAAACTTACTATATAAATTTTTGTATGTGATCCTAGCTATGAGACTAAACTTTTTACAAATATGTTGTACACTTGCATTTTCCGTTTGTCAATATATTCTTGCACAGAATATCATTAAGACTTAATTTTTTTCAAAGCCTGTCTACAAACGAGCTAGAATTATTTTTTTGAACAAATTCATAATTTCTATTTATTTTCATAATAAATATTTGATAATCCAATGGAATATTAAACATGATAATTTATTGTGATACATTGTATAATACAGTTGAGGATAAACCCCTAAAAAAGCCGAATATCCCAGCTCATTTTCACCATAACATTCCAATCTTATCTTACTCTATCTTTTATCTAAAAACCAATTTTTTTTTCTCAATCTCCTTCAAACCACCACGTTTCCCATCGATAACACAAATCCTCCTCCCACTTTCAACTTTGAAGAAAATTATAGAAATTAAAGCAAGATATGATTTTAATAATGGTATTAGTGGTTTTATTTGTGACAATAATATTATATGTAATTTTTCACAAGTGCAGCTTAGGTTTTTTCTCGTTAATTAGTAATAAAGAGCATGTGATTATAACTTTACTTGATTTTCTATGTCACATTAGGAAGATTTTAAGCATATTTTGTTATTATGTACTTTAATTACTATGTGTACCATATTAGCAAATTAGTATATATTGTATTGCTTTACTTATTTTATATTATGTATATACCATTATCTTTTATTATCATGCTCGACTTTGTTACTTATTTATCCATAATTCATAATGATAAAGCATGGGGAGAAGAAAAAAAGGATAATATTTACTAATATTTTATTATTATAAATATATTTAATTTATTATGGTAACTATTTTCTTAACTTAATAATTATTCAATTATTTGTAGTTAAAATGGGAGATTTAATGAAAACACAATTCAACATACTAGACTTATCCGGGAATAATTTATTGAAATGGGCGGTTGATGCCCAAATGAATTTGAAAGCTTAAGGCTTGGAACATACTATTAAAGAAATCCTTACTGCATCGGCACAAGAAAATGGTGCACCAAAAGTGGTCAAAACTCCTACTAAGCCAGAGAAAGAAAAGGTCACAGTATAACTTTGACACCACTTACATGATAATTTGAAAATTGAATACTTATTGATAGAAGACCCAAAAAAATTATGGGATAGCCTAACTGAGAAGTATGGACACTACAAAAGGGTTCTCCTTCCGAAGACTCAATTTGACTAGAACAATCTAAGGTTCTAGGATTTCAAAACTGTTAGTGACTAAAACTTGACATATTGTTTAAAATTATTTCGTTGTTAAGATACTGTAATTACCTTGTAATATAAGAGCAAATGATAAAAAAAAAATACTCTATACTATTTGTGACCAAAATATTATATTGTAATAGCAATACCGTGAAAGAAACTTTAAGAAATATTATGAGCTATCTTAATATTACTTGTTGCTGAGCAGAATAATGATCTTTTAGTGAAGAATCACAACCTTAGGTCAATTGGGTCTATGGCATTTAATAAGACAAATGCAATAGGAAGCTCAAGTCCATCAGAAATCTCATAAAGGTCGACGTGGAAAGTTCCATGGTTATGGTAGATGACTTGGAAATCACCGTGGGCGTGAGCATGGTAGAGGTCATTTCCTACACAAAATTAGTAGCTTAAATAAAAATAAAGGGCATTAACAAGGAATACAAAAGCAAGGCCCCTCGATAAGGAAAGACAAATTCAATAAATGTGACATGACTAGCAATTGGGGACGTACTTGTCATACGATCAAACATTTAGTAAAATTTTATCAAGCTCCCATAAAAGGCAAAGAAAAAAGTTCCGAAGTTAATTTTTTCAATAAAGAATTTTCCCCTGTGTCTAACTTTGATGTGTCTAATTTCTTTATAGACAACACTGAAAGTGGAATTGATTTCATCTATGAAGAAAATAATTAGCTCGTTTAATGAGTATAATGTAATGCTTTTATTTTTCATATTGGCATGCATTTCCTTCGATGCATTTTGCTCTTATTCCTTTATCTTTCTAATTGTGTATTTTTTATTTCTATTTTAATAAATATGTTTTTTAATTTATCTAAACTAGATTTATATTCATTTATGAAGATATGGATCTTCTTGAAGTTAGTTCCAATTATAAATGCCTCATAGATAGTGGAACAACCCACACTATCTTAAAAGTAGAATAATGATCTTCTAGTGAAGAATCACAAACTTAGGCCAATAGGAAAACTAGTCTAATAGAATAATCTAGAAAAGTTTGCATTGTACTCCCAAATGTAAAAAGTTAATAATTAATGACGTCTTATACTCGAGTAAATCTCGACGAAATCTCATATATTTCAAAGATGTGCGTCAAAATTATTATCATTTCAAAACCATGACTATGGATCAAAAGGAGTTTATATGCCTTAAAATAAAACAAAAATATGGCAAGAAACATTTTTAAAATAAATTGCCTACATATTCTTTGAGGTTATATCACATGGATATACATCCAACATAAATAAATATGATATCTAACCAAAGATAAATGACAAGCAATTGTTTATTTTATAGCATAATTGTTTGAGTCATCCTAGTACAAGAGTGATACAAGGATCATATCATATTCAAATGGACATTCAATATTGAATGTTAGAAATCCCCGATCAAATGATCTTCCATGGTTTCCCCGCTCACTTGGCAAATTGATAACAAGACCATCTGTAAGTAAAATTGCTACTAAACTCCAAAATTTCTAAAAATAATTCAAGTAGATATTTGTGGGCAAATTAATCCCCCATGTGGATCATTTTGATACTTTATGGTATTCATTGATGTATCAACATGACAGCCACATGTGAGCCTCCTGTCAAGTAGAAATATTGCAATTGCTAAACTACTTGCTTAGGTAATTAGATTGAGAGCTCAATTCCCAGATCACCCACTATAGAGAATAAGATTCGATAATGATAGGGAATTTACATCTCAAACCTTTAATGATCATTGTATGTTAATCAAGATTATTTGAGAACATTAGTAGCTCATGTTTATACGCAAAATGGTCTTGCTAGATCATTAATCGAGAGGATGAAATTAATTACAAGGCCTTTATTAATGATATCACAATTGCCTTCATCTACTTGGGCCATACCATAATACAAGTGGAAGCATTAATAAGATTAAGCCAATAACATATCATAAATCCTCACCACTACAGTTGGTAACTAACAAAGAACCAAATGTCTAAATTTTAAAATATTTGGATGTGTTGTGTATGTCCCTATTGCTCTTCCTCAGAGAATAAAAATGGGTAAGTAAAGAAGGTTAAGAATTTATATTAGATTCAAATCCCCTTCCATCTTCAAATTTTGTTAGCCAATGATCGGTAACTATTTACTGTTAGATTTTCATATTGTCACTTTGATAAGACAGTTTTTCCAAGCTTAGGGGAGTGAAAGTGGACTCAGACAAACAAATATATAGAAATTACGTGGAATACAATACAATTTTCAATATTTGATCCACGAAAAAAATACGTGTAAATAAGATGTAAAGAAAATTGTTCATTTACTAAGTATTGGAAATTAATTTCCTGATGTATTCATTGATCCAAAGACAGTGACAAAATCATATATACCAATAGAGAAATTTTCTACACAAATTGAAATTTAAACTAATAATAAGGCCATTGAAAATGAATCTATAGCACGCAGGAAGCATGGAAGGCCACTAGGTTTAAAAGATTCTAAAAAAAAAAAAGAATCATAAGAACAACAAATAAAATTGATATTGTCCCTCTAGTAGAAGGTCAAGAAAGACTAAATGAAGAGGAAAATAAAAATAAGGATGATTTCTCTAAGGGGAGGAATATAATGATCAAAATATCTATAATAATGACATTTCTCTAAAGGGGATACTTTTAACCCCTCTAAGCCACCTCAAAGCCACATGATCCATCACAAAGTAGTTAGAGGTGTTATGTCCTACAATGCCATATTTCTTGCAAAATTTAAAGGTTCCCTCATACCTGAAATGCATATAAACCACTCTATCTTCTTCTACTGGTAAGAAGCATCCTAAAGGCTTGAACAAAAGCGCAGTATTCTGATCTTTAGGAGGATGAAAGTCAGAGTCCACTGATTCTGCATAGCCTACATGGTGTAAAGCATGTAGTGCCCACTTCCTATCAAGCTTGTCCAAAAGAAAGGCCCATACCTTGAATATATAATCAAGCCATGTCAAAATTCAAGTTGTTAAGGATCACTACTCTTCCTCCTTAGAGAAATAAAATAATTCTACTATCAATTATTAAGTTTTAAAGATCTAAAAGAGCTTTCCTATCACGAAGATGTGAGTATTTAAAGCATAGTATCTTCCAAGTCTTTGGACTCTTATTGAACCACGAGTTTGCCAATTTGGCTGGGTCTATAGGTAGAGATGGCCACTGGGTCGGTTCAGCCTGGCCCAGCACCAACCCGGCTGGCAACATGGCCAGCATAGCCCGACTCACTAACAAACTGAGTCGAGCCCTGTTCAGCCCGCCAAAGGAATGGGCCAAATTCAAATCACGTTTTCCAAACTCTGACCCTATTCGATTTGGACCATAAAAAAATTCGACTTGCCTCGTATTCGATTCAGCCCGGCCCACTAAACCGGTTCGGTTCGATTCGGTCTGGTGAACCGGCCTAGCCCTATTCAACTTGCCTAAATCTTCTAATTTTGTATAATTTAATTTATTTTAAATGTATTTTAGTTTATATAATGTTAGTTTAGTTAAATATTAATTAATTTATATGAATATTAGTTGATTTGCATATAGTTTAATTTATCTGAATGATAGTTTAGTTATATATAGTTTAGTTTATATGAATGTTAGTTTAGTTTATATGAATCAATGAATGTTAGTATAGTTAAATTTAGTTTAATTTATATGACTTAATGAATATTAGTTTAGTTATATGAATGTTAGTTTAATTGAGTATAGTTTAGTGTATATGAATATTAGTTTAATTTAATATAATTTAGTTTATATAAATCAATGAACGTTAGTTTAGTTGAATTATACATAGTTTAGTTTATATGAATCAATGAATGTTAGTTTAGTTAAATATAGTTTAGTTTATATGAATTAGTGAATTTTATTTTAGAACGTTTATTTGAATGTTAATTTAGTTGAATATAGTTTAGTTTATATGAATTAATAAATGTTAGTTTAGTTGAATTGTATATAGTTTAGTTTATATGAATCAATGAATGTTAGTTTTGTTGAATATAGTATAGTTTATATGAATTAGTAAATGTTAGTTTAGTTTATATGAATATTAGTTTAGTTGAACATAATTTAGTTTATATGAATGTTAGTTTAGTTGAATACTTGAATATAGTTTAATTTAGATGAATCAATGAATCTTAGTTTAGTTTATATGAATAATGTAAGTTTAGTTGAACATAGTTTAGTTTATATGAATCAATGAATGAGTTTAGTCGAATATAATTTAGTTTATATGAATCAAATATGATTATGTCCTTTTGTGATTATATGTAATTTATATAAATATGTAAAAAAATGAAAAATATCGACAAAAGAAATGAAAAATGAATGTGATTAGGCCAATATAAAAGTTTACAACGAATGTCAAGATATGATTCGTGAATAAAAAAGTTTAATTACTTTCGAAAAAATTTATTTATTCTAATTTATAAATGTCATTATGAAAAATTTGGTTCGGTTCGATTCGATTCGGTTTGTGAATTTGGTTCGATTTGAATCGATTCATGAATTCGATTCGATTTGATTCGATTCGTGAATTCGGTTTGTAATTCGGTTCGATTCGATTTTTGATTCAGTACGAATCCAAAATCCCAACCCCATCTAGGACCGGTCCGATCCCCAATTCCCAAGCCCGCTCAGACCGGCCCCGTGGCCACCTCTATTAGGCCAATATTCCCATCTTAGAGTACTGCCATGATTTAGATGATGACACAAGAGAAGTTTGAATGGATGCTAAGAGCGGAAGCTTAGCAAGTAGAAGAGAGAAGGATAAGATAGAGGAAGAAAGGTGGTGATGATTAGGTGAGGAAGACGATGAATGAAATATTGAAAGAAAACTGATAAATCAAGGTTTAGTAAAGAAAGTGGGTGTGCAACACATGAGACCATTTGTTGAATTGCAGGAAGCACATCTGGCTTGAAGAAATGATTTCTAGAGAGAACTTAAGAGAGTGAATCAAGGAAGTCTGAGATGGGAGAGATTATACATGAGCATCTTGCGTAGGAATCTGCTGCATCAGGGAAGTAATAATTACACTCGCTTGTTTAGAATTGAATCGATTGGAATTTAGAACCTTAGGAAACCTAGGAGAAAACCTATTAAGGAAGAAACTCTCAATTCTAGAGAGGATTGTCCTACTTGCTTGGCAGGGCATTTGTTTTTGTGATAAGAATGTCAATAGTAGTGGCACTTTAATCCTAAAATATACTCAAGAGAATCAAAATCGCTCTTATAATATTCATAAAACCATAAAGAATTAAAATTTCTCTAATAATATTCATAAATCCATATATTATTCCATAAAAATTATTTGGTTGGATAACCTTTTGTACAGGCTTTTCGACTATATATTATAAGCCTAGTTTTGATTTGAATGAATGAGTTATGATCAATTTAGTAAAATTGGATTTTATTTTGGTATCATTTACTATATGGGATCATACTATATCAATTATTATCCAAATAACTTGATACAATGATATTGTTTAGTTTGTTTCATGTTGTATGAGTCGATATATTAAGGGCTTCATACGGAGGTGTATACAAAATGCTTAGAGCTTTACAACAGTCATTATTCTAACCACCATGCAAAATGGTCTAGGCACTACGCAAAGATTTCATGTGTTCCATAAAGCTTTTGCTTTTTACTCAAAGTCTTTGCGTGACAAGCTACCTTCTTTTATTTATTTTATTTCTTCATGGCTACCCTGATGCAACCAAATTGTTCCTAGAACTTACCTCTTATCATCACCAATGATCCCCAATTCTCTTCAAATTCACTAAACACTAGTAGACAATCAATCAATTGCTTCGGTACAATGCTGCAGTTAATTAGATTTTAAAGCACTTAAGAGATTGTATAATACCTAAACATCAAATGCTACAAGTGTTGCGAATTTTTAGAAAACCATAGTATTTAGTCTAAATGATGTTTTATTTTAAATAACTGCAACACTTGTAACTCATTATATACTCTTGTTCTAGTGCTTCTAGTATCATTTCAAAAAAACAAAATCAACAATACGCATCTCCTTCTTCTCTAACTCTCAACATCCCTAACCCTAACTCCTCATAACGCTTAGTCCTCCCATTCCCAATCCCTCACATTTCCTTCCAATAACCCTAAATTCTTTCTAAAGTGCTCAAAATTCATTCTACCTAACACATTTGAAGCCTACTCCCCTCTCCCACTCGTGTCTCCATAGACATGACGCAGTAAAGCTTTGGTCGTTGCATTAACCCTCTCTCTCATTTTGATTTAAAAAGTCCACATACTCCAAACTTCGAAATCTAAAGGTTTTCATATGCCCTATACCCTATAAATTTTTTTTAATTTCTATTTTTCATAATTTGTTATATTTTAATGTAAAGACGAAAAACACCAAGCTTAGTGTGTTTCATTGGATTAGCATGTATATGTTGTGTTCATGAAGGTATTAACCCTTAGAAATTTTCATAGATTATAATCCCTCAATAATGTAATATATAAAATTCCATTTCCCAAGTTTGTTGTTAGAGGCCTTTTTTGGAAAAAAAAAAATAATTCGGCAAATCCCCCATCACAATACAAACTTTCAAAAAAAAAATTCACCCCATTTAATAAAGTCCCATAGATAATTTTATGACTTGTCAAAGATTTTTCGTGTTATCTCTAATTCAAATGAACTGAGGGCTTTAGGGGGCAACATAGTTGTGTAGTACCTCAAAAATATGAGGTTTCAAAAATAATTGTGCCTTTAGGACTCCCAGGCTAAGAGATGCCTCTCCAAATTTACTTAAACCTCGAAATGCACCTGATCTCTATAAAGAAATAATTGCTTGTCTATTATGAGTGTATTAGCTCATAGGTTGCGGTTTTGCATGCCAAATCGAGTGGTAATTTGATCATATTAGATTTATATGCTTCATATTAGGTCATTCTTTGTTTTAAGTACATTTCTTAGTTGATCGAAAATTTTGGTACTTTTCTTAAGAGTACTTGATTTTTTATCTCGTTTTCTTAATGAAATTTCATGATAGGCTTGGTTTTAGTAGGAGCTGCTATCTTTTTAAGTCAAATTGATTTATGTTTGGTTGTTTGTCCTTTTATAATTGTCCGAGCTTTCTTGGTTGAGGAGTAGAAGATTGTGAAGAAGGTATTGAAGATTTAGAAGACCAAAGAAAAACAAGCTTTAAAGAGCTAGAGTGATATAATTTTGTAATCACTACCTCCAATCAACAAGAAGATCTATGATTAAATACATATTTTGTAATATAACTAATTTCTTACTCCCTCTGTCTTAAATTACATTCTAAATGAAGGAAATCATCAAGTTTTAGGAGGGGTAAAAAGTTACAATGGCCCACTATAATGGAAGAAGGAACAAAAAAATTACACACTTTTCTCAATGTGAGTACTCTACAATTTGGGAGGTAAGCATAATAGTATTTAGAAAAAAATGGCGCTTCACTTGAATTTCACTCCAAAAAGTGAAATTTTTTGCTCCAACTTTTGAAAATGCTCCAATTGATCAGCAGAGCCATAATATAAGAGTCATAATATAAGAGTCATAATATAAGAGCCATAATATCTCCCACAGTTTCATTTATTGCTCCACAATTCCACCACTGCCATGCAACTGGTAGGGTTTGGGGAAGGGGACATATCACTCTCAACTTTTTGAGATTCATCATCGAGTGATTAGGGATCACTTACCATTAGATTATGATTTTATTTCATGAATAATCAAATCATCAACTGTAGAAGTTGTTGGAGAAGTCTAAGTCGCATCATGTCAAGCACATGTGAAGCTGACAGAGCATCTAAGATTCTTCTAACATATTCCACATCAGCAAGAAGGGTAATGTTTGAGTTGAATCAACCAGCTCATGAAGCACACATGGACTGTAGTCAGTCAGAAGACCAGTCAGGAGCCATTAGCTTCAACTGTAAAAACTCAAAACAGACATCAGTATCATGTGGCTTCAACTGCATAGACTTAGCATGGCAAGCAAGAGCCTCTAGCTTCAACTCTAATCACTTAGCGGGACAAGCAGGAGCCAGTGGCTTCAACTGCAATCACTTAAGAGGCCAAGCAGGAGCCAATAGCTACAACTGCAGTGATTCACAACTAGAAGCAAAAACAGAATCAGCAGCAAAAGCCAATGGCTCCAATAAGAGGGTCTATATGCTTAGCAATAAGGACAGAGCCCATGTTGCTCAAAAGTTGCAAGAAGATCACAAAGTCAGCACAAACAATTGTAAGAAGCTACCAGCATGTTATATCAATGAACTACTCAAGAATTCCGAGTATCAAGATGGATAATCGGCAGAATATGGCACACAGTGAGCGCACAAATGGGGGAAAATGTTGCAATCAATGTGGACAATCACAAAACAGGTAGAGTGAGAAGGAAAAGAATATCAATCAACCTAGAGGAAATCAAGATGATCCCACTAAGAAAGAGAACATCAATTAGAGCAACAGCAGCAAATATGGGCATACATAAATCAACCATGCACATCCTCATCAAAAGAGGTGACATAAAGAAACACACAAATGCCATCAAACCAGAGTTGTCAAATTCACACAAGGTTGCTAGAGTTATGTGGTATTTACATGCAATAGTACCAGCATCAATGACAACAAATCCAAAATTCTCAAACATGTACAACGTAATTCATGTGGATGAAAAGTGGTTCTACATGTCTAAGATCACTAGTAGGTACTACTTAGCACCAGAAGAGATAGAGCCACACAAGACATGCAACAGCAAAAGATTTATTGAGAAAGTAATGTTCATAGTAGTTGTGGGCAAGGCCACATATCACCCCAAATGGTGATGTGGCCTTTGATGGGAAAATGGGGATATTTCCCTTCACAAAATTAGTACCAACAAAAAGATTAAGTAAAAATAGACCAGCAGGCACATTGGAGACTAAGGCTATAACAAGCATTACAAAAGAAGTCATTAAGGCAAAGCTCATTCATTGCATTCTACCAGTAATTAGGGCCACTTGGCCACAATGGGGGAGCAAGCACATTTGGATAGTTCAAGATAATGCAAAGCCACATATAAGCAAAGATGATCCAGATTTTATGCATGAGTCTACCAAAGACGGGTTTACAATTAATTTAGTCAACCAGCCAGCACAAAATCCAGAACTAAATGTACTTGACCTTGAATTTTTCAAGGCAATACAATCACTTAAAGACCAAATAGCACCCAAAAGTGTAGACAATCTGGTGCAAGTGGTGGAGAAAGCATATAGTGAATATGATTCAAAGTTAATCTACCACATTTTTATAACCCTCCAGCAATGCATGGTCGAAGTAATGAAGGTTAGAGGGCACAACAATTACCATATTCCCTATATGAACAAACAATCATTAGAAAGAAGAGGGGTGCTACAACATCAATTCATATATCAAAGGGACTCATAGCAGAATGCCAAGTATGGATTGATCAAGAGCCATAGGAAGAAAAATGAAGCTAAATATTGTCAACATGAAGATAATGCAAAGCAAGGAAATTATTCATGTCATGTAATTATGTAATTCAACATGTCATGTGATCATCTTTTGTTGTAATTAAACATGTCATGTAATCATCTTTTGTTGTAATTAAACATGTCATTTAATGTAATCATCTTTATTTACGCTATGCATTATATTGTTAATGTTAAGACACATTTGCAAAATAAAAATACAGGAGCACACAGAAGTCAGAGACCAAGAAGACCCAAACCCAAACCCAGAGCAATAGAATCATACACACTAGACAGACTTACAGAGCCACACCATATACCTAGACCCAAAAGACATATCCAAAGACCCAAAGCCATAGACCCAAAACCCACAAGACCCGCAATCATAGATCTAGAGCCATTGACTTAGACCCACAGATCCAAACCCACAGACACAAACCATATACCCAGACCTACATTCATAGACCTAGACCCACAAATCCAGAGCCACAAACACGGAGTCGTCAACCAGCCCGCCTAACAAGAGCCAAGAGACGAAACATAGAAGCATACGAAAAACAAGGGATAACACAAGGGGATAACAAAGCCAAGAGACAAAACAGAGAAGGGCATGCAAATCACACAAGATTCAACATCAATTATCGCAAAAAACAAATCAAAACACCCGTGCAAATCAAATGTGGACTAAACTCAAAAATAGGGTTTTAGGGGTTACTCTTTCCTAGGAATTTGCTCAAAATTACGTGCATTCGAGTACCACTAGTACTCAGACCATGTTTTAAACCCCAATGGTGGGGGGTCAGACCCACCGAGAAGAGCCATAAGAGGATTAATTGTAGAAGGAGCAAGTGACTTAGTGGATCGAGCTTTCTCCCAAGATTTAACATCAATTTCACCAAAATTTGACATAACTACATTTATTTCATGTGGTGGTAAGGTATCCTCTTCAAAACCGAAGAAACAACGTTTACTAGTAAATCTAGGAGCATTCCCTTCATCAGCCATAGGTGTGCAGTGAAAGAGATTCAACTAAACCCACAAACCCTAAAGTAAAACCTGAACAAAAACTGCAAGAAATGGGTACCAAAATGTGAGTTGCAAAGAGTAGAGCATTAATCTGGTGAAAAAAATCCAAAAATAGTGAGTGAAAACAGATAGACTTAGGATTTTAGGTTGGGGGAAAATAAAAAACAAGACTGAGAAGGGAGTTGAAAGTCTTTGAGAGAATTGAGGGAAAGTAAGAGTTGACTAGGAATTTTAGGGTCAGTAATTAGGTCAAGATCGGGATAGATCACATGCAAAATGGGCAAAATTGAAATGGACAAGTCCAAAGAGGATATATTTTTATTTATAAAGGGTAATAATATACCTACATCACCTAATAATGTTTGAAAAGCTGGAAAACTATTAACTCATCTTAACCTTTAAAAGACCCAATAAAACATTCCTTTAAAAAACCGACACAATTAAGTTTATAATTGATTAAACCTTTTTATAAACAGGCCGGTTAAAAACCCTCTCCTGTTTGAATAGATCTACCAAGAAGGTTCTTATATAGTCACACATTTAGAATTAGGCAGACTGTTAAGCGAGTTTCAAAGCAGAAATTTCTTTTATCTTACATGGAATTCTATCCAAGAGTATGCAATGCAATGATCTGTTAGAGCAAGAAACCAAAACTTACAACACAGCAAAGAAATACTGTGAAACTGGAATTGACCAAAGGAGAAGATTTCCAGCATATCATAAAAAATTAGATACAAAAGTTCTCTGACTAGATGGCCCCTTGAAATGAGCCACACAATCATTATTGAGAATAAAGCTCCAATTAACGCTTACGCATACGATAATACGAAGTAAGAAACATTTTCATCTTAGACAGCAACCACAGCTCTAGCACATATTAAAACCAAGTATAATCCCCAATATACCTGTCATAATTTGTTGCCAGTTTCTAATGGGGCAAAATTATCAAACCAAGGATCTATAAATCATCTAAATAATATTACCAAGAGTTTCCAAAATGGATGAGAGCAAACCCCTCCTTGTCAAAAGTATTACCTAGAGTTACTAGTAGTTTAAGATGGCCACGAATGTAAAGGTTTTTAAGAAAACAAAATTCTCCTCTCCCACTATTATCCAGTGAGTATTATCAGTGGTTCTGTTGTTTATTAACATTTCTCCACACATCCAAAATTGTCCGATTAAAGCCACTAAAGCTGATACTCTTCTGTTGTCAATGTCTTCATTCCTTTGCAGGGGCGGTTTCAGTGGCAGCAGGAGGAGTTACACCACCCGTTGTTGGCCTGAAATATGTTATTTGTAGTCAGTTTTGTAATACAAATACAAAATTAGATCCAGAAAGCACAGAACATGTGAAGTCTACATCATACAAAAATCTTTTCCATAGGCGCTAATACATATAATATCTTTTAGACAGACCAAACTGTGAAAGAAAATGAAGCAAAAGATACAATGCAGATGGTAAGTTACTTACAGGCCAACAAAAACTTTGAATGCATCGTAGATACCCCATTGTGCTCCAGTAAGAGTACCAATCATGACAATACGAAGAGGAAGACCACGAGTACATAGACCCATTAGTCCCATCTTCTTCACAGCCTGAAGACAGTATCAGTATACACATTAATACAACAGAAAGGGATAATCTTTAGAGGCATTGTCAAGAAAAGATAAAGAATGACGAATCAATAAATTTATGTTTACTGAAGCATATAATGAAGTACTTACATCACCAACAGTAGCACCCTTGGCATTGTTGAGGAAAGACACAAGGTTGTCAGCGGGATGTGAGACAATAGCACAGAAAACACCAGCGATATATCCACCAGCAAAACTCACACCAAGTTGCAGAGGCTTGCTGCACTCACTCTTTGGCATTGGGATGGCATGCTTATAAAGTAGCTCAACAACAGTCTCAAATGATGCAAATTTCATCATGGTGTCTGCAATACAGATAAGCTAGTAAGTGTCCATCCTTTCTCATGTTTAAAGCATCGGTATGAGAAGTCTGACAAGAAAAACACCATGTACTATCTTATGAAAATAGATAAGCAACAACTAATCTCTAGCAATAGTAATGCTTATAGTATAATTTGTAAAATCTCATCCACACACAAGTATATAGGATTCCAGATAGCAAACATGGAGCAACAAAGAACCCCTAGTTCATAGACCACATTGTAAAGAAACAAAAAAAAAAAAAAAAAAAAAAACATCTGATTTCTCATCTTCAAAAAGCTTTACCGCTAGAGAATCCCTCATAAGGCAACTTCCTTAGATTTATTCTGAGGACAGTAAAAAACTACATACCGACCACTTCTCCTCTCTAGAGAGCATCTCAATATAAATTAGAAGTCTAAACTGAAGAAAAAAACATCAGACCTCCCTTTTACTTATCAAGTAAAACCTTATGATCTACATAGAAACAAAAGACAGGATGGCGTGCCTGTGAATTTGAAAGCAGCATTACAAGTTCGAAACTTCCTAAGAACTTATGCAAGACACAGCAAAATACAAACAAAGATGTGCAAATATAACAAAAACCTTAAGAGAGAAAGGCCTTTGATAATGTAAAAGACATTGAATATAAGACTTACCGAGACACCTAACATGATCAATAAAAGGTTAGGCCCAACATAGTACCCCATGAAAGCAAATAGACTGTGACAACAATACCAATGATACATAAAAATAAAAAATAAAAAAAAAAACAAAAGAAATCAAGGAAAAATACCCCAAAATATTGGAAAATTAGAGTTCAAAAGGGTCTCACAAACAGAGTGATGGAAAAACATACTATCATAAGATAATTGTACATCAGGCATAAAAGTAAACCAAAGTATCTATGAACCATGGAGTTAACATAAATAGCCATATCACTATCATGAGAAACAGGAGTTGACAAGAGCATCTCAAATAAAAACTTACATGGAATCTGGCGACCCCAAAGAGGACCCAATCCCCTGTAAAGCCTGCAAAATCATGCATAACAAAAATGAGTTATTAATTCCCACCAATTAAGGTCTGAGAATAAAATAAGAGACCGGTATAAAACGTATTATGATATATTAAATGGGAGCGGGGAGCATTGAAGCAAGAAACCCACCCGCCAATTCCATCAGATTTCACAAACTTGGGCAACCCATCAGACAACCCTCTAGCAAAACCAGGTTGGGTTTGCACTCTGACTTTAACTGCTTCCATGGGGCAGAGGGCAATATCTGCGATCACTTCAGCTGATGCTGAACCAGCCAGATAGATCAATGTCTTGTACTTGGCAGCATACTCAGGGCCAGCAATGTCAGAGTAATACTTCTTAAAGAATTCATAAAAACCGAATTTACAAGCACCCTGAGCACTGTAACCAAGAAGAGTGGGCACCCAACCCCTGAAGAAACCCCTGACTCCCTGCTCCTTGAGCAAAATACCAAAACCAGAGCTGATGCTTTTGTACTTGACTGGGTCAATCTGTACACAAAATACCAACCAATTCAGACACTCAAACCACAAATCAACGAACAATAATAATAAGCAGGGGACAACGATGTCCAAGGACAAAATCAAGAGTATGGAAAGATTAACAGTGCAAGCAAGAATAAAGACTTGACTCAGAAAGTGGGAAGATTCATGCCACATCTACTTCAAGTATGTACCCACACCAATCTCACAGTTTGGTGCATCATTAAAATAAGCACAAGCTAACTAAGAAAGTGCTTAATTCTCCTCAAGTACTTGTGTCAGATGCTACGCACACAAATTAGGGTATAGCATTGAGATACTTCATTTCTTTAAGAAAATCGTGCAAAATTTTCATAAAATGCCCATGATTAATACTCGTACAGTTTCAGAGACGCGTCAAAAGAAACCGCAGAAGCATAACATACATCATAAAGCCAAAATCCCCGAAATCACTCCTACCTTCTTCTATCACCCCACACCCCAAAACAAACACTTCAATTTTAATCCTCCCATCACAAAATTATTTCAATTTTAATCATCAAAAAGTCTAGTTAGCTTTAGTTAATTCATTATAAAATCACTTCCAACTTCCAAATTCTACGGAATCACGCTCAATATTATGTCTAATGACAACGATCATTGTTATCCCAAATGATTTCCGCCCAATAATGAAACCTCAAATCATAACAAAATCGCATAATCCTTTCCAATTTCTACTTTCAAATCACACATTTCAAACCGTACATCATCAAAACACACAAAATCCTGATGAAGTTTACATTTTCAATGTCAAATCTTACAAAATCACAACCTAATCGCACCTTACATTCACAATTTCCAAATCAATCAACATACAAAACACGAGATTCAAAATTACGCGACAAAATAAACGAATCAATAACACACAACTTCAACAAAAAGCCATATCAAACAGATCTTCCAGATCCAGAATACTCAATCAAAGATCCAACAAAATAAACCTCAAACAAGTTCAAAATATACCAAACAATTTATACCTGCATATTACATTTGACAAGGTCAAGAGGAGTGACAGCCATATGAGTCAAACCACAGCTAAGAATACCACCAGCAGTACAAGCAGCGTAGAATTGAGGCGAGTACATCTCAATCTTCTTCGAAGGCTCAGCCGGTGCCGGAATGACGAAGCTACTGCTACTGCTGCTGGAGTCGCCAACATTTTCAGGGGACAAGGTTGGCTTTGACAACGCCATGCTGGTGAAGCCGAGAGATGTAAAGGTGTTAGAGGAGGAGTAGAGGAAGGATGGGAGGAGTGAGTTTTTAGGGTTTTCAGAGACGGACGCCATTGATTGATAGATTTGAAGGTGTGTTAGAACTTAGAAATGAGGAGAGAGAAAGCTGGTTCGATTCTATTCGCTACAGTCTGCTGCTTCTTTCTGTTGGGCCAAAGTTACCTAGTCGTAGCGTCATTTATACTCCTCGAAAATGTAAGGAGGGTGGGTTATGTTTTGGGGTTAGGGAAATGGGCTCACTTTTAGGGTTAATTACGACTTTAGGGACTTATCAAAGGTTAAGACAATTTATTTAATTAGTCGCGTAAGGGGAAGTTTGAATGATAGGAGGCCGGTGCCAATTGCCAAAAGTTGTTGATAGGGTGGGGCGTAAGGAGCATATCCTACAATGGAGTTTTCTTTTGAGGTTTAGTATAGGGTTTTATTAACATGTTGTAATTTTAAGATAGATTATTATCAAATTTAATTGATTGTAGAAGGAAATCATATATTTTTTGTAACACAGTATTAAGAAAAGTTTTAAAGTCTCTCTATAATCTTAAACTCTCTAAAGGAGAGAACGAGAACAAGACCGCAAACATGGGTTAACAACCCGTCAACACACTCTGAATAATGTAGAATTTATCGGTTATATTATTATATCTAATAAAAGATATTTGGATAGTGAAAACAATTTCCCTCAAAAATGTCTAAGTTAGAATAGTAATTTCATTTATTTATTTACAACATCAAAATTTCATTCCCATTTAATATATACTCCATCCTTTCTGTTTTTTCTTCTCATTTGAAATATGGGAAGAAACCAAGGCAGTATTAAATATCCTTAATATTTTATAAAAACAATTTAAAGTAATCTAAAAATAAGGTCAAATTCTATTAAAAAAAATATACAAGTGGGTTGAACAATATATATATATATATATATATATATATATATTAAACAATTAAAAAAATCAACTAATGGGCTACATATTATACAAATAGTGATCCCAGTCAAACTTTTTCACCAATCACGATAGTAGATCAAAATAGAAGGATTTTAAATTCGACAACATTTTCAAATTTACGGATGGAGAAAATAGAAAGGGAAAAAAACGGAGAGAATAGTACATAAAATCGTATGAAAGGAAAGTTTTTCACCAATATACATATAATATTTTTGACATTACTACCACATGATTTCCTTTATTTTCTAACAAAATTAAATTTTATTTTTGTATGTATTAATATATCTATGGTCAATTTTATGTGAATCTACTACATTAATATTGTACTATATATAGAGTATTGAAAGAAAAATTAGAGAGAGAAATAATTTGCTGGAACTATTTTTACTATCAATTGTTTTAACGAAATTACCTATAAACAAGACTATATTCTAATAATTTCTAATTATCTTTATATTAATTTAGAATAAATTTTTTATATCTTCATTCTTATTTTTAGATAAATAATTTTTAGAAAAAACAAATTATAAAATAATAAAAAGATGTTTCTCATTTGTTTTTAATATTTTCAATACGGCCAAAAAATTTCAACTTTTAAAAAATTATTAAATAATATATTCTTAAAACACATTAGATCAACTTAACAAGTCAAGTTGGTTCAAGTTTGAATTCACTCTTTTTTTTTATTTTTAGGTTTAGTAATTACTAAGTATTAGGTCATTACAATTTATTATAAAAATTAATATTATTGAGTTGGTTTTAGTAAAATCCTTGTGTTGCATAGGGCCTTATCCAATTTATTATAAATAAAGAAAAATAAGACAACAATCACTGTAAAAGAGTCTAACCTCTATTTGAATGGCCAATGGCAGCTACAAAATAAATAAGATAAAATTAGGATTTTAGAAGGCATAAATGAGAAGAGAGAAAATAAGGGCGGATAATTGTGAGACTTACCCTTTCTTTCTTTATTCTCTCCTAGAGTTTTCACTCTTTATTTCTTGGCATTAGCTAAGCATTTTTATTTAGCCAATTTTTATTTTTAAAGACTCATTTGGGGACTCAATTGAAAAATTTAGTTTTGGGATTCAATAATTTTATTTTATATATTTATAAGCCTAAAAATAGTTTTAATATATATGATAAATCAAAAAATTCGAGTTTGATATTTTAATACATTATTTTACCAATTTTTAATTTTGATCACATTTGCCAATGAAAATTTCAAAAATAATTTCATGACAAACCAAAAAATTATGTTGAGGACTAATTTAAAATTTAATGAAGTACGTAATATATCATTTCCTATATTTTAGTATTTTACAAAAATTGAAATATCATCTTATATTTTGACAAAGTTTATAATGATTTATGCAATTTTCTATTATAGGCTATTGTCACGATTTCATTTACGCTTTTTTGAGAGAACAAGAAAAACTTTAAAAGAAGAAGGGTCAGATATCATCTAACATTTCTCGAAAAAAATTGAGTTCAATATAATAGCGGCACTTGCTACATATATAATACCATTGTTATACTTCAAACTTGCACTAGTAAAATAATAATGATTTGCGACGTAAAACCGAAAAAGCCGCATTTTAATAACAGAAGACATTAATATGCGGCGTATTTACAAGGACCCGCCGCATATTAATATCAATCTACATTAATATGCGGCGTATTATCATGGATCTGCCGCATATTAATACTAAGCACCATTAATATGTGGCGTATTATAATGGACTCGCCGCATATTAGTCACATCCTAGTATCTTAATAACCACCAGGACGCGTATACCCCCGCATATCTTCAACCTTTTACTTTTATTCTTTAAGTCGTTGCGCCCTAGCCCTTCGATACTCACATTCGGTTTTCATTCCTTTGCCAGCGCCCCATTCCAACCCAATTACCCACCGCCTCTTCCATTTGTGTCTTAGTCCTCACCGTCGAGAACCGCCCAACGCCGCCATGCTTATTAACCGCCGTTCATTTCTTCAAGGTGAGTCTCCCATTTTGTTCTTTGTTTTTTTTTAAAAAATTTGATTCTTGCTATTTGTGGGTTTTGGGTTTTGATTCATTAGTTTTAGGTTCGTGGGTTTTGGGGGTTGCTAAAGATACTAGTGTAGGTTCGTGGGTTTTTGGGGTCTCCCATTTTTGTGTATGAGGTTTGTGGGTTTTGTGTATAGTGTTTTATACATGGGTATTTGATTGACGTTGTTAAATGTGAATGTAAATATGTTAAGTAGTTTGAAACTTTGAAATATGTATATGAATTAGTATGTGTATTAGTATGAATTAGATTATGTTAGTATATGAATGGGTATGTATAATATTTGGAATTGAATTAGGCAACTTATATGAATTGAGTAATGTATTAGGTTTGAAACTCTTAGTGTTTCTTTCTTAACTTATATTTGGAATTGAATTAGGCAACTTATATGAATTGCGTGTTAGTTGTACTAAAATGCATATACATAGGTTTGGATATTGATTTTCAAAAATGGGAAATGTTGGGTTTACAAAGGAAACTCTGCCAAATTTTTTATAAAATTTGTAGTGATTTACAAAGTATAGAACATAAAGAATATTGCTAGAAGAATTTAGTAATTTAAACTATAGAGCGAGTGTTTGTGGGTCATTGTAGAGTTTGCTTAACCTTATTTCTGTAAGCTACTTGAGGACCCTTTAGGTGCAATTATATATCTAACTATGAGTAAACTGAGTGTGGATTAGATTATTATTTAATCTTTTACATGTTAAATAGGGCATAACACAAATTATGGATCGAAATCGGATGTATGGTAATCGTGCTTCGTTGGAGTTCATGAATGGAGTTGAGGAGTTTTGTAGACAAGTGTTGAAACACCTAAATAACATTGGAGATGATGAGGTGTGTTGCCCTTGTGTTGATTGCCATAATGTGAATACAATTAGTAGTATAAGAGAGTTGAGGGACCATGTGATCCGGCGTGGGGTTAGACAACAATACCACGTATGGGTATGACATGGTGAGGTTCCTGCTTCTAATGACATGGGGTCGTGTTCTAAAGAATTTTTCATTCATCAAGTTGAGTTAGACCATCATGGCCAATTAGAATCTGATAACATTAAAGATGTTGATGCCTAGAAGGAAGATGATGGGGAGGATGAATTGGAGGATAATGACCCTAGTGATGAAGATCGAATAGATGAAATGCTTAAAGGGGTTGGGGATCAAATTGATAGTCAATCTTGTACTTTTGAGCGTTTGTAGGAGGCTGCTGAGAAACCGTTGTATCCTGGATGTACTAAATACACTAAGTTGTCTGCCACATCAATGTTGTTTAACTTGAAAGCGAAATATGGTTGGACTGATACTAGTTTTACAACCTTATTGAAAATATTATGGGACATGTTTCAAGAGGGTAATCATCAAAAGTACCTGAAATGAACTTAAGATAACTCGAAGACAAGATCAAGGTGAAATCAAGCATAATATGCATAAAACCAATATAAAACTACGAGACTTGACACTAAAATGAGGTAGTAAACGTGCTCTAAAACGAGCACATCAACTGCCCCCAAGCTAAACTGTTGCTAGTCTCTAGCGAACGAAATAGGAAGGTGAAGTGATAGCTTAGGGCAAAATGAATGAAGAAATGAATGAAGAGACGAATGAAGAACATGGGAAGTGAAAATCAAGACAATGCAAGCCGTGCACGTGCGAAACTCTTCCCTAGCCATGGGTGTGCAAGTACAATGGGATTTAAAGAGCATAATCAACGTTTTACACCTACTCGGGATTACCAAGCAAGCTACATCATAGTTCATTTCGCCCACTACCTAATGAGGTCGCAAGTCTACGCTCCCAAGGTTATTTCCCAAGAGGTGTGGGAAATTTCCATTACGCTCATGTGTTTATAGGGTATGTGTTTCGCTCAAAATCATCCGACTAAAGATGAGTCGGGAATTAAACACCTAAACAGGGAGAAATCTCGGGAATCGTGTCTTATCTACTCTTTAGCACTGATCTTACTAATCAGGTTAAGTCGAACAGGTTTGGAAAGGGTTGTAATGTAGGCTCGGATCGAGGTATGGTAGAATTTGCGAATGTGGATTTAAAATAGAGGATAGTGAGTGATCCAAGGAAATAAAACCGAGGAAGACTACGCCTTCCGACAACCATGCCAATCCCAAAATTCCCATTAATAGACTCTAATACACTATGTCAACTTTATTCTCAAACTTTTTCTCTAATTTCTTTTTGTTCGTTTTCTTTTCTTTTTCTCTTTTTTTTTTCTTTTTCTTTTTTTTTTCTTTTTTTTTCTTTTTTTTTTCTTTTTGTGCTTTTCAAGCTTTTTCTGAACTTTCTATGTGCATACTTCTTTGAAATGCACTAAGACTAGTGTATGTAATCAAATTACCCAATAATCATTTCCCCAAACCGAAATCCTATATTACAATGCTACAAATACCAACTTCACTATGATCACATGACTATCCTCTAGGTAAAAAGAGGGGACATTTGGCTCATGTGGAGTTAGATAGCGTGGCTACAAAAAGAAGGTAAAGGCACAAATTTGGCTCAACCTAGAGTAAATTGATTTTTATGATAGACACTTTGGCTATGTAGCTTCAACTACAAACGTGTTATCATCCCTAACCTTTAGATAAGTAGACTATGTTGGAGGAGAACAAACACAATTCTTAAGATTCCCTGACTAACACTCAACAGTACAGGACTCGTAATAAAGTCCTAAAAGGCTCAATCCTCACTAGGTTAGTCGAAATGCGCCTCAATAGGTAGTCATCCAAACCACATACCAAGCAAGCTCAGATCCCCCAAGCTAAGTGAAAAACAGTCGATAAACTCAGACCCAAAATAGGCACAGGGCTAGGGGAATACGAGTTTGCATAAAATTAATGTAAAGTGCACAACAGAAGCTTGCATGTTGTTTGGAACATATTATGGAAAAAGGGGGGCACATGATGGAAAGAAGGGGAAAACAAATACAAATATAACTAAATACATAAATTTGGATTTTCAAGTCAGCAATCATACTAGTACGTGGATGCAGTGGCATGTGGAACTTATTATATAATCACCTGAAAATAACACCAAAAAGCAAAGTGCAAAACACAAAACAACACCTAAAAATAGGACACAAGAACACAAAATAACGCAAAACTACACAGCACTAAGACTGACAGCCAAGGACAAGCGAAAGAATGAGAAGTGGACTATGGATACCCCCCCCCCCCAAGCTAGGGTGAAGCCGTCCTCGGCGCTAAGGGAGGCCGTTAGGTCTACCACTACTCATCCCCTATAAATTCCTCATCATCCCCCTGGTCATCTTCCTTATTAACCTCCTCCTCCCCACCCGTGTAATCCATTCCATAGTCATCTGAGGCTCTTCTAGGAGCCGGTGGGGTAAAGTTATTAAACCTACGCCTACCCACCCGCAACCGGTCATACCCATGACTTAGTGATATTTCGTTATAGTTGTCATGGCGAGGGTACCAAGAAGGAGTGGCCATGCTTTCGCCGACCATATGGAGCGATAGGCCATATCATACCATGGGTAGTTCACCCGCTCGAAGTTTTGCTCGAGGTGGTCGAGCCGGGCGGTGTGGTGGGCTTGGGTGGTGAGAACCTGGTCAAGCCGTCTCTCTATGCGTCCTAAGGAGGACATAATATCGAATTTATTTTTATCATCTGAATCGTCATGGTCTGGTAAGACAGAGGTTGAAGCCCTAGGTTTGTCTCGCATAGAAAGTGTGTGAGGGTGAGGAGGGGGTACAAGTGGGGGCTCGACAGCGTATCTTGGCACATCGCCATCGAAGAGATACGAGGCCCCAAACTGGACTAAGGGAGGTAATTGAGGACAGGGAAGGGGGACAGTGCGGTCTTTTAAGTACCACCATCGCAAGGGATTAGGGAAGATAAAACCAGCCCATACGAGGCATTGCTTGTGAAGGGTGGTGGAACTGGCATATCGTTCATTGAATTCCACAGGATTCATAACGTTAAGGTATTCAGCGATGCGGAATACGTGTCCCCCTAGACATAAGTCAGTGGTCACATTCAGGGTGGCTGTGTTGTTCAAAAACTTCCACAGTGTCATAGGTGGGCTTAGTGTAGTGTCGTCGTGTGGTTCAAGGTAACGGTGCAAAATGTGCACTTCGTGTGTTCGTACTAGGTGAGGGCTAGGGGAAGGGAACAAAGTCTCCCTAGCAAATTTAAAGAACATGCGCAAAACAGGGTGCTGTACATCAGAAGCATATATGTTTCTATTCGGATAAACAAGCCGGCAAGCAATTTTAGACCATAACTCGGAAACCTGAGAGTTGTCCGGTTGTTTATCCGGAATAGGCTCGCTATTGAAACCAAACACGGCGCAAAATGCAGCATAATCAAGAAAATAGGTTGTATTCCTTAGCCTAAAAGACAAATGCAGCCTATTATCCCGTTGACACGAGGTTAGGGAACTAAGAAACTCATAAGTTAAGAGCTTATGAGTCGGGTGCCACATGTTTATCCAGTTCTCTAACCCACATGCGGTTAATAACGCAACAAATTGCTCGTATATACCCATTCGTTGCAAAATTGAATGGTCTAAATAGCGAGTAGAGGTGATTTTTCGTACCTTTAGCCTTTGGAAACGTTCATATTGCTCCAAAGATACGAAAATGACCGTATAATGGTCCTCATCGAACCATAATTCCTGGCCGGGAATTCTTTGTTGGCCCTCCGGTTGCTGAGAACCAGTTTGTTGAGCTTCCCGTGCCGCACCCGAAGAGGAACCTTCTCCATGTTTTTGGACCTCATGAAGGGGTTCCTCAAGGATTTCCTTGGACCCATGGCACTTGTTGAGGATTGGGAAGGAAAAAAGAGAGATTTGATAGAGAGCAAGTGAGTGAGGGATGACGGCCGAGCTGTGGGTGAGGAAACTTTTCTGTGCAAAATCCCGTGGAATGAGCATATATTTATAGAACTGGCTTCAATTCGGTCGAATGGTGCTCCATTCGCCCGAATGGATGCCTTGTTTGGTCGAATGGTTATGCGCTACGAAGAATTCTTCGCTCCCATTCGACCGAATCCTATATACATTTGGTCGAATGTCACCCCATTCGCCCGAATGGAGTGTTCATTCGGGGTTATCAGCTGCCCCTAAAATCTCCCTCAGCAGATCTATTCAACCGAATTGAAGGCTCCATTTGGTCGAATGATATTTATTCGGCCGAATTGAACTCGTCAATTGGTATTTTTAGAGACTTCTGCAATTCTGATTAACTCCATGCTTAATGGTCATTCGGCCGAATAGAATGCGATTTTGCACTTTCTTTGCTTTGAGTAATCAAAACACTCGCCTTCACAAAAATCAATCAAGGTATTATGATTATGCTTTACGAAAAATCCAAATACAATCGGGTTACCTCCCGTAAGTGCTTTGTTTAACGTCGTTTAGCTCGACGTAGCTCGGGTAACTAAGAAACGAGGACAAAAGTTAAACTAAGTACTTAAAACTTAACAAAACGCTAAAGAACGATGATTCGAAGTAAAGATACTCGATAAGTGCCAATGATTATACCAATCATTCGACTTCGACATCATCTAACCTGATACGCTCAATGGTGTTGACTTCGTGAAGGTTTCTCTCATGGAAGAGTTTTAACTGATGTCCATTAACAATGAAACTTCCTCCATGATAGTCCTTCAGCTCTACTGTTCCATAAGGGAAAACTTGTAAAATCTCGAATGGCCCAGACCACCTCGATTTTAATTTCCCAGGGAATAACTTTGCTCTTGAATTAAAGAGCAGCACTTTATCCCCTACAAGGAACTCTCGTTGGATGATACGTTGGTTATGCCAATGCTTAGTACGTTCCTTGTAGATGTGCATGTTATGGAATGCGTCAAGCCATAGTTCTTCCAATTCTCTCAATTGGGCGGCTCGCTTCTCGCAGAATAAGGTAGGGTCCAAATTTAGGGTTTGGATCGCCCACCAAGACTTGCATTCCAATTCCACCGGTAGATGACAGGATTTCCCATATAATAGCTGGAACGGGGTGGTGCCAATAGCGGTTTTATAACATGTACGGTGGGCCCAAAGAGCGTCATCTAACTTTAAAGACCAATCTTTCCTGTTTGGGTTTACCACCTTCTCAAGAATTCTCTTAATTTCCCTATTCGCCACTTCCACCTGTCCTTGAGTTTGGGGATGGTAGGGTGAACCGACTTTGTACACGACTCCATAATTTTTCAATAATTCATTCAGTTCGTGCTTAGCAAAGTGTGAACCCCCATCACTTATGACTATTTTGGGAACACCGAATCGAGGGAAGATTATGCTTTTAAAAAGCTTAATAACGACTTTGTGATCATTCGTAGGCGAGGCGATGGACTCCACCCATTTAGACACATAGTCAATCCCTACTAAGATGTATTGGTTCCCATGAGATGACACAAATGGGCCTATAAAGTCAATTCACTAACAGTTAAACACTTTACACTCAAGGATGTAGTTCTAAGGCATCTCATTCCTCATTGAGATGTTACCAACTTTTTGACATCTCTCAATACTCTTCACAAAAGTTTCAACATCTTTGTGTAATGTTGGCCAATAGAAACCCGCGGTGGCGACCTTAGCAGCAGTGTTCATTATACCATGGTGGCCGCCACACGCGTATGAATGATAGTGAGTTAGGATCTTGGGAACTTCCTCTTCAGTGACACAATGGCAGATTATGCCGTCGGTGCAGGCATGAAATAAATAAGGATTATCCCAAAAGAAGTTCCCGACTTTACCAAAGAAAGCCTTTTTCATAGCCCTTGACTCGAACTCTGGAAGTTCTCCACAAGCTAAATAATTTCGCAATATCCGCGAACCAAGGGGCTTTCCCAACTAATATTGCTATCATTAGGGTTTCTTCGGCCATTTCGACTTGGGTAGGTAAGGGGTCATTATTAAGCTCGGGTAACCTAGACAAATGGTCAGCTACCACATTCTCGCTACCCTTCCTATCTTTTAACTCAAAGTCAAACTCCTGTAATAGGAGCACCCAACTGATCAACCTCGGCTTTGCATCTCTCTTTGTCATTAAAAACTTCAGAGCCGAGTGATCAATGAAAACTACAACTTTTGAACAAATAAGATATTGGCAAAGTCTCTCAAAAGCATAGACTACCGCCATAATTTCCTTTTCAGTTGTAGAATAGTTACGTTGTGCAGGATCCAGTGTTTTACTGATATAGCATATAACGTGGTGCTTTCCTTCCTTTTTCTGCCTAAGGACAACACCAACAGAAATATCACTAGCATCGCACATCAATTTAAATGGAAAACTCCAATCAAGAGCTTGCACAATAGGCGCAGATATCAGAGCTTCTTTTAGCCTGTTAAAGGCATTCAGACATCTCTCATCAAAGTGAAAATCGACATCTTTCTGAAGCAATTCATTCAAGGGTTTTGCTAGAGTCAAAAATCCTAAGATGAGACGCCTATAGAATCCTGCGTGTCCAAGAAATAATCGTAAACCTGTAACTGAGGTAGGTACAGGAAGATTCCTAATCACATTAATTTTTACAGGATCTACCTCTATGCCTTTGAAAGACACTTTGTGGCCTAGGACGATGCCTTCTTGAACTAAAAAGTGACATTTCTCCCAATTTAGTACAAGATTCGTTTCTTGACACCTTAATAAAACTTTCTCAAGATATGTCAAGCAAGTGTCAAGAGAAGACCCTCCAACAGAAAAATCATTCATGAACACTTCCATGAATTCCTCTAACATATCAGCAAATATAGCCGACATGCACCTATGGAATGTAGATGGAGCATTGCATAAACCGAAGGGCATTCTCCTATAGGAAAAAGTCCCAAAAGGACAAGTGAAAGTTGTTTTCTGTTGGTCCTCGGGGTGGATTGGGATTTGAAAGAAACCCAAGTAACCATCTAGAAAACAATAGTACCTATGCCTAGCCAGTCTTACCTGGAATGTTCATTAGCGTCCCGAGTATTGCATCGCATACATTTTTCTCTATGTGCATAACGTCGAGGCAATGTCTAACCTGTAGGTCTCTCCAATATGGAAGCTTCTAAAAGATTGAGTTTTTCTTCCATAACCCTTCACCTCCTTGTCCAAGTTTACCAAAAACTGTTTCAACCCCTTTAACCTGTTCGTAAACCTCATACCCGGTTAACGGTCGACAAGCTACACGCTCTTCAACCTCTCCATTGAATGCCTTCTTTTTCTTACGATAGGGGTGATCACATGGGAGAAACTTCCGATGTGGCATGAAGACATGTTTGCACTTAGGAATCCACGTAGCTTCCATGTCATTGATACAAATTAGGCATGCTTTCTTCCCTTTATTCTTATACCCGGATAAGTTACCATATGTAGGGAAGTCATTGACAGTGCATAAAAGCATTGCACGCAATGTGAACATATCATTAGCATGTGCATCGTACACAGAAACCCCTTCATCCCACATCTTTCTCAAATCCTCAACGAGGGGTGCAAGATATACATCAATATCATTTCCCGGTTGTTTAGGACCTGAGATTAGAAGAGAAAGCATAATGTACTTACGTTTCATGCACAACCAAGGAGGCAAATTATAGATAACTAAGAGTACCGGCCATGTACTGTGTTGAGAACTAAGAGTCCCGAATGGGTTCATTCCATCAGTACACAGTCAGAGCCTCAAATTACGTCTTCATCCCCAAATGTCTTATGCAACCTATTAATAGTCTTCCAATCGGGAGAATCAGCTGGATGTGTGAGGAGACGACCTTTCTTCACCCTATCTGCATGCCACCTCAAATTCATAGCATCTTTCTTTAGAGAAAACAGGCGCTTGAATCTTGGAATTATTGGAAGATACCATAACACCTTAGCTGGAGGACCTTTAGCACCTCGAGCCCCTTTACGCTTATAACGCGATAACCCACAACGTGGACACTCTTCTAAGCTCTCATGTTCCTTTCGATACAATACACAATCATTCGGACAAGCATGTATCTTCTGATACTCTAAGCCGAAAGGGCACATGAGCTTTTTGGCATAATATGTCGATTTTGGAAGTTCATTTCCATCAGGAAACATCTCACCTAACACTTCCAATAAACTTGTGAAACTAGTATCACTCCAGTTGAACTTTGACTTAACATTGAAAAGTGTTAACACGGCTGTCAGTTTGGTGAATTTTGTACATCCAGGGTAGAGAGGCTTCTCAGAAGCTTCTTTCAAAAAATCAAAAACACGAGGACGTTTTCCTATCTCATCCTCAACCCCTTCCATTATCTCATCAACACGATTTATGTCCCCATTCATATCCTCCTCTTCATTCTCATACTCATTATTCTCCACCACATGAGCAACATCTTCTTCTTCATAGACATTATGAGGAACAATGTTTCCTTTGTAAACTCCCTCCTCACCATGCCAAACCCAAACATGATATTGAGGCCTAAATCCACGCCGAAGTATATGCTCCCTAAGGATGTCAATGCCATCGACCTTTGATACATTGCCACACTTGACACATGGGCAATAGAATCCAATTTCCCCTGTCCTAGTTTGATGCTCGATAGCACTACTACAAAATTCCAAGACCCCATCCACAAATTCTGATGATTCAATGCTATCATACATCCACGAACGATCTTTTTCCATCCTCTGATTAATCTAGACAGTACAAGTAATGTGTAAGTGTTGAATGAGTTCCTTGAAAATAAAGAGCATTTAGAATATTACAATTTACTACTAGGAACATTTTTATTATTAGTGAGAGTACTCCTAAAGTTTCCCTTTAAGTTATTGGGACAGAGGTAGTATGGATGTATTAGAATATAGTGGCTCCTGGAAACAAAGGAACCTTAGAGGTTTTCTCGAACAAGCTTACGCAGATGGACATAAAAGGACATTGGAACTTCAAAGAAGATAAAAGCCCAATGAGCCTACACTACACGGCCCACTCATCAATTTAGTATGTTATTAATATAGGAAAATGTCAAGTAAAGAACCACGTGATCTAGGCTACTTTGTAATGAAATCTACAATCCTTTAACCCTTCTTTTGATTTATTTAATTTATATTCGTTAAACAAATAAAATTAGTGCATATTCTAAATTGAATCATGCATGTTTAAAGTACGACCCATCCATTCTTTAACATAACTAGATGAAATAATATATTAGCCTTATGAAATAATATATTAGCCTACACTACACGGCCCACTAATGCATGTATAATGAATAAATTATAAGGATTAAAAGTTTTAGACATAAGGCAAGTATCATTATTATGTTCATATAAACTCGTGCATTATGCACTGATATTAAAAAAAAAAAGGTTTGATTGAAGGTCAATAAGTTTAGATTAGTTTAAGATAAGGAAAACAAGGGTTCCATCAAAATTACACTATATTTGCTCAACTAAACAAGGTATAAGAACTTGCTAAATACATACATTGCTCAACTAATCAACACAACACTATAACAATTTACATGATTTCATATCAACAAATGTCAATTAATTCCATCTCCAACCTCGTACAGTAAATATTGTTTCTTATGTATACACTTTCATAGTCCAAGTTAGTTCTGATCCTTACAAGACTTATAATGCTAAGGTCTCTTATCCGGTATCTTATGCTGTGGTAATTAAACTTGTTTCTTTTCCAAATGATTACACATATAAGGTCTACCTCTCCCCGACTCCACATTGTAATTTTCAGCACTTCGTCTACAGTCAGACTATTATCACCACAACAACTAACTTTATGTTAAAGTACTTGCTAAATTAACAGTAAATATTTCTTAACAATTAATAAAGAAGCCACTTCTCAGCAGTTTAACAGTAATTAATAATGATGACTACTGTTTATTTTCCCATACACTCCTGTATCATGACTACAGGTGTACTTCGGTTCACTTAATCTCGACCAAGCAATATTCTGAAGAAAATTTGCTACTTGGTTGATGAAATGATAAAATGCAACATATTTTTTCTGTTTAACGAATATAAATTAAATAAATTAATTTAAACAGGGGGCTTTTTTATAATTTTATTTTTGTATCTGGTATCATAATGTCTATACTTGATATACATTTTTCTATATTTTTAGATTTTTGTATTTTTTAATCTGATATAACAATAACTATATTTGAAATATCAATAACTTGATATAATTTATATAGGTATGAATTAAAAAAAAAAGTTTCTAAAAGATATTCCATGAATGTTGTGTAGTTTTTATATTAAGTGGTGAAAAAAAAGACCTGAGTGATGATGTAGACGAGGAGATATGATATTGTTTTGATATATAAATGATCCCTAATACTTCATCAACTAAGTCATCCAACACATGTAGACAATAACTTCTTAAATCTAACTAAAAGAATACTTGAAACGTGGACTTTAAATTTATAATTTCCGTTGGTAGAGCAGCAACATAACTAAACTCTTTTCTGAATCTACCTAGGAAAAGATGTACCTGCGACTGCTTTAGTATGTCCACTGTGTCTTTCAACTTGATGATCTGCGACAATCATAAGTAGGAAGGCCACGCTTAGTAAAATAAGATGTACATATATAACATTTTATGCATTGATAATAACGTGTCTAAATTTCACATATATTATACTTTTAAATATTTTAAATTATTGACAATTGTTGATAATAAATCGAAAATAGTTGCATTCAAGAAACATTGATATGATTTGTTATAGAAAGAATAATACCTTTACAATAAGTAGTAACGTTCCTTCCTTCACACAAGCATAAAAAGTCCTGATTTGCAGTATCAGACCCACAAGTACCTCCACCCTTTGCACGGTCCTGGCATCTTAGACAGCTCGACGTGACCGGAATCTCAAAATCGACTCTCACACCATATTCAGGCACCTGGTCGTAGGGTCGCGAAGTGCCTAGGCCGCCAACACTCTTCCAATGAACACTAGTGTAAGTAGCACAATGTCTTAGCATCATCCTTAATGACTCAGTAGCAGTGAAAAATGTTGCATTTTATCATTAAGCCCCCCAATAAGAGTAAATGTGCTAGTGAAGTGTGAACCTCGAAACAGATCGAAGACGTACAGAAACTACCAGAGTTAACACTTGGAAGATAAAATTAAAAGAGGGTTGTGACTTGTGAGCATTGAATTGGCACATTTAATTTGACTGTTTTGGGCATTTAAAATCTTGAAAGGCTTCCGTTACAACTACTCCACTACCCCACTCATCCTAAAGATCAAGCAACTCCGTATTTTATTTCTTTATTGCTCGAGTAGTCTAGACTCCAAAACACACATGAGAACAACACCACACTCACCCACAGTCAATAGACGACCGACTAGTGAACCAACAAATAAATTCAGTTATTCCTATAAATTTCTAACTACTTAAAGTGGTATGTAGAGTATAAGGATAGAAGGTAATCATTCACCTCATGACATCAATATTCACGATGTCATATAACTGATACAAACCGAACATCCTGAGTAATTTAATGACAAATTGAGGAACATACCTTTAACAAATTGGTGCGATTCGTTGTTGTCGACTTTTGATTTCAGTGACGAATTGGAGGAGTTGTGCTGCTGAAGGTTGAATGCGGTTATGGTGTTGTGTTGAAGAAGAATGCATGCACCGCGGGCGAAAGGTTTTTGAAGAGAATTGAAGTAATTAATAAGCTGATGCGCTATCTAAACCTAGGTTATATGCTCCGGTTCTATTTAACCGGAGCCTTAAATGTTAGTATATGCGAAGACATGCTGCGTTTCTTAAAAACCGGAGCATAAACCATTATATACTCCGGTCAATAATAAACCGGAGCATAAAGGCTCTTATTACACCCAAAAAATTCGATCTAAAATAATTCTTAAACATATACTCCGGTTGTATAAAGAACCGGAGCATATATGCAGTGGTATTTGGCATTTTTTCCACTAGTGCTTTCAAGCATCTCGTCGATGAAAGGTAAGGGAAAGTGATCCTTTCTTGTAGCCTTATTGAGTTTGCTATAGTCAATGCAAACTCTCCATCCTGTGGTGGCTTTAGTGGGGATCATCTCTCCTCTGTCATTCTCGACAATGGTCATTCCTCCCTTTTTAGGAACAACATGAACTAGGCTGACCCATCTACTATCTAAAATTGAGTAGATGATGCCGGCCTTGAGGAGTTTGAGGATTTCATCCTTAACTACCTCTTTCATGTTTGGATTCAGCCTTCTTTGTGGCTTAATGGAGGAAAAGTGTTCATCGTCAAGATAAATTCGGTGCATAAAAAGGGACGGACTAATCCCTTTTAAATCACCTAGTGAATACCCGATGACATCTCGATATTTCCTTAATAAAACAAGTAGTTTTTTCAACGAAATGTCATCGAGTTCAGAATTCTTTATGACAGGACTGCCTTCATTATCGTCAAGATAGGCATATTTTAGGTTGGGAGGTAAAGGTTTCAAAGTTACTTAGGGGGAAGGCTTAGGACTTTCCCCCTTATGCATAATACCTTCCTCAACCTCGCAAAGTTGCTCATACTCTGCTTCTTTCCTCTCATAATCCTGGGCCTTATCTAATCGGCCCTCCAACTGCTCATCTATTGTAGAGGTTTCCTCATCATTCATTTGATACCCAACCTCTATTTCCCTGTCCCCGTAACAATCCTCACTCTCCCTATCGCCTACTTTAAGGCGACAGACCTGCTCAACCATAGGCTTCTTTAAAAGGGGAGAGATTTTGAAGACTACTTTTACTTGGGCTACTTCTACTGTTATGGTATCATCATGGCAATTAATAACTACCCAAAGTGTTTTCAGAATGGCTCTGCCCAAGATAAGTGGAGTATAAGGGTCCTCTTCCATTTCCATTACTATAAAATCACAAGGGACCACTAGTTCTCCTACCTAAATAGGTATGTCGTCAAGCTCTCCACATGGCACTTTAATGCTCCTATCAGCCAGTTGAATTGTTTTCCTTGAAGGTTTGAGGTCAAAAGGGAGCTTTTTGGCGATCGATAGAGGCATAAGGCTAATCGAAGCCCCTAGATTGGCGAGTGCCCCTTTAGGATCAAGGTTTCCCAACTTCACAGGGAGGTTATAAGGACCGGGATCTCGCTCCTTCATAGGTATTTTCCCTTGCAGTATGGAGCTAACCTAATGGGATAGACTGATTACCTCTTCCTCAAGCTTTTTCTTATTGGACAATAAGTCCTTAAAGAACTTTGCATACTTTGGCATCTGTGCCATAACATCGAGGAATGGGATTTTCATCTCCATCTTCTGTAGATGTTCAAGAAACTTCTTAAACTTATCATCAAGTTGCTTCTCAACTTTCCTATAGGGAAAAGGAAGCGGGGGTGCATATAACCGTTCTAACCTCTCTCTCTCCTCAGTCTTCTTCCTCCTCTCTTCCTCACTCTCTACTGACTTCTCACTCCTTGTCTTAACATTGATGTCCTCCCTACCTCTTTTCCATCTTTATGCACTCTCGTCTCATCACTCACTCGTACCAAAGGTGCATCAACCGGATATGAAGGACCGTTATACTGAGTCCCTGATCTCAGGTGGATAGCCTTAGCAGTGTGTTGGTTTGGGTTCGGGTGCTGAGGTAGAGGTTGTGTAGAGGGGTTAGGTTGAGGGTGAGATGGGAATAGCGGTGGTGCAGGAGGATTAGCCATTTGGGCTAGTTGAGTTTCAAACAACTTTTGCTGAGCTTAAAGTTGTTGCATTTGTTAGATAAAAGTCTGATTAATCTGAGTTAGACTCTAGTTCTACTGAGCAAGAGTTGTTACTTGGGAGGCTAAATGGTCATTGGTTGATGTATGACCATGTTGTGGTTGAGAAGCCACATGATAAGGTTGACTAGGCGGAAAAGGTAGGTTTGAACCATTTTTAGGTCCTTGGTTAAACCCTGGGGGTCTATACACATTAGGCCTAGGTACATTCCCATTAGTTTGGTTCCCCTAGAAACCTTGGTTGCTAAACCCACCTTGACCATTTCTGTTATATCCCGGGTGGAAGTTTCTGTGGTTTTGGTTTAGGTTAAAGGGAGGTTTATATGGTTGGTTCGGGAAAGGTTGCTGTCCATACCCTGGCCCTTGTCCCTGTCCACCATAGTTAAGGGCTCCTACATGATCAGGGTTATACCCATAACCGTCATAGTTCATCACCTGCGGTTCTAGGTTATACCCTCTATAGTCAACTGCAGCTACGTGCTCGGAGTGCGAACCATCACAATAAGATGTATCATGGTTGGTACCTCCACATGTGGCACATGCAAAGTGCTTTTCACGCACTAGAGGGGTGTTTGAACTACCGGCTAATCTTAGCTTGGACAACTTTTTATCAATAACAACTTCTATTTTGGCGCTAATATTGTCCAAGTTAGTTGTGTCTATCATCCCTCTAGGTAATCCCTGACTCCTAGTTCCTCCCCAGGCACTATTCTTAGCGACTTCCTCTATTTTGGCTTTCACCTGGGTGCAAGGAATTTTGGATAGTTGGCCACCTACAACTGAGTCTAGGAGTGCTTTGGTGGAGTCATTGAGACCATCGGTAAAGAATGTGTTGAGATGGTTTTCCCCGTACTCATGGTGGGGGACATGCTTTAATCATTCTTTTAAATCTACTCCAGGTAGCACTAAGGTTCTCATCATCCTCTTGGGTGAATGACGCAATTTTCATGCGCCAATCCTGTGTTCGAACTGTAGGATAGAACCTTTCTAGAAATGCGGTTTTTAGTTGAGCCCAATTAACAATTGAATTGGGTTCTAAGCATTTGTACCAATCTTTGGCATCTCCCGCTAGACTCAAATGGAATAGGTGCATTCGCACATAATTAGGGATGTTAGGACAAGGAGGGATAATCCACAAATATCTAAGAATAGGTTTTGAAGAGGACATTCATTTCTTAAGCCACTAAATGGTGTTTCCTTAACCATTCTTATGAACTGAGGGTGTATTTGGTAAGGTGTAGTGGCAACAAGAAGTACTACACCCCCTTGGAACTCTTGTGAGCCAGGAGTTCCGAATTGACCAAACAATTGATGTTCGTCGGCCATTATGGATATGGATGGGTTTTGGACAGAATGAGATGTGTGCTTTGAAGAGAGTTGTCTACACACACGTTGGATCCGAGGAAGGGGTTTTGATTGACGCATCCGTGCTATGGCTCGGCTAGTTGATCAGAGGCCTCTCAAAACCGAGATCAAGCTGCTCATTGAACTTTGTTCGAACGGTTTGGTAGGCGGCGAGATTTTTGTGGGCGAAGGGCCGATGATGATTAACGAACTATGCTATGGCTTGGCTAGTTGATCAGAGGACTCTCAAACACCTAGATCAAGCTTCTCTCCGAGCTTTGATCGATTGGTTTGGAAGGCGGCGAGATTGAGGTGGGCGAAGGGCCGATGATGATTGATGATCTGTGCTGTGGCTCCACTAGTTGATTGGAGGCCTCTCAAACACATAGATCGAGGTACTCTCCGAGCTTTGTTCGATTGGTTCGATAGGCGGCGAGATTGAGGTGGGCGAAGGGCCAATGATTGACGCATCCGTGCAAGCTCGGCTAGTTGATCGGAGGCCTCTCAAACACCGAGATGAAGCTGCTCATTGAACTTTGTTCGAACAGTTTGGTAGGCGGCAAGATTTTTGTGGGCGAAGGGCCGATGATGATTGACGAACTGTACAATGGCTCGACTTGTTGATCGGAGGACTCTCAAACACCTAGATCAAGCTTCTCTCCGAGCTTTGATCGATTGGTTTGATAGGCGGCGAGATTTTTATGGGCGAAGGGCCGACAGAAAACTAAAAGTGCATAAAATTATCTAAACCCAGCTCCCCCTCCTCTCATTAGAGGAAGGGGTATTTATAACAAAACAAGAAAAACCTACGAAAACCCTAAAATACATATGGGCCGGCCCTAATAAGAAGTAGTTGATCCGAAGAAAAATACTGTATTCGCCCGAATTCAAGGCCCATTCGGCCGAATACAGTCCCATTCGCCCGAATGCACATATATTCGCTAATTCCAGAGACTCTGTAGAATCGAACTCTGTCCAGCATTTGCCCGAATGTAAGCTCATTCGTCCGAATGAGTTCCATTCGACCTTTCCAGTGGCAAAGCTCAAAATCTCTGAAGACTGCCTCTCATTCGACCAAATGAATCTCAGATTCGGTCGAATCTGAACCATTCGGTCGAACGTGTCTCAAATTCGGTCAAATTTGAGACCATTCTTTCCTCTTTTTCACTTCTCTCTTTTCTAAACTCCGTGGGATCTTCATAAGTGACTTCAAACATTTGCCCAAGCTATGATACGTGTGTTAAAGGCTCAAATGCATCGTATTTCACCTCAAAATCATCAAAAGTACCTGAAATGAACTTAAGACAACTCGAAGACAAGATCAAGGTGAAATCAAGCATAATATGCATAAAACCAATATAAAACTACGAGACTTGACACTAAAATGAGGTAGTAATCGTGCTCTAAAATGAGCACATCAGGGATGAAGGTATATTAGTGTATGATGCATATGATGAAGAGACTTTTACACTCCATGCCATCCTATTATGTACCATTAATGACTTTCCAGCCTATGAGAACTTGTCGGGGTATAAGGTAAAGGGAAAGAAAGCTTGTCCTATTTGTATGGATGATATGGACTCAACTTATTTGCATCATTGTGGGAAACATGTGTATCTCATGCATCGGAGGTTCTTGAATAGGTTTCATCCTTATCGTAAGAGAAAAATCTCATTTGATGCTAAAGTTGAGCAACATAGAGCCCCTATACCGTTGACTGGCAGGGAGGTTTATGACATTGTGAAAAGAATAGATAATGTGTTCGGGAAAACTTTGAAACACAGATATGTTTAGGGGATATGGAAGAAATAGTCCATATTTTGGCAACTTCAGTATTGGAATTTACCCATTAGACATCGTCTTGATTTTATGCACATAGAGAAGAATGTGTGTGATGCCATCTTAGGGACGCTGTTAAATATACCTGGTAAGACTAAGGATGGTCTTAATGTTAGGAGAGATATGCAGACAATGAAGATTTGATCCAAGTTGTGGCCTGAAGATAGAACGCCTAGGAATGGAAAAAAGGTAAATCCACATATCTTCCTCCGGCTTATTACACTTTGTCTCAAGCAGAGAAGAGGATATTTTGTGAGTGTCTGTATGGGATCAAGGTTCCTACTGGGTATTCGTCTAATTTAAAGAACTTCGTATCAATGAAAGATTTGAAATTAGTGGGTATGAAGTCTCATGATTGTCATGTTATGATGCAAGTGTTTCTACCAATTGCCATCCGCCATATTTTTCCCAAGCATGTTAGGGATTCTATCACTAGACTTTGTTCTTTTTTTTAATACAATATACAGCAAGGAGCTTGATCCGTCATGTTTGGATGAGTTACAGGCTAGTGTTGTTACGACCTTATGTCAACTAAGGATGTATTTTCCACCTTTGTTCTTTGATATTATGGTACATCTAGTTGTGCATTTGGTCCAATAAATCAAGTTGTGTGGTCTTGTGTTCCTAAGATGGGCTTATCCTTTTGAGAGATACATGGGAACTCTAAAAAAGAAGGTGAGAAACCCAGCACACCCTGAAGGTAGTATAATTCAAGGTATAACCACAAAGGAGGTAGGTGAGTTTCTTAGTGAGTTCTTATCCAAGGGGGAGGCAATTGGGTTATCAAAATTGAGGCATGAAGGGAGACTTGAAAGGCACGACATCGTGGGTTCTAAGGAGGTCTTAATTCCATTTCCAAAAGAGAGACAAGCTCATTTATTTCTTTTGCACCATATCACAGAGGTTCATCCTTACTTAGAAAGGCATATGAATGAATTGAAGGTGAAGTACCCGTCTAAAGGTGAACAAGGATTGATGCAAGAACACAATAACACCTTCATCGATTGGTTTCATGAAAAAGTTATGCATAAATTGTCTGAAACGGGCCATAACATTTCTGATACAATCAAGTGGTTAGCTTACGGCCCTCGAACAACTGTTCGATCTTTTGAGGGGTATGATATCAATGGATATACTTTCTATACTGAACGTTGGGATAAGAAATCAAAATTTGTTCAAAATAGTGGTGTTTCAATAGTGGCTTCTTCTCGAGAATATGCTAGCTCAAAAGATAAAGCACCAGTTCATGCGATCTTGTCGTACCTTGGGATAATTCAAGAGATATGGGAATTTAAATATTGTAGGTTTAAGGTTCCCCTTTTTCAATGCAAGTGGGCAGATATCAGTCAACGTGGTTTGGTGAAGAAGGATGAATCGAATAGGACTTTAGTTGACATGATTCGGATGCGTGATACAGAGGAACCTTTTATACTTGCATCTCAAGGTAAACAAGTATTCTACATTAAAGACACAAATGACCCTCGATGGACTGTTGTTGTCCCTGGTAAGCGATAGATCCTTGGAATTGGTGATGTTACTGATGAGGAAGAGTATGACAACTTTGATGATCTCCCACCGTTGTCGATGCTATGTAATGATGACATGGATGCTGGACCAGAAACAAAAACAAATTATATGAGAATGGATCATTATGAAGGAGTTACTATGGATGAATAGTATTCATTGTCTAGGTATTTAATTATTTCGTATTTATGTTAATGTTTGCCTTATTTCCTATACTATTGTTATATGATTCACTAACTCAATTTGCATTGTCTTATTGTTGTTTTATGCAGTTATAGTCTTGCATCATGGCTAGTGACGAAGATTTCAGTGTCTCTTATGAGGACATGGAGTACGATGTGCACCTTGAAACTGATTGAGGTGATCCAGAAGATGTAGCTACTAAGTTATAAGAACAGAGATTGGATAGACTATTCAACGAACATGAAAGGATTGCTAAAGTGGCAGCACCTTTAGAGGATAATGTACATATGGACATTGTCATCCCCTCGTGTTCAGGTACCGGGAGGGGGAAGGGTGGTGCTCGGGGAGTAGGTTGACCTAGAGGTCCGACTAGAAGCCTTAGAGTGGCCGAGCTTATGCATCTAGAGTTTGATCATTTGCATTGCCCCATTGGTAGGTGGCGTCTCAAGTACGGTCAGCACATTAGACTTCTTATTCGGAAGTTCAACATCAACTGGGAGTGGTCGGGAGTAAATGAAGGACTTCGGCAGACCTTGTTGGTGGACACAATGGTACGTATTCCTAACTTAATCTCAATTATTTAAATATTTGTGTAAACTACCTTCCTAAATGCAATTAACTCAATTTAAATTTATTTCAGGCTTTGTTTCACATTCCAGACAACCCCCAATTGAAGAAGCTTTTTCTATCTGCAGTCGCCGATAGATTTTGGGACTTCAATCGATGTTGGTTACTGGTTGGATTACCAAGACAAGATAGGTGTCCAAAAAGGAAGCTAACAGATTGCCCAATGAAATATAGAAACATATTAAGGAAGGTGACTGGGCAACCTTTATAAAGAACAAGACTTCGAAAACTACAGTGGTAAGTTAAATACTTCTTTGTATTCAGTTTTGGAAAATGCTTTCTTTTGTAATTTAATTTTAAGTCAAATACCTTTATGTTGTTGACAGGCTAAACGCAAGAACGCGAGCAAGAGTGCCAAGATGAACATTCATCCACATTACCTTGGGCAGTCAAGCTACAACAACGCAAGGCAATAATGGATATCTGAGGGTTTTTATCCCTCTTGCTCAAGACCTTCTTCTATAGAATCCAGCACCATGCAGATAAGCCATGGGGATGACTGGTTTTGTTCATGGCACAAGAAGGACAAGAAAACTGGGAAGAGAGTCATTCCAAACGAATAGACGCAGGCTGTGGCTAAGAAATACGTAAGAATTCTATTTGCATTATCGTTCCTGCGATGGCCCAAGACGCATTAGCTATGGCCATTAGGAAGCCAGATCACCTCGGACGCTGCGTTGAACTTGGAGGAACTAAAATAGGGTATCGACAAGTATTTGGACCTCCTCCACCGAGATCAAGCCAAAAAAGTCAAAGCGGAGTTTCAAGGGAAGATCGAGAAACTTTAAAGGCTCAACTTCGAGAGGAATTTAGACAGGAGTTCGATGCCACTATGAAAGACAAGTTATTCTCCCTACTCCAAGACATTGGTATCAGCGCCGATCAGTTAGCATCGTAGGGTGCACGTGTGTCTACTCCCCATGTAGAGGTGTGTTATATTCCCTTGTTAAATGTATTATTGAATAAGTATTATTTTCATTAAAAATGACCTATATGCTTTACATATTATATTCAATTTTCAAGGTCCTACTAGTTGTCGTCTACTCCTTCAAGATCCAAGTACGGGAACGATATACGATGTGGCCGGTGATGTCGCGTACCTTGGTCAATCAGGCCAGCAGTTCACACGAACTCACCAAGGAACGAGACTTGAAGGACATGAAGTGGTGAAGGTTGAAACTGTTCCTGACTTCTTCAAAGGAGCAGCACTACTGGTCCCGATTCCACAGTACGACTTGGAGACATTGAACGACGCTATTGGTACTTTTGTGCAATGGCCTCTACATTTGATCAAGATTATAAGTGAGGTAAAAATCAAAGTTTTAATCGAAATTCCTCTATAATTATATTTATGTATGGCTGAAGTGGTGCGATATGTGCTTTTTTACTTAGGTGACTTCACAAGCTAAGAAGATGAAGGGGATGTCAGCTGATGAAGTTATTAGTAGCAATGAGCCGGCCTCGAAGAAATCAGGGCAGAGAACCAACTTCTTCTCTCTGAAGATGTAGCAACTTCTCTTAGTCCTGAGTGCAAATGGCTACTTCAATGTGCTACCATGATGAAGGAAGACGATACCATTGCTCTGCCGTTGGATCAGGCCTTATTCCACTACTCTGAAGACGGAACAACGTGGCTTAACAAAGCTGACATCACCCAATTCTTACAGGGAGCTCAATTGAACATTTCTGTTATTCAATGCTTTATGAGGTATACATAATTAATATATAGGTTAACTTATATGGTACTAGTAATAATTTTTAAACCATTTAATTTGTATATATAATGTTGATAACCGGTATTTTAGGTTGTTAACTAAAAGACAAGTTATGCAAACAAATTTATTCTAACCTACGAACTATACGAGTATAGTGGAGTAGGGGGTCAAACCACGAGGACAAAGTATATTAAGACTCTAACTCTTAACACAACCGGACTATTTGGGTTTAGAAAATCAACTAAAATAACAACGAGAATGTAGATCACGAGGAATTAAACGGTAAGTTAAATAGAGAAAAACGGGGACAAGATTGGATTCATCCTAGGAATGAAGCTTTAGAAACCGAACATGATAGGTTAGAGAAAATCTGATAATAACTAGCATGGACATCCAAAAATACAAGAGGAAGTTAGTGATTCCACAAATCACAACGAACGACCTATAATCGCCCTATGTCTCCAAAGGAGTGGCAGGACAAGATTCTCATCGGATTCCGAAACTATTTATTATTATCGTTTCTACAACCTTAAGCAATAAAGATCATAGCTTTCCTAGGGTTTCACCAATCAAACCCCCTAAAGGAATTACTCACACATACTCATTCTTAGAGACATAAAAATATTCAACAATGCAGCAGAAACAAACATGGAATGAAATCGCGAGAATGGAAATAATTCAGAAATTATGCTAATAAACGATAAACATAAAACTAAACACGCAACAAAACAAACGAATGAATTAAGAGCAAAGGAATAGATTAAAACTTACAAAAGCTTCAATATATTATCCACGATCAGAATTCGAACGACAAAGTATTGAGAAAACTGAAAACCGAAAGCTAAAGCTAAAGCTAAAAGAATTTTGAGGCTAAAGAAATCTAAAAGTGCATAAAAGTATAAAACCTAACTCTCCCCTCCTCTCATCAGAGGAAGGGGTATTTATAACAAAACAAGAAAAACCTATGAAAAGCCTAAAATACATATGAGCCGGCCCTAAAAAGAAGTAGTTGATCCGGAGAAAAACACTGTCATTCGCTCAAATGAAAGGTCCATTCGGTCGAATACATCCCCATTCGCCCGAATGCTTATACATTTGCCCTTTCCAGAGGCTCCGAAGAATTGCGCTCTGTCTACCATTCGCCCGAATAAGGGGTTTGATTCGGCCGAATGGAAGCTCATTCGCCCGAATGAGTTCCATTCGGCATTCCCAATGACAAAGGGTCAAATGTTCTGAAGTCTGTCTTCCATTTGACCGAATCTGTCTCAGATTCGATCGAATCTGCAACCATTCGGTCGAATGAGTCTTAGATTCGGTCGAATTTGAGACCATTCATTCCTCTTTTTCACTTCTCTCTTTTCTAAACTCCGTGGGATCTTTATGAGTGACTTCAAACATCTGCCCAAGCTATTATACGTGTGTCAAAGGCTCGAATGCATCGTATTTCACCTTGAAATCATCAAAAGTACCTGAAATGAACTTAAGACAACTTGAAAACAAGATTAAGGTAAAATCAAGCATAATATGCATAAAGCCAATACAAAACTACGAGACTTGACACTAAAACGAGGTAATAAATGTGCTCTAAAACGAGCACATCAAATGCATTTTATGATTACATAGGGCACTCTAAGATGATTGCGTGTTGTGCGATTTACTTTCATTAGTTGGTTGGTTGTGTCCTAAGGCCACTTCGGATGCAAGAATCGATGGCAACATCGAGGAGGTAAAGACGTACATCCACTTCGCATTCACGAAAGCCCTATAGGCTAAGTTGAAATTCATTTTCGCCCCTATTTTTGAATGGTACGTTTGAATTTGATGTGTGAACGTAATGCTTATTACTTATAAACTTAATTTAGAGTATGGTAATGCATATATTATGTAAATATAATGCTAATTACTTATTTCTTATAATGTAGAGCACATTGGATGTTTTTAGTCATTTTTGTGGGTAGTGGGAAAATATACTTCTTCAACTCGGCTCGGTCAATGCATAGTACTAAGCTGAGAGCGATTATTAATTAGTAAGTATTATCAATAGATTTACATAGCAAGCTGAGGTTGATTGAAATTGAACTTTTAAACTAATCAATGTCGTTTTTCAGTGTGCTAAAAAGACTTACATTGCAAGGAGAATGAGCCGGAAAGTAGACATTAACATGGATAGAAGTGATGGTAAGTTCATTAACTAATTAAAATATTGTAAAATAATACTATCATACGTATGGCTAACATTTCTATTTTTAATTCGTAGTGTGCTTAACAACGTGGCGGAACTGAGTGTGGCTACTTCGTGATGCGTTTCATGCTTGACGTCCTCAATGGGTGCAGTAGTGGGATGCCCATGGAGGAGGTAAGAGCTTTTGCCCATAATTTCATCGTTTTGGGTATCTTCAATATTGTATTCTTTCTTAATCATGCCTCAAACACTTTACGTAGGATTGGTTGAGTTAATATAACTTGATTATGAGAACAAGGATAGATTATTGGCCTTAATACTTGAAATATAGGCCAAATAGGACCGGTTTTGAGTCAACATTAGCATATTTCCCTTTAACAAGCCCCGGGCATATGAATGATAACGGTTTCCTTTGTTACTTTTACATGTCCTTCTGCCTTCATCGTAGTCCTCTGCTTTCCTATGAAATGATTCTGTTTCCTCTATTCTTTTTGGAACTTTTACGAGAAAAAGAAGGACAAATTATCTATGGGAAAGAGAACAAGGAGCTAAGGAGCTAAAATGGTGATGGAACGAAACAAAAGGGCGCGTATTGCTGCGATTAGGAAGTAGCAGTAGATGAAAAAGACTGATGAGGGTGGTAATAGCCAAGAAAGATAAAAATATGAAGTTTTAATGGGTGACAATGAGGCTGTAGTGATTGATTAAGAAGAGTTTTTAAGAAGGGTTATTAGATTCATGAGATTTAACCCCTCTTGGAGACTCTTCTTTATCAATCACAACAGCTTTATTTTCATCCATCAAAACCCTCAAATTTTTATCTTTTATTAGGCTACTACCACCCTCATCAGGCTCTTTTATCGATTTCCACTTCCTAACCGCAGCAAGACGCGCCCTTTTATTTTGTTTCATCACCATTTTAGCTCTTTGACTCCTTGTTCTCTTTCCAGCGGATAAATTCTCCATCTTTTCTTCATAATAGTCGGAAAAAAACAAAAGGACACACATTGTTTTATAGGAAAGATGAGGAATGTGATGAAGGCGAAAGAGCAGGAGAACGAAACATGGGAAACTTTATGAATTACACCATTAATCGGTTTTGGGTAGAAAATGACCCAAAAACTTGAAATACATCGATTTGAGTCAATATAGGTCAATGGGATCGATTTTGGGTAGAAAATGACCTAAACACTCCAAATACATCGATATGAGTCAATATAGGTCAAATAGGATCGGTTTTGGGTAGAAAGTGACCTAAACACTTCAAATACATTGATATGAGTCAATATAGGTCAAATGGGATCGGTTTTGGGTAGAAAGTGACGTATTTTGGGTAGAAAGTGACCTAAACACTTCAAATACATTAATATGAGTCAATATAGGTCAAATGGGATTGGTTTTGGGTAGAAAATGACCTAAACACTTTAAATACATCGATATAAGTCAATATAGGTCAAATAGGATCGGTTTTGGGTAGAAAGTAATGTATTTCCCCGAGAAATTGGCCCAAACACTTCAAATAGGACGATATGAGTCAATATAGGTCAAATGGGATCGGTTTTGGGTAGAAAATGACCTAAACACTTTAAATACATCGATATGAGTCAATCTAGGTCAAATGGGATCGATTTTGGGTAGAAAATGACCTAAACACTTTAAATACATTGATATGAGTCAATATAGGTCAAATGGGATCGGTTTTGGGTAGAAAATGACTTAAACACTTCAAATACATCGATATGAGTCAATATAGGTCAAATGGGATCGGTTCTATATCACTTTAGTGAGGTGTTAATTGTGTTAAGGCTGGGGATTTTATTTTTGGCTTGTGCATGGTAGGAGAAGCTCTGTGTTCTAAATTGTGTATTCTCATTGGAGATCTAACTATATCGGCGGGTTATGTTATGATGATATTTGCCTACGGAATACTACGTAGTAAAAAGCAGTGCTGAGCTTAACCCTATTCGTAGACCACTACTCCACTAGACTCTAATTTAAGCTCTTCTGAGAATAATTATGATGTACTGAAAACTGATCAATTACACAGTTACATCCCATCACCATTATTACCATTTTCTTTTACCTTCAGTTCTTCACGAATCACTACCTATAATTATCAACCATTAAAATTACTTAGGAAAGAAAGAATCCACTAGAAATTTGAAATGGGGAAAGGTGAGAACATGGGCAGCTCCCACCTGCGGCATGCAACATGGTCCAATCTTCCTGGATCAATCATTCACAAAATTTGCAAACACCTCATAACTCGAGATCAAATCCTCCGTTTTAAGCGGGTTTGCAAGAAATGGAGGTCAAATTCTCTTCCAATTCCAGTGAACATATTATCCCTTACTCTCCCTCTATCCATTCCCACATCAAGCACTTATAAAACTTTTCCATTTCATCAATCCTCCTGCCCTTTAGCTCTCCAAGTATGCTCCATTTATCTAATCACCCCTTCTCAGCCTTGCCCTGTTTCCTCAGTTTCTTTGAAGTCGTGGATGTTCATGGTCCAGAAATCAAACCCAGGAATAATCCAACTCTGACATTGAGATGAGTCAATATAGGTCAAATGGGATCGGTTTTGGATAGAAAATAACGTATTTACCCTAGAACATGTCATAAACACTTGAAATACATCGATTTGAGTGAATATAGGTCAAATGGGATCGGTTTTGGGTAGAAAATGACCTAAACACCTCAAATACATCGATATGAGTCAATATAGGTCAAATGGGATCGGTTTTGGGTAGAAAGTGACCTAAATACTTCAAATACATTGATATGAGTCAATATAGGTCAAATGGGATTGGTTTTGGGTAGAAAATGACGTATTTACCCTAGAACATGACATAAGTACTTGAAATACATCGATTTGAGTCAATATTTGTCAAATGGGATCGGTTTTGGGTAGAAAATGACCTAAACACCTCAAATACATCGATATGAGTCAATATAGGTCAAATGGGATCGGTTTTGGGTAGAAAATGACCAAAACACTTCAAATACATCGAGATGAGTTAATATAGATCAAATGGGATCGGTTTTGGGTAGAAAACGACGTCAACACCTCAAATACATCGATATGAGTCAATATAGGTCAAATGGGATCGGTTTTGGGTAGAAAGTGATGTATTTAACGTGATTACATCAATGTGTCAATATATGTAGGTCGGATTTGTAATTGCGACCATAAATGTTTGAACTATACTTTTCAAATACATTGCATTTTATATACACTTTAATGATATGTTAATCAATATTAGGTATGCAAAGGATTCAACGATGAGCCCTTCTCCACCGAAGAAATCGATGTCGTCCGCAACAAATTGGCCAAGTATTGGACATATGACTTTTTTTAGATTATGTACATTACCTTTTTGTGTATTTTGTAGTTTTTATACACCAAGTTCATTAATTGTATCGTATTTTTGATGTCACTTAATGGTTGTTTTTACGACCGTATTAGTATATATAAATGAGAGATGGGTCATCATGTGTATATATGTATCTTGGTTGGCAAAAATTGCAAATGTAATATAGCAGGTTTTGAATTTGAAATTTGGGTGTAGTAGGAATCAAATTAAAGCGTTTCAAAAAAAAAAACCTATATGCGGTGGGTGTCCTCAATACCCGCCGCATATTACTATATTACAAGACGTTTTTTCAATCTAGTAAAGCGCTATATGCGGCGGTTCTTGGCTAAGTGACGCCGCATATTAAACATTAATATGCGACGTCACTTAGCCAATAACCGCCGCATATTAATGAATATTATGCGGCGTATTTTTTTACGCCGTAAATTAAATATATTAATTTGCTGCTAGCCTTTTGACGCCGCATATGGTACTAAAAACCTCGTCGCATATTGATCATTTTCTACTAGTGTTGTTTTTGAGCTTCAATTGGAAAAAAAAACTAATGTTTCTTAATTTGTTAATATTTTTTTTTAAATGTAAGAAAATCCTTTTGATATTATAATTATAAAGACTTTCTCCAAACCAAAATTTTTAAAATCAAGTCTCGAAAACCTAAACTTGTAAAGATGAGTCCACAAAATTTAAATAACGCTATTTTATACTCAAAACATATCATTACTCTATAATTTTATATGAGTTTTACTTAACTTATTCTAATTAAATTGAGACAAATAAAAAACGAAAAATGTTTCAAATCGTTTTGGGATGGGAGACAAGGAGAGTGTTAAATTTTTAAAAAAAAAATCCTTAATTAATAAATTTCAACGCCTGTAGAGACAAAAATACCCCTTACGTTGAAAATATAAACGGATACACCTTATGCCTAAGACTGTTCTTCCCGCGCAGTACCGAACTACAAACGTTGGCAGAGTTACAACGTAACAATCATTTAAACTATCAATCCGAGAGGTTGGCAAACACCTGAAACCCTCAAAATTCAACCGAATGAATGAGGATTTCTTCTCAATATCGCTCACTTGTACCAATCGTGACCCATTCCTCGAAACCCAGAATTCAATTCCTTTGTTCCTGCTATTACTCATCAACTCCCAACTCCAACCTCTTGACAATGTTCAACCAGTACGTTGATCCCAATAATGTGCACTCATGGAACTCGATCATCGCTGAGTTGGCTCGAAGCGGGGACTCCCTTGAAGCGCTTCGAGCCTTCTCGTCGTTGCGAAAACTCGCTCTTAATCCTAACCGCAATACCTTCCCTTGTGCAATTAAGTCCTGTTCGTCTCTAAATGATGTTTTATCTGGAAAACAGGCTCATCAGCAGGCTTTGGTGTTTGGGTATAACTATGATCTTTTTGTTTCGTCATCTTTGATTGATATGTACTCCAAATGTGGGCAGATTTGGGATGCACGCAAGCTGTTCGACGAAATCCCGCAAAGAAATGTTGTGTCCTGGACGTCGATGATCACGGGTTGTGTCCAGAATGATGAACCCCATGAAGCATTGCTTCTTTTTAATGAGTTTTTGGCGGAGGAAAGTGAGATTAAGGGAGATAAGGAGGGTTTTTCTGTGGATCAAGTTGCTTTGGTTTCGGTTTTATCGGCTTGTGCTCGGGTTTCTAACAAGTTTGTGACCGAAGGGTTTCATGGGTTTTCTGTGAAACGAGGTTTGGATAGGTGTATGGGAGTGGGAAATACTTTGGTGGATGCATATGCTAAGTGTGGGGAGTTGGGTTTGTCGAAGAAGGTGTTTGATGGGATGATGGAAAAAGATGTCATTTCTTGGAACTCCATGATTGCAGTGTTGGCACAAAATGGATTTTCAACTGAAGCTTTGGAATTGTTTCATACCATGGTGAATGATTGTGATGTAAGATATAATGCAGTTACATTGTCTGCTGCTTTGTTGGCTTGCTCTCATGCTGGGGCTTTGCTACAAGGCAAGTGCATACATGATCAGGTACTTAAAAAATTGCAATCTTTCCTTAATAGCTTTTGAGGTTTAGTTAATTGACATTTTCATTCTTAGTGTTTATGATGTTTGATGCTATCTTATGAATAAAGAGAAATATTCAGTCCTTTTTCCATTATATCTTTTTTGCAGGTGATTAAGATGGGTTTGGAACAGAATGTCTTTGTTGGCACGTCAATTATTGACATGTATTGCAAATGTGGGAGAGTTTTAATGGCTAGGAGATCATTTGAACGCATGAAGGTAAAGAATGTGAAGTCTTGGAGTGCAATGATTGCTGGTTATGGGATGCATGGGTATGCCAGAGAAGCGCTTGATGTTTTCTATGATATGAAAAGACTGGGGGTGAAACCTAATTATATAACTTATGTATCAGTTCTAGCTGCATGCAGCCATGCTGGCCTTGTTAAAGAAGGTTGGAACTGCTTCACAAGCATGAAAAGTGAATTTGGTGTGGAACCTGGGGTCGAGCACTATGGTTGTATGGTTGATCTTCTTGGTCGTGCTGGCTTACTCAGTAATGCATATGATTTGGTACGAGAAATGAAAGTTGAGCCTGATTTTGTGATCTGGGGAGCTCTCTTGGCTGGATGCCGGATGCATAAAAACTTGGAGTTAGCGGAAATATCAGCTAGAAAATTGTTTGAATTGGACTCAAGTAATTGTGGGTATTATGTTTTGCTTTCTAATATGTATGCTGATGCTGGAAGGTGGGTTGATGTTGAGAGAATAAGAATTTTGATGAAGGAAAATGGGTTGAATAAACCACCTGGGTTTAGCTTGCTAGAAGTGAAAGGAAGGATTCACGTATTTTTGGTTGGAGACAAAGAGCATCCCCAACATGAGCAAATTTATGAGTACTTGGACAAACTATATATGAAACTTAAGGAAGTCGGATATGTAGCTGATAAGACTTCTGTTCTCCATGATGTAGATGATGAAGAGAAGGAATTCATCTTACGAGCTCACAGTGAGAAGCTTGCAGTTGCATTTGGTATTATGAATACTGTTCCTGGGACTATAATCCATGTCATAAAAAATCTCAGGGTTTGTGGTGATTGTCACACTGTGATAAAGCTGATATCCACAGTTGTCAACCGAGAGATTGTAGTCAGAGATTCTAAGCGTTTCCACCACTTTAAAGATGGCGCTTGTTCATGTGGTGACTACTGGTAATTGATGAAGTTTCTTCCTAGAGGGAAGACTGGACTATTTGACTTAGAGTAATTGCCCTTCAGATATTGTTCTCAAGGATGATTTTCTATTGCTTTGGAATGAAATCTTGGGATGGACACTTTATACTGATACAGTGAATACCAAATTTATGCTTGATCTTGTTTATTCTGGAGAGACTAACCTTTAATTTTCTGAGGCCATAAAGAGAAGCAAGTTAGTTCTTTGGGAAGATTACTTCAAGCAATGGGAAAGACTATTTTGAAATACATTTGTGGACTGACAGTGATAATGAGACGAGTGGAGTATGAAAGAGGAAACTTTTCAAATGGGAAGGGTACATAGGAAAAACATATGCTCAATGCTCCAATTATTTAGTTTTTACCAGAAATACATTTCGGAATATTTTGTGTGAAATAGTATTAAATTACAGAGAGCATACTCTGAAGAACTTGTCTAGGAGCATTGATTTTCTCCTAGGAGAATTCTCTGGGTAGTGCTGTTTGTCACAATCAAAGTAACTTAGTGTACGCTGCAGGGTGTCCTTTTCATCCCTCAATCTGCTGACCTGATTTTGAAGTTTTATGATAGTCTCTCTCTTTTCAGAGTTTCTTCTGATCAACTCAAACTGCAGCTGTGTATGTTCTTCAACAAGCTTTGAAAATTTGAATGTCACTGAATCAAACCAAGCTTTTTCTGGCTTGATGCTCCTTCCATCTTTGGGTACCACGTTATCTGCAAATCTGTTCACATGCTCATTGCCAGTCTCAGAGCCTTCACATTCTATGTCAGCATCTTCCACAGTGGATTTGGAATTGTCATCAATAGTCTCCAACTGAGAATCATCCCAGATTTCCGAGGCTTCCATGTTTTTCATGCTTCTGTTGCTTGAATGTGATGATTCAGAACTCTGAATAGATTTTAAGCATTCGTAGCTCTGCGCCAAGGAGCGGTAAGATATGCAGAGATCTTGAATTGATTTGATGATTCTCTTTTTTTCTCAAATAAATTTCTGCATTTTGCATGGGAGAATCATAATCTTCCAATAGATCCAGAATGACCTTCATTTTCTCTTCCACACCTGTCAAAAAAAATCAGTTAGGAGGAATCACTATCTTTACTCGTTACACAAATTCATCAAATCCCCGTTGACTTTTTTTCTTCCCAAGAATAACTAATATTTCAGGAGAAGCATCCATGTATCAAGTTATAATGACCCCATTTCTTAGACGAGAAAAGTCATCTGAATATGATCAGAGGGCATTTCCTCTTATTGTGCTCCCCTGTGTAGTCAGATAACATCACTACATATATGTGAGGAATTTCAAAAAAAAAAAAAAAAGAGATCAGAATGTCATGGCCATCTCTGCATGACTCATCTGCACAGGCATCATTGGAATTGTGAAAGTTCTGTTACTTAAACAAGTATCGATGCTATAATCTTTTAGTCCTTTCTGAATCAACAGTTATCACTCGTTTATTCAATAATGCACTAGCATTTTACAGACAATTTCATTTCATTTCTGGCCTAAGAGTGGTAATTTCTGTACCATTTCACCCGAATATTCTTTCAAATATACTTTTGGTTTCAGACATGTAGTGTAACTGATTATTTGGAATCAACTAGAAATCTTAGCAGAAATCAGAATGTCTACCTGTTATAGTAGACTGAAGCCACTGAAACTGATCTGTGCAACTAGCAGGTCCCTCTGCATTGGCTTCGATTTTGTCCATCGCGCTAGACATATTTCTGTGATGTGAAGAATAAAATCTGTCAAAGTGTTCAAACTATGCAAAATCTATGTAGTGGCTATGGCTTCTTCTTATATATAGCTAATTTCCATTTTTTGAATGGTATTGAATCCTTTAATTATGCTTTAATTTCCGTTATTAGGGTGCTTGATTTTTGCTAATCCCTATGATGGCAATTTAATTTGGTGGGAACTGGGAAGTATGTTAGCGAATGAGCCAATTTGCAATTTGTCACCGTTTTTTCTCTTGAATGGGACTTTGAAGTTTTGTGCAATTTTGGTAATGATTTGTTTTGGTCAATAGTGGTATAATAAAAATTGAGTAGGACCCTTATATAAACGAGAGAATAAAGAAAAAAAATAAATAGACTATGATATTTGTAAATGAATGTCTTGCGATTGTCCGGATTATTATGGTTGTTCCGTAAAATAAATATAAGAAGAGGCAAAGATGAATAATAAAGATGTAACTGATGTTTGTAATTTGAAGACTTTTGGAGCATACTAGCAGTGAAAAGAGTGACAACGTCAACATTTTAAGCATTGGTTACCAAGGGGCAAGGGCCAAGGGCCAAGGGATGTCGCACCACCAAGTTTATTTGCATTAGACCAAAAAAATAACAATTGAAAAAAGAAATTTATCATCCAAACATCATACCAAACATGAATTAAAAAGGAAAGATCTCGTGTGCACACAAAATACAATAAGGTTATTGTGTGGTCAATAAAAGTTACTCTTAATACAAAAAGTCATTCCTTAATATAACAAAGTCACTCCTAACACAAAAGATATCAAGATTTCAGTTGATAAAGACATAGATATGTTTGAAAAGAAAATGTTAGTTGTTGTACGAAAGTTATCCCCCACTAAAACAAAAGTCACCTCTAAATTTAACAAAAGCGATTTTATAAGAGTTTGCCTTCAATGTGGTTTATATCTACCCACTTTACTAAAGTTTTTGCGAAATTAAAATACAAAAAATAAAATAATTATTTTATTTTTGACAAATATTTACTAACATATGTAAAACTAAGTGACCAATAAAAAGAGCAAATTTCGTCATGCAATTATATTATTGAAAATAGAAAATTTTGATGCAATAACAAAATATAAAAATGTGTAAAGCAAAATGACATGCGCTGTAAATTTTTGATGATGCTTTATTAGAAGGGTTGATCAAATAGAGTCAGAGAAATCAATTATGAAGAATAAAAAGGGAGATAAAATGGATCAAGATATTCTAGAGAGTTGAATTGAGTATCACTTCTTTTTGCACTTGTATCTCAAGGCTTTGAGATTAGTTTAGGGGGCTATTAGATACTTTTGAGATACTCAAAGAGGAGGATTTGATCTTTTGAAATCTATTTCAAGGCTTTGAAATAGATAAGTGGATTGCAAATTAGAGCCTTTGACTTCACTGATGAACTTATACGAAAATAAAAATGCGGAAAATATAGGGAGACAAAACATGGATATTTGTTATAAAATTCGGCAACTAATTTGTCTACCTCTCTGCCTAGGGGTGTCCAACTCGCAAGATTTAACTCAAATTTTTATTACTATTTTTAGAGACTTAAAACACCCTTAGAAGATTTATCTTCTTTACCCTAACTCTCCTGCTACACTTTAGATCGACAAATATTTCTTTGGATCGCTCACAAAATATACATTTGAATATGATAGGTGCACTCTTAGTTCGACAAATATTTCTTTTGATCGCTCACAAGTTATACTCTACTTTTCTTTCTTTCTCAAATAAGATTTTTTTCCATTGAATCGCTTGATATACAGCTTCTTAACTTAAGCAACTTTTTACATTGAGTTACAACTTAAACTTGAATTTCTCCAAATTGTTGAGACTATGCCGTTGAATAATATTTGTTACTTGTTTGAATTTGAATTGAAAACTTCAACAGCTAATGCGTCAAAGATATGCTAAATAATAAAGATAGACTAACAAGATAAACATGTGGAAATTAGTTAGGCAAAGGATAATAGCTACGTGAGAAAATAAAAGAGTTTTACTAGCGTAACGCTAAAAAAGGATAAAAAACAAAAGAGTTAGGCAGAAGGAATAATCTTATCCTTTTAAATCAAGTACAAAAGTCAAGGCTGAAATCTCGTGAGACGTGACTGCTGTATTTGTCCATGGAAACCTTCATGCAATATGTTAGACAAAAGAAACTAAAAACAAGATACACAATAAAATATATTCTAGAAAAATCGAGGCCCGAGCCTTAGCAAACGAAAAAACCCTATAGTAGGTCTCAATTCAACAATTGTCACAATATCTGTCATGAAGAAAAAGATGGTTGGCATAAGGGAAAGATAAAATACCTCAAATGAAAAAAATTAGGCATATGTCTATGAATTATAAGTTTCAAAGTTATGAAAAAGAGACAATGGCAGAGTCCAAGGAAGAAAATTTGTTCTAGCAATACGTACCATAGAGAGGAGTGCTTTAAGAAAATTATGAGTAGGAGATAAAATGAATCAATAAAATATTTTGGTGATGAGATGGGCATCATAATCCAAGATAAGTATTTCATAATATTTACCAATTTTTAAAGCAAGGGAGTGTGTAAAAAAATGCTTTAAAAGAACAAGTCAATGGTCATAGTTGTACTCCACAGTGGTATTATGTTATTTTTTTTATTTCTAGTGAGGAATCATGTGAGACAACAATAAACCATACAACTAGTAGCACTCTTCCACTCTAGACTTTAATTATTTTATTTAGAAACTTTGGTGTATCTTGTAACTATTAAAGACACTTTTTATCATTTCATTTTAAGTATGAAGCAATAGTAGAATTTATTCTGAGGCTTATTTTCTTCTGAATCGTTAAACATCACCCGCAATTACATGACATCGCCCGCTTTCAAATGAAATTACTTTACACCCTTATATCACCTAAATCAATAAACCTATATAAACTTCACACCTAAACCCACACAAAATTCACCATATACAATTCCCCCGTACAAACTTCACCAAAAAAAAATTTCCTCAAAATATGTCTTGAAGATCCGGCAAAGAGGTGGCATGGCGGACGACGGTGGCGGCGGCAGCTGCGGTGCGGTGGAGGTATTTTTTTAGATTGTTAATTATGTTGGTTGGAATGGTGGGATTGTTTGTGTGGTGGTTCAAAAACCACGGTTGGAGGTGAGTGGGTGGTTGGAACCGAAGCAGCGTCGGTGGCTGGAGAAGGCGCCTGCTAGAGCTGCCCCGATGCTGCTCCAATTTTGGCCACCCACCCACCTCCAACCTTTTTTTATTAATTATAATTATTAATATGATTTGTTATATTAAATTAAATATAATTATTATATTAATTTTTTTAATTAACTAATTATGAAATGTATGTTTAGGTTAATAAATGTATGTATTATTAATTATATAATATTATTATAATAATTTTGTTAATGAATTAGTTATGAAATGCATGATTAGGTTAATAAATATAAAATTTATGTTTTATTCATTTAATAATATGATTTGTTATATTAAATTAAATATAATTATTATAATTATATTAATTTTGTTAAGTAATTTATTATGTAATGTATGGTTAGGTTAATAAATGTATGTATTATTAATTTAATATTATTATTATAATAATTTTATTGATGAATTAGTTATGAAATGTATGATTAGGACAATAAATATAAAATTTATGTATTATTAATTTAATAATATTGATTATAATTATTATATTAATTTTGTTAATTAATTAGTTATGAAATATATGTTTAGGTTAATAATTATAAAATATATGTATTATTAATTAATAATATTGATTATACATATATTATATAATTAATAAAATATATATTTTATTAATTAATAATTATAAAATGTATATGTTATTAATTTAATAGTTATGATTATAATTGTTATACTAATTATGTTAACTAATAGTTTGTGGTATAATATTATGAGTGTGCAATTGTATGGTCAATCAATATTGGTCTATTATTGTTAAATTATTTCAAAAGGCATAATATTGTTCATGTATGATCATATGAGTCATATATATAGTGCAAGTATGATATTGTTAAATTATATGAGTCATATATAGTTCAAGTATGACATTGTTCAAGTATGATCATATGAGTCATATATATAGTGCAAGTATGATATTGTTAAATTATATGAGTCATATATAGTTCAAGTATGACATTGTTCAAGTATGATCACATGAGTCATATAACTAGAAATTGAAAGAAGCATTGTGAAACGATAGACATGTCTACTTAATATCTTTGTCCTTAATTAGTTATAAAATATATGTTATACTAATTAATTATAAAATACATTATTAGTTAGATTAGGATGTATAGAAATGAGATAATATAGAATAATTAGTTATCGACCTATGACTTAAATATGAACCTTAGACCGGATGAAGAGAAAACGTGATATTAGGATTAAAGAAGTGAGATAATGTAAATTAAATTAATTGAATTAATCAAATTATCATGTATTTAGTTTTGATTAAAAAGTATGGAAATTAGTATTGATATGGAAATTAGATTAATGATATGTTTGTTTTTCTTGACGTAATTGGGAATCGAGCTACCGACAAGGGAAAGGGAAATCGATACCTGCTCACATGATAAGACAACACTTATAGTATGATTCTGGTCCTCGGCATCCATGTACTCGTGGTGTGTCTGCCTCAGCTTAAAGGGAGAGGTTGTCTACTCGATATGAGCAGTCAGTAGATATGGAGGACAAAGAAGAAAGTGCTGATAGTAGGGATGATGATGACGAAAACTTCAAGGAAAATGGAGATGATTATATAGATGAATTAGAGGTTTAATTAGAGGGTGTTCGGGCCAATCGAGAAGTAACTATTTGTAAGGATAAGAGTGGTCGGTTCATTAGTACTTCTGGTATAACTTCCTCTTCTATTTCTAGTCAAAGCCGGAAGAAGATGAAGGTCGATGATTCATGGGTTGTGAAACAGGTGGTTCCACCTAGGCATTTGAATACTAAACTCACTGGTTACTTTCTTTTGTGCCTTGGTTGTTGTTTGTTCCTGGATAAGAGCCATTGTAGGGTGAGGCCACGCGATATAGTAGAGGCGAGGGAACCTAGTACTATGGGAACATACTCTTGGGGATCGGCTACTCTAGTATTCTTGTATCATAAGCTTGGATTAGCCATTCATACTGATTGTAAGAACTTCTCACTGGTTGTTTTACTCTATTTTAGGCATGAATATATAAGTATTTTCCCGCCTTTCGTCCCCATAGAGATTACATTCCCATCGAAGAAGGGTATCCTCGTACCAATTGCTGAAATGTTCGCATGACTACTAATTCTATAAAGTGACTAAGGGTGATTCGAAGACAACTTGATAATATGACTACGCCAGAGGTTAGTATGTCCTTATTTTGTTTAACTTGACGAATGATTGCTAATCCTTTGCTTTGTAAGTTGAGTGGTTGCCTTACTTTCGGGGCCCTGCTAAGAAGGTACCAAGGACTGCATTCCTCGATTTATTGCAATATCGGGACATCATTGAGCCTTATATGCCCGACCAATGGTTGCGACAGCTCGGGTATGTACAGGTCATCCCATCTCCCGCTCCTAAGCTTGCTTTCGCTTATCATCTAGAAGTATCGGCCGAGTATAAGGTGGAGTGGCCTATTCGTACATGACATGGTTCATTTTGAAGTCACATCTTCACCTTGTAGCAAATGACGAGTCTGAATCCATAAGAGAACGAGTGCCACAATGAACTGCGACAGATGCTGTAAGTTGCTTACTCTTATAAGGTTCGATTAGTAGATACATATTCTTATAATTGTTTCTATGTTTGTGTGTAGTGGATGAACATGGCTATTGAAGCGACTTCTAGTTTCTTGGAAGTTAGAGATTTGATGCCTACCGAGAAGGCGAAGGCCACTTGTGCTCGGTGGGATAGTATCATTGATGTGAAACCGGTCATTGACTATGCGAGATTCTGATGATGAGTCTTGAGAACATAGCTCATTATGGATTATTTAAGTTTTTTTTTAGAAGTTAACATTGTGGATTGTTTTAGTTTATTGTTGTTGGATATTATGTTTCTTTTGGATTGTATGCATCGTTGTGTGTTAGATATTGCTGTTAAAACAAGTTACTTTTGTTACTGTTGTCACTTGGTAGCTCACTTTACAAAGAAACTCTGTCAAATTTCTCGCATGATATCCATCAAATCCTTCATAATTATTCAATATCTCATCATTTAAACCTAAGTTAAAATCATTTTTGAAATTCATTCATTAACTTTTAGAATGTCTTTAATGATATTTCTAAGGCCTGCAACTCAAATGAAATTCATTAAATCAACAATATTATATAGTCAATGAAACGACATAAATAAGTGAAGAATGTATTATTCATAAGACAACCTAAATACATGATAACGATTGCCATAATTTAATTCATTGTCTATATATATCTTCCCAACCAACCCCACTTTTATTTCGAATTTGAAACCATGAGGGAGCTATTGGTGGTACTGGAAAACCTTGAGCCAAATCTAACCGAATGAAATGCTTATCTACCTAAATGTGCAATCGCAAATTCTCTTAATGGCCTCGTAATGCTAGTAGGACTTTCCCAAGGGAGAACGGTAATACACGGATATAGTGAAGATCCATCGTTTCCCAATACATAGAACATGACGGCGCTCTAGTAGAAATTAGCAATTGGAAATAAATCAACGATAGTTTCCATATAATGCTCAATGCCACAGTGCCCTCCAACCCTAATTGATACGCGCTTTCGCAGCATCCAAACTATCATATTATACATTTTGGTATTTGTGTCGTTTTGTTGATATTTCATTGAACATCGTTTGCCGCGCCATAAACCACAGATATTCAGAACCATGAAACACATTGGCAACACATCGAAATCCACAATTTCCATCAGCTACAACATCATTCCATCCTTCCAAATATGACATTATAAATCCGGGAACTCTATCACTATATGAAAATTGGTCAATGTCCACTCTGTCTGTACAACCACGAAAATATCAAATTAAAACATGAAAATGATTATTACAAGTAACTTAAATGACAAATGAATCCATATAATTTTATGTACGTACCAGTGGAGGGCATGTTTACAAATGAGGATGAACGACCCGTAGTATGAGTACTGCTAGAAGATCAACCTCGACCCCAACCCCGACCCCTCCCAACATTCCTCTCCATATACTCCCACACACTGAAATCATGTCGAGATCGACCTCTAGTAGTGGTGCTACCCTCTAGTTCTCTAATCTTCGATTCATCTAGGTGTAGCATACCATACAGAAGTAGAGTAGTATCACGTATAAACGCGAGATGACTAGATCGCACTTGGCCTGTAAATTCATCAAACCATTTTGTGTCTTGTGTTGATCGATCTACGACATTAGGGTCCACAACTTCACCATTTATGAGAGATCTCCAAAAAGGATGAATCTGATTTAGGTAAATACCCTCACCAGACTAAATGCATCGCGCTATTGTGCAAGCGCATGGAATCCCATGGGTTGTTTTCAGCGCACATCCACATCTAATGTCAATCTCGTCACTTAAAGCACTCATCCTACTCTTCTCTTCTTCTAACAAGCTTAGACAATGATGGGAAGTGCGACCATGGAGATTCTAGTACAACCGACCTCGATACAATGTGCCATGTCGTCATCTGGAGTCCTCCAAACACTATTTAATACCATTGACTTGGGTCTCAATCGCCTTGTTAACACACTCGAAAAGCATGTCAAGAGCTGGTGTGGAAGAGTTAAGCCAGTCCTTCAATGCATTGTGGGCACTCTCAACTTTGTAGGTCGTAGTGTTCCCAAAATGAAGGACCTGATTCGTCCAGTATAGCACAAATTTCTCTTTATGAGGAATCCATTGTTACGTAATATATTGTAAAAGTGCATGACACCAGCTATAACAATCCATCATGAACTGAACATTATCCTCATACTACTCTTACGTAGTAGCATACATGACTTGCCTTTAACGCCCCTTTTGGAATTTTTCAACCGAAACCTTGTTTTTTTCCCATGCAATGATAAGCTTTATTTAGCACACACTTATTGATATGCCACGTACAAAGTAAATGTACGAAATTAGGGAACAAATTCCTAATCGGGGCAAAAAGACCACCCTCACAATCGGTTACTATTGAACTCTCCTTATCTTATCTCTTTCATTGTAAACATGTCTTCTATTTGGATTATCTTTTGAATATTTCTCCAACAAAGTTGCTAGTATTTTAATCGGTCTCACTTGTGCCTCTGACATCTTATGCACAACTTTCTTCGCACCAGGAGTAATGCCGCTAATCCGTCGATATCCTTGTAGATACACAATCAACTCATGGTTGTGTTTACCCCATTTTAAAGCACCAACAATTTGCCAACTGCTAAAATCTCGACGCTGACAAACTTTAATCTTAAACAAGCAGCCACAACCTTTACTCTTCGTGTCGTACCTCACGGCCGTTGTCATATCTCGACCAATTTTCTTCGAAGAACGATCGCATTTCAACAATTTATCATATCAGCCATCTCTTTGCGTTTTTCATGTTGAAGTCGTCAAACAAAAACTGGATTGAATTGCAACATTTTGAGCCCATTCAATTACCAATTCCGATGATGAAAAATCTTCATATTAAAAAATACCATTATAGTCAATCCCATCTCCACCGTAATCTTCATTATTATCCTAAAAGAATAAGAATTTCAATATTAGAAACCAAAAAAATAAAAATTTGAGGTGTCTTCTGAAGACGCCCCACGGGTGGGTGATGCCTTCAGATGACACCCCACCATGGTGTGAGGCGTTTGCTGAAGACGCCCCACCATGGTGGGTGGTGTCTCCTGAAGACGCCTCACCATGGTGTGTAGCGACTTTCGAAGACGCCCCAGCAACACATCGGTAAAACGACTAATTCTTCAAGGATAATATGAAATTCTACCAGATTTTTTGGAGAAGGCGTTCTCGGTTGGTCCGACATCATCAATTTGTCACAGTTAATGTCAAATATGAGTTACGTACACCTTAATTGTGAGTTTTAAATGTTTTACTTTAGTGAATTTTTTTTACAAAATTATAATGTTATAGTGACTGATGAAAATGAACTTATTTACCTTTTGTATGTATTCGAAAAAAAAGAAAAGAGCAAAAATGTTATTTTAGGGTAAAAATATGAGCGATCCCTGATAATTTGTAGGCGATGAATAGTAACTCCCATTTTCTTTAGGAAAAATTAAGGTTAAAAAATACAGCCTTTTAATCAAATTTATTAATAAAGGCCAATTTTTTCTTTATTTCATAAAAATATAATATTTATAGGTCATTATATTTGAAAAGTTAAATAAAAAATGACCAACTAAAGAATATAGTCATTTAAGTATTTAACAATAATCCAAATATTATATTTTAAAAATACAAGTATTAAAATTTTAAATAAATTGGATTAAAAATAATAATTTTAATTTTAATTTTTTCTTTTATTATCTTTTGCTCTCCCATTCCAACATCCTAAACCAACACAACTACCGCTAAAAGAAGCCCACGAATCCCATATCATACCAAACAAAGAGAGTTAAAGCAATTCTGGGGTTGACAAACTCACAAAATAACAATTATGCTTGAATCATCCAACCAAATCCAACAAAACGACGCATTTTCCAATTCATATTTTGAAGAAGAACCTTCCATTTTTCTTGATGAGAATGGGTTCCCATTCAATGAAGAAGAAGTCGAAGAACAAGAGAACGAACAGTGCAAAATTGGTTCGTGTAATGAAAACACACTTGGGTGTTCGAGCTCGAGTACTCATTCGAGTTTAAAAGATGGGAGCTTTGCGGCCGAATTCTACCGTTGTGGGTCAGATTGGTCTGAGTTGAAAATGAAGCCTCCTTTGAATAATTCAAAGAAGCTAAAGCAAACAAACCTTTTCCAAATGTGGGGAGTTAAGCAAGAAAAGCATGACAAGGTGGAGAGCAACAAAAGGAATAAACCAAAGCAAACAAACCTTTTGCAAATGTGGGGAGTTGAGAATGATCCGCATTTGAACACTGCTAGTCATCCATTTGATACTTTTGGAGCCTCAAATCGGTCTTTGGAAATCGGTACGAAGGTGTCTCAGAAGAGGAAGTCGATGATGGTGCTAGGGAATGCTCGCTCCTGCCCTTTCTATAAGAAGATTCCAGGTTTGCAACTCAATTATTTTTTGAATGTTTATTTATATGTTCTTCAATTGTTGAATGAGATGGCTTATAATGTTGGTTTGAGCTCTATGGTAGCATGATGGTAGGATGCTAGCTATACTAATCATTTTCAGCCCAAGCATGTGTGATTGTGGTAAAGTTGTTAATATTGGCTCGAGTTTGGACCTTATTGTGAAGAAAAGAAGATATGTTGAAGATATTATTGCTCCTTTTTTTGGTTATGATCTCATTGTTTCAAGCATAGTTGGATTTTGTTAGCTATACTCGTGGATAAGGATCGTAAAGGGTGTGGAAATGAGGGCTTAAACCATAATTTTTTAAAGAATTAGTATAGTGAAGTTTTTCAGGGTTGGGGTTTGTAACTTAGTAGTTGGTATGAAGCAACCTAGTGATAGATGCATTGGTATCACCACAAGGTCTTTGTTTAACTCCGGAGTGTTTTGTTGTGGAAGAAGTCCCTTTCAATTAAACTAGAGTACCCATTTGGTTTGTGAAGGGGAGCAAATAGGTCTGGCTTTATCTTGAACTTAGGTGGGTTTGGTTGTGGGGAAAAGTTTCTTTCAAGTAAAGTTAGCGTACCCTTTTGTCCAATTGTTTTTGGTTGAACCAAACACATCCTTGAACCTCTATTGGTGTAAAGAAATGGTTTGTGAAATGTGGCATTTGCCAATAAGCATTGCATTTCTGCTATCTTATGTCATCAGTTTGGTTCAAAGGATTATAATTATTCCTTTTCAGACCTTTGGCTTCAAACTTGATAAATATTGGAGGTAAACAGGGAGGTCCGAGGATAAGTAAAATAGAAGACACGGGACAAATAAATAAGATTAACTTTGATGAAGAGCAAGAATTTACGAAAAGCCTCCAACATACAGAGTATGCTGCTTAGGATTGAACTGAATGAAGAACATTATTATGTTCAAACTGCCTTGAGATTGTGTAAGCTGTGGTGGCATTACTAGTCCCTCAAGCTCTTCTATAGTATGACAGTTATAGCTTTTCTAAATTCAAAGATCATTTGCTAATATATCAACAAGCTGCGTTTAAACAGGTTGTGCATTATCTTTCAGGCACTCCCTTTACTGTAGATGCATTTCGGTATGGTGCTGTCAAAGGCTGCTCTGCTTACTTTCTTAGCCATTTTCATGCTGATCATTATGGTGGCCTAAGCAAAGCATGGTCCCATGGCCCCATCTATTGCACCCCTATTACTGCTCGCCTGGTTAGAATGTGTCTCTATGTTAATCCGTCGTAAAGATTCCTTCCCGGACTCTCTTAATTCTTTTTTGATGAAAATCTTTTAAGGTCTTTCCTTTATCTTGCTTTATAGTCATGTTATGGATTTATTTATTATGTACAATTTGCTTTTCGAACAGATTCATTTGTCCTTTGGAGTTGGATGTTGAACATGTAATTGGTGGTGTCAAAGTGACTCTTTTAGAAGCCAATCATTGCCCAGGTGCAGCCTTGATTCACTTTAGTCTTACAGATGGACAGTGTATTTTACACACTGGAGATTTCAGAGCTTGTAAACACATGCAAACTTATCCGCTTCTTGTAAATAACAAAGTCAATGTGCTTTACTTAGATACAACTTATTGCAACCCAAAATACAGGTAACATGTGTGCCCATAGGACTTCTTACTGATATTTGGACTTAACAATTTTCCAATTTCTTACAGATATAAACATTGCAGGTTTCCTTCGAAAGAAGAAGTGACGAGCTTTGTTGTGAGGACAGTTATGACTTGTCTCCAAAAGCAACCAAAGACCCTTATTATAGTTGGGGCATATAGTATAGGGAAAGAGTGTGTTTATATTGCCATATCTGAAGCAATAAAGGTAAAAATTGATATTATTTTTGTGCTTGAGGATTTGGATTGGATATGCATAACTGTTTACTTTTATTTGATGTAAGATGGATAATATTATTGGTATTACTTTTATGAGTTTTCTCAAAAAGCAACCAAAGACCCTCATTATAGTTGGGGCATATAGTATAGGGAGAGTGTTTATATTGCCATATCTGAACTCTGAAGCAATAAGGTAAAAATTGATATTATTTTTGTGCTTGAGGATTTGGATTGGATATGCATAACAGTTTACTTTTATTTGATCTAAGATGGATAATATTATTGGTGATCCAAAGTAAAAGGAAGATCAACAACAGCTTACTTTGTTAAATTTTGGTTTGTTTTTGGTAAATTAATGTAGTGACCATGATATCTTGTTAAAAGAACACTTGTGCCACTGCCTTTTTTTTTTCCCTATTTATTTGTCTTTTTCATTTGTACCTCTATAATTTCTGAAGATACATAAAAATAGCACTTATAACATAGTATGCTACATGTAAAGCAAAATTCCACCCCAAGTTCTCCTACCTTTTGACCAGGAACTAGCTTACATGAAAAAAAATACAGTTTAATTCAAGTCTATACAATTGAATCAAGTCTATACAATAGAGTCATATTTGACAAATCAGTTACTATATTAAAGGAAAATGATTGTGGTCCATTTCGAGAAAAAAATCAGAGCTGATTGGCTCCTGCAAGTGCAGTTTCACTGATTGAGAAGTGAACATTATAGAGGATCCTTTTTCTTATCATATGTTGTTCAAAAATAAAAGATAGAACAAAAGTTTTGACTCATGAAATATGTATTACCAAAGTCTGAGGACTGAAGCAGCATCTCATAAGAAGCTAGGACTTTCTTTTGGATAGCAAAGATACCTTTCTCTAGAGAATCTATAAGGGCTGGAGATACGAAAATAATCTGTGCTGTATGTATTATCAATTATCATCACCTTCTCCAAGCAAATAAAACAGATGCTTAAATTAATTGATCATCACCATGGCCTTCAACTGAAGAAATAGCATTTTACTAAGGAAAGAATGTAAAGCACAGTAGCACAAGACATTTCACTTGTAAGAAATTCACTATGGTAAAGTTGTAGCATTATCTAGTGTTGTTCCGCTCTTCTCCAGATATAGTGCTTAAATCCTTAATGAAATGAAACTTTTAGCCCATCAATATAGGTAACAAGTTAACTTAAAAGTAATTTATTTATTTTTGGAATTTGGAGTAAAAGAAAACAAAATTACCCAGTTTTGATCTCATCAAACCATATGAGGGGCAAATGAAGATCACCAATGCACTCATCTCGCCCTTAGTCAAAAAACTTGGTGGACAAAATTTTTATGACTACATTTTTTGAAGGATGATTGCTTTGATTAGTAGCAGTAATAGTTAATAATTCTTGCATTATGCAGCTTTACTTTGATGGATATGCAGCTTATAGCGTCCTATATGGCTATACCCCAGATAGCTTCTTTTCTAAAGTTAGTCTCCAATAATATGACTTACATCCTTAAAAGCATTCTTGTCTTTTCTTTGGCTCTTCCATGCTATAGATAAAATGAGTTCATCATTTTTATGCAGCAATCTCCTGACTTGTCATTTGTTGACTTTAGGTCAAGATATTTGCCAATTCATCAAGGAAAAGAATTTTGCAGTGCTTTGACTGGCCTCACCTTTCCAAAAACCTCTGCATTGATGGGAAGGATACCCCTCTTCATGTTCTGCCTATTTCATCACTAAAACATGAGGTGTTAATCTGAATGTAATCTTTCATTAAAAGCGGTTATAGGTTTTTCTCTAAACTCCTCAGCCTTTTCATTCACAATGTCTTATTTCCTTTTTTATTTGTGGGGAAAGAATCTCAAGAACTACTTGAAGACATATCAGGATCAGTTTAATGCGGTTGTGGCATTTCGGCCCACAGGTAATCATGCTTAATGTTGAAATTTGCTGTTCTCTGTGATTTCCTTGAATTGCTAAAATAAATGGCTGGCAATTATTATAGGCTGGACATTCTCAGAGGCCATCGGCAGTCAGTTAGATCTAATCAAACCCAATTCAAGAGGAAACATCCATGTTTATGGTAATACTAAAAGAAATTTATAGTCACTTAGTCTTTTCCTTTGTTTTCATTATTTGCATGAAAAAATTGAAGTTCATGCCTGTTACTGTTTAGGAGTTCCCTACAGTGAGCACTCCAGTTTCACTGAACTGCAAGAATTTGTTCAGGTGTGATTTAACACTTGCTATTGTGAAAAGTTACTTGCATGTTGTTTGCACTATTACTGAGACTTGATTATTTTGGTATCCAGTTTCTCAGGCCTGATAAGATAATTGCGACAGTGAACATCGGAAATCCTGCAAACCGGGAAAAGCAGCAATCATACTTTCGGCAGTGGTTGAATAGCTGAGTTCTTAAAATTATAGGCCAATCACTTATGAATAGCGTAGCATTTTGTTGGAAAAGTTTGAGCTCAGTTGGTGTTGATTAGAAGACTGGTAAGGAACTGCTCTGGTTTCGCCATTCAGTTTATGGCAGATGCATAAAGGTTGCTGATTTACCACCAACATTGGTCGAAGTTGTCTATAGTAGTTATAATTGTAGGTTCTTGCCCATCATTATTTTTCAATATTTGGGCATCTATTGCCAAAAATGTTCCATTCAATTCTTTCACAGTTGCTTCTTCCTGGGGACTAAAATATTTCTCCCCCAACCAAACAAAACTAAACTCACTGACAACTCATGAGAATAGTATATCATGACTGCTATGTCTTCTTAAGATTACAGCTGCGAACGAGACCAATGTCAATCTTCTGGCCATGTCTTGGATTGTAGAACATAGTGACTTGTTGCCATTTGCAACTAATCTTTGTGTTTTAACACCCAAATTACTGAGGAATGTGAGGATCTTGAGTAACATGATCTCAATCGTTGTTACAGCTTTGTCTAGGAAATTAAACAATACATAAGTGCTATGTTTTCTTGGTTCAGACAACTTTCTTGTGCTTTCTAACTTGTTGACAAGTTAGACTTGCAACAGTTACTAGGTCTTTTCCACAGATTCATTTGCCTAAGATTTATTGACTCCAGACACTAAAAGTTTGTATTATGAAAATGAAGTTGCTTGCATATTACATGGTTCCTGGTCTTCTACAGCTTGTCTTAACGTAGAAAGCAACAGCTGAATGAATAAGGATCCTTGTTCATGTCTCAGTTTCCTATTGAAGACAATGAACCGTACTCAAGCCGTAGGAGTACATCCTCAATGAACTTTATAGCACAAGGTGTTTGTGTTTCAAGTTTCCCCCCATCTCGTGATTTGTATTTTGTGGAGTGAGCACTTTCTTTAAATGAGATGCGCGTGGTTGACGATGTGTGCTCAACACAATCTAACTTGTGCCTCACATGTACCTCAAACAATGCATCTAAGGCAAGTGTTAGTAGAGCATGATGCGTGATAACCGGTATTTTAGGTCGTTAACTAAAAGACAGGTTATACAAATAATATTTATACCAACCTACAAACTATATGAGTATAGTGGAGTAGGGGGTCGAACCACGAAAACAAGGTATATCAAGACTTCAACTTTTAACACAACCGGACTAGTTGGAGTTGGAAATTCAATTAAAACTAATAAGCAGAAAATAGATGACAATAAATCACGAAGTAAAGCAAGTAGAGAAAAACGGGGACAAGATTGGATTCACCCTAGGAATGAAGATTTCAAAACCAAACATGATAGATTACAGAAAATCTGTTAATAACTAGCATGGACATCCAAGAATACGAGAGGAAGTTTGTGACCCTATAAATCACACGAACGACCTATAATCGCCCTATGTCTCCAAAGGAGTGGCAGGACAAGATTCGCATCGGAATCCGAAACTACTTATTAACATCGTTTCTACAATCTTAAGCAATAAAGATCATAGCTTTCCTAGGGTTTCACCAATCAAAACCCCTAAAGGAATTACTCACTCATATTCATGGTTAAAGACATAAAGATATTAAAAGAAACGAACATGGGAGGAATTTACGAGAATGAAAACAAAATCAGAAATTATACTAATAAACGATAAACTTAGAACTAAGCATGCAATGAAATAAAGCAATGAATTAAGGTTAAAGGAAGGAATTAAACTTACAAAAGCTTCAATTTGATATCCACGAAAAGAAATCGAACTACAAAGCGTTGAAGAAAAACTGAAAACCGAAAGCTAAAACTAAAAGAATTTGGAGGCTAAGAAATCTAAAAGTGCATAAAAGTATAAAACCTAGCTCCTCTCCTCCTCATCAGAGGAAGGGGGTATTTATAACAAAATAAGAAAAACCTACGAAAACCCTAAAATGCATAGGAGTCGGCCCTAAAAAGAAGTAGTTAATCAGGAGAAAAACACTGTCATTCGCCCAAATATAGGTCTCATTCGACCGAATGTGATCCCATTCGCCTGAATGGTCTTCCATTCGCCCATTCCAGAGACTTCGAGGAATCGATCTCTGTCATGCATTCGCCCGAATGTAAAGGTTGATTCGGTCGAATGGAAGCTCATTTGCCCGAATGAGTTCCATTCGGCCTTTCCATTGGCAAGGCTCAAGATCTCTGAAGACAGTCATCCATTCGACCGAATGAGTCTCAGATTCGGTCGAATCTGCAACCATTCGGTCGAATGTCTCTCAGATTCGGTCGAATCTGAGACCATTCTTTCCTCTTTTCACTTCCCTCTTTTCTAAACTCCGTAAAATCTTCACGAGTGACTTCAAACACTTGCCCAAGCTAAGATACGTGTGTCAAAGGCTCGAATGATCGTCTTTCACCTTGAAATCATCAAAAGTGCCTGAAATAAACTTAAGACAACTCAAAAACAAGATCAAGGTAAAATCAAGCATAATATACATAAAACTAATACAAAACTACGAGACTTGACACTAAAATGAGGTAATAAATGTGCTCTAAAACGAGCACATCAATGTGTCATGCGTAAGAACCTAATTTAGGTTGGCACATACGATGCAAGCACCAAATGTGCATATTGCATTATATGCGTGGCAGGAATGGATGCCACAAACATGAATCACCAAGTCAAATAAGAAGTAAGAACCTCGTAGAAGGTTATGCTTTTCTGTAAGAAAACCATGTAATTTTAAATACAGAAACAAACTTCTTAACTTAGCATAAGGCAAAAGAAATAAGAATTTTTCTAAACAAATTGCTAAATAGGCTAGAGAAAAAGTGTTAAGCTACCACTATCAGCAGTGGGTAAAATTTTGTCATCCAATTATCTCTCTAACCACTTTCTCACTCATCCCACCCAATTATCCTCATGAGTTTTTTTGTGAGTAAAATGTCATCCCAACAGTGAGTAAAAAAAACTCCTCACTAATCTCTCTCTTACTTTTTCCAATACCCCACAACACTTTCTCTCTCTTCCATATTCACTAATTTTACTTAATTTTCTAATTAATGTATGATTATGATTAATAATTTTGTATCGTTATTAATTAATTTATGTTATTATTGCATAGTTAGCGTTTCAATGAATTTGTAATGTACTTAATATTTTTAATTAGCGATTATAGTTATCGTTTTTAACTATAGTATTTAATTATCGTTTTTAATTATCGCATTTTTATATCGTTTTTCGTAATCGTTTTTTAATTGCCTTTTAAACTATCGTTTATTTTATTATCGCATTTAATTAGCGTTTTTATAATAATTATAGTTTTTAATTAGCGTTTTTAATTAGCGGTTAACAGTAGCATTTTTTAATAATTATCACTTTTGATAATCGCTTTAAATTAACGTCTTAACTAATGTCTTTATTATCGTTTTTATGAAAATAACAGTAGAATAATTTACCTTAACGAAGATTTGCAAAAAAAAAATGTGTATGATAACAATTGGGAAGTAGATATTGGTGAAAAACGAATTCAATTAGGAAAATGTATTTTTTTAAGTTGTGGAAAAATATAGCAAAATGGGTGTCATTTTATAGAGAAATTATTTTTAGGACCGTTGGTGATTTTTAATATTTTTTTAAATTATTTAAATGCCGAAAATAGCCATTGAAGTGTAAAACGGAATAAAAAATATGGGGCCCACCTGAAATTTTCTTCATGAGTTTTCTCACGGGTGACCACTGCCGGGATGCATTTTTCACTCATTTTACTCACATTTTTACTCGTGGGGAAAATTTTACTCACTGTCGGTAGTGCTCTAATTTATCTAATAAGAGTAAGGGAAGAACAAATTCAACTTTACCTTATTTGCCCTTCTAGTTTATTACAGATGTTATTTATAATAGAATTTTGATGCCTAGGTTTAATTAATTTATTTCTATTTATAGAAGTGGGGAATAGTTTTGTTGAAGATGTCACATGAGAGAACCACTAAACCTTGTATCCAACTTTAATTTTATCCACATTTTTGTAAGAGAATAACGTATCGGGAGAAGATTTTGTGTAACCTTAGGAGTTAGGCCTTGTTTGTTTGGCAGTCATTGATACGAGAAATTTAACTTCCTGGGAATTGGCTTTTTCAGCTCTTGTATTAGGAATATTGTGGATAGACCTGTTCAAATGGGATGGGCCCCGTTAAGGGCCCTTAATCGACCCGTTTGTAAAATGGTCTAATCAATAATGGGGCTAATGAATCGGTTTATTAAATGATCATGTTTTATTGGGTCTTTGATGGGTCAAGTCGGGTTAATAGTTTTCAAAACTTTTTAAACAATATCAGGTAATAAATTATTTTCACTTACTTGTCGATGGTCTACTGCCAAAGATTGAAGGTGATACATGTACACTATCACCCTCTATATATAAAAACTATTCTATCTTTGAACAGACCGACCCAACTCGGCCCGCCAGGTATCTCCTTTGATCCGACCCATTTTGCATGTTACCCGTTCCGACACTTACCCGACCCAATACACAGGTCTAATTGTGGATAAAAGCAATGGGAGGAACGACTTCCCACATAATATAGCGTGGGGGGATTGGCTCACCTAGGGGCCACCCATGGTCATTCACACTTCTCCTGTAATTAATGAGGTCGAATCGCCCAGTTATCCTCTATTTACTTCTATTTTGGCTGCAAATTATGGCTTCGCTTTCCTCTGCTATTCTTGAAATTATGGAGTATAAATGTAATTTTTTCCAACCCTTCTTACTTCGTTGGTTTTAAAGGCTAATTTTCTGTTGTTGGCCTTCACAATATGTATATTTCTCAATCTTGAAGCTTTTAGGATTTGCAATTTTTTTTTATTAGCAAGGTCTACTAATGTCTGTTTTACTTTTCATAATGGGTTTAAGATCTGATTGAGTTCCTACTGCCCAAGACCTTCATTTATATCATTGCTTTTGATGGTTGATAATACTTTCTATGTTTAGAATCTAATGACATGTATAAGATATGCTATGAATTTTCAGATTTTGTGTGCATACAAGATATAATGAAATTATTGTGTGGCAAACAAAAATTACCTCTCGATACAACAAAAGTTATTTTTAATGCAACAAAGTCACCCCTTTACCAAAAAAAAATCTCCATTTAAATTGATAAAAAACTGAAATATGTTCAAAAAGAAAATATTGGGTATATTGTACAAAAGTTACCCATTTATAAAACAAAAGTTACCCTTTAATTTAACAAAAGTGACTTTGTAAGGGTGTGTCATTGTAATCCCCCTTAATTTACGAAATTTTGATTACCTTAATATACGTACTTATACATTTTACAACCTATATGCTTTACATATATATATATATATATATATATATATATATATATATATATATATATATATATATATATATATATATATATATATATATATATATATATATACTTACAACATAGATTATAAGACATTTTTTTTAAGTTGTAGTTATTTACTTCAACCATACAACTTAGTTTATAAAAAAAAATTAGTATTAGTTGTTAAACCCAAAACTCTATCCTATTCAAATTCTATCTTACTCAAACTCTATCATACCCAATAACCATACTACCTAAATAAATAACCTAAACCTAACCTAACCCTCTTCACATTTTACAAAACACATCAATAAAAACAAAACAAAAAAAAAAAGAAGAACCCCGACCCCGTAGAACTACCCCACTGCTACCCCCCACCCCGTGGAGCTGATCCCTTGTCGGACACCTCGATGTCGCCTACTACTCCGCCCCAGCTCGTGGCTGGTAGCCTTGCGGTCCTTGTCTATCGCCCACCTACCTCGCCCGCTGCTGCCGGTGAGCAAGACCGCTAGCCTCCCTCTTCCTCCTCCCCTTCTCTTTACTTCCTCTTAATTCTTATGTATTAGGTGTTATGAAATTATGAAATCATGTTGGTTCACTGCCTTGGATGTATATCTTCTCCCATTGGCTATTGTGTCGCAGTTTGGTGTTAAAACCATTGATTTTATTTTGATTTTTTTTTTTTGATAAATTTAGCCATATGCTACGCCTTGGGAAATTTTAAGATTGTCTAACAATGACCTATTGCTGCCCAATGGTTTCTAAAACCTGCTACTACAGTGCATTCTATGAGATGATTTCCATGTTCCACATAATATGAGATAATATAGTATATGATTTGAGTATTACATATTTTTTAGATGAAATTTTGGGTAACTTATACGTTAGATCTTATTGTGATATCAATTTGTCATTGAAAGTTGTATGAAGTATCTAGGATATTTTATTGTTTACTTGTAAATGAGACTACAAAGTTGGTGATGTTTATGGATGCCAATGGTTTGGTTCAAATATAAATAGACTAAACTCACTTTAGAGGGTCTAACTAGGTTTAATTACTTAATACCAAAATTTAGGTAGTGTGGAGGAAGCTTGATTGAATAGTTGAAGTACTCTATATCTTTGTTTAAATATTTTATATTGATTATCATTTTAGATTAATGCTGCTTGTAGAGTATCAACTGGCCTTATTAGTCATGATAGATAAGAAATATTATGAAGATGTTGGGAATAAATGTGGTTGTTGGTATGTTAATTTAGTTGTATTATTTAGTGTAGGAGAACACTTTGTAGTAAGTGCTAACTAGTAAGGAAAGTGGCCACTCATGTATTTTATTCCAGGTACGTACAAATTACGAAAAACATTACCTTTAGGAGTATGATCTAGGGTGAAATGCAAACTTAGTATCATGTTTAGGAAACCTTTTGGATGAAATTGTTTGGTTATTTATTTGAAAGAATATAATTCATGTTCTTTATATTAGGGGCATGTGTTGGTATTGTTTGTGAGAAATCGTGATTTATTAAATTGGTATTAATTTGTTAATTAATCAATGATGTTGTTTATAATTACTCCATTACTGATAGTATGATGCCAGTAAAGGTAAATCTTTTTAAGTCTTAATGACGAGGGTAGTTGACTTTATTCAACAGGTCTAACAGTTGATATTGAAATTGAAAGGTTAAAAATTACAGTATAACAGAGATCGATTGTGCAATTGTAATGTTTGCATGTGTGTGTTGTGGTGATTGTGTACACTGAGTATAAACATTAAATCACGTAAAGAGAAAGAGGATAAGTAATAAAACTCTATGCTAGTGCACGTCTAGAGTATTGACAATCAGGGGTTGGAGTTTCACGGGATATTATTCGTGGCTTTTATTGGAGGTCGTGTAATCTATGAGTCTCTCTTTTATAAAGTTTTTAAACTTAAAATTAGGGTTAGTTGAGATCTCATCTAGCTATGGTGACAAAGTCACGCCCATTTACCATCTGGATTTTTATACTGTATTTTGATGCTCTCCGACGCGAGTGCATGGGTTATTTATTCATTTGATGTCCTAATCAGGACATGGGGGAGACAACCTAGTCTATTGCTTAATCCAAGTCATTAATTAATTTATCATATCAGTTGAGTAAAATGTTGCGTGATACGTTATTACATTTTGTAATTATTCTTATTTAATTATTATTTCAACTATTATACTTTGTAATTTGTATGTACTCAGCTTGCTAATTACGTGTTTTGTGTGTTTTTTGTCATGGCTTTTGTCTATGAATGACACTGTAATGATCTAATACTTACATTTGTATTATTGGGGAGCAAATTATTAACAAGTATCCAAACGAGCATTCATGCATGGGTGGGTTGAGAAAAACGTTATTTTAATTTAGATTTCAGAAAAAATTATGTTTTTTTGACTTGATTTTAAACTGTTGGTTTTGGATTAGAGGTGAACGTTATTTGGTACATTGCAGTAAAGGCCGTAGTGGTTCCAGTTTGTTATGTTAGGAGTTTGTTTTACATTTAATATTATTTCAAAAGTTTTTTGGTTTTCCACTGCAAAACTCTATTCTACAGCCTTAACGTTTAAACACGTGGCGGTAGCACGCCGGTAGTTTCCTAAATGTTTGCTTTTCGAAAAATGAGTATTACCGAGGTGTTACAGTCATTCAATATGGTTTTTGTGTTCCCATTATACTAAAGTTTTTGTGATTAAATTGTACTACATATATTTTTTTCTAAAATTGCTAAACGTTATTTGGAATTACTTAAGACTGCCCAAAATTCAATTGAGCTTACCGTATTGCCCTTATTTCTTCAATAACCTAAATTTATCGATTCTGATATTTCATTTCTTTCACACAAACTTACTCTTACATTTAACACACCCAAAAAATAACAAAATGTTGATGTAGTTTACAAGTCGGCTAGGGTTTGCGTGGTGGAAGAGGTAGTTTTTTTAATTACCTGGTATTAAAGGAAGCCCAATCGTTAAATTGACAGATGGGAGATAAGCAGGAAGCAACATCCTGCTGTTCAGAGTTAAAAACCAAATCTTTCCCCAAATAGTATCCAAAATAACTAGAAAACAGACATAGGTAGAAAGTCAATCGCAAAAAGGTTGACCTTTAGGAAAGTTGTTGTGAATAGCCAAAGTCCCACTCCCTCAAGCTTAAACCACAAAGGGAAAAAATGAAAAATATGGGCATGACATCTTCCAAATCATAGTGGCACTCACCATAAAATATATGATCTTTAATTGTGTGCTTGTAAAAATTATAAAAAATTAATATATATTAGAGAAATATAAATTGAGATGAAGTATTAAGATCCCACATAAATATGTTTTCATATAGATTAGAGAGAATTCATAGTCAAATATTGGCTATAAAATATAAAATATTCTAAATAAGAGCAAAAAGAAACAATGGAGTAGTGTAGAATGTTTTAATTAGTTTCTTGTATAGAATTAATAACAGAAATTAATTAGTATAATTAAAGTAAATCAATTGGTATAAATAATTAAATTAAAGTAATTATTTTGTTTGGTATAAGAAATAAAATAAAAAAATAGAAATTTTTTTAGTTAATGTATTTGGCATTAATTAATAACTATGGAAATAAAATTAGTAATATTAAGTTTACCTAATTAATATTACAGTCATTTAATTTTAAATGAATAAATTAAATAAATTTAGAAGTATAAACAAAATTAAATAGGTTTTTTATAGTAAAATGAAAATAATTAGTATATATAATTAATTCATTTAGTATAAGAAATAAAATAATAATTTAATTAAATTTTCTTTAGTTAATGTAACTCTCTTTCTCACTTTATTATTGATTGTAACTAGACCATTACAAACTACTTGATTAGATGAATATTTTTATTTCGCACTCTCGCCCGTAAAAATAATCTCACTCTCATCACTAGTCATTAGGGGTGCTTTTGAGTCGAGCCGAGCTCTATTTTGTTGAGCTTGACTCGAGTTCAATAACTCAAACTCAAGCTCGACTCGATCTCAAAAACTCGTGAACTGAAAAACCAAAGTTCGAGCTTGACTTGAAAACTTAGTTCTTGAGCTCGACTCAAACTTGGTTTAAGATCGACTCAAATTTCAACTCATCTAAAATCTTATTAAGTTTAAATACTTATACCCAAATTGGGCCAAAAAGAGGCCTAAGTTTTAGCTTTTTGATTTGGTTTTACGTGGAAAATACTATTGGGTATATATGTACCAATTGCCTCAAACCATCTATCATTTTTTTTCAATATGGGACTTTGAGTTTATATGTAGAACTCTCTCTAACTATCTTTGATTTATATAACCATATTTTTTTATTCTAATTTTGTATCTTAAGGATATTTATGTATAAATATATATTATAAAAAAATTCAAACTTCTCACGACCTTTTTGAGTTAAGTTTTGATTTGCTCAACTTGGCTCATTAACTTATTAAGTGGATAGATTTCAAGGTGAAGCTTGTGAGTAGTTGGATTTCCTATATGAGGAACAAGGAGGGCTAAACCAGGAAACAACCTTGGGATCCTTACAACTTCATATCTGAAGGTGATTGGAATGAATTTGTGAAGATGCATATTATCGAGGAGTTTAGAGTAAGAAAATCTTAATTATAAATCTATTAAAGTACGTTAGTATTTTTGATTTTAGGTAATTTTTATATGTGCTCGTTTACTTGTTTTACTTCAACCAGCAAAAAAGCAAGAAGACGAAGAACAGTGTGTCCCAGAACATGTATCCTCATCACATGGATCAACACTCATATGCTGAGGTGAGTCAAATCTGGCGCCAAAAGGGCGTCCTAGCTACCTTTTACTTTGCCATCGTCTATTTCTTCATCTGTTGTCTCTACCTTGTTGGATAGGACTACGGCGTAGCTTCTTGCAAGATCAGTCTCGGACAACGAATGCCATCTTGTGGTGTTTGACGCGCAGACACAGGCTATGAGGGACTCTATTGTAAGTTACCTTAACCCTGAGTAGCTTGATATGGTAGTACCTATATATTTATCATTGACTAATTAATGTTTTTGTTTTGTTAAATATGCAGGAGGAATAAAGACAAAAAAAGGAGTCTGAATAGTTCGTCTCTCATACACGGGATAACGTCTTATCCCATGATCTCAGCAAAAGACCACGCGGGTTACGTGGTTGGTTTCAGTATTGGTGAAGGCCATAAAGCAGTGTTTAGTTCCGAAAGGAAGAGCTCGAGCTTTTAAGGAGCAGCAAACATGGCAACATGAATAGAAGATGTAGTTAGGGAGGTAGAGAAGGGGTTTAGTGAGCAAATAATTAGGGATGAAAGCTTTGGTCCAAGAAAAGTTAAGAATGTTTGCTGTGCAGTGCAGTCTCCCAAAGCCTGTTCAAGGATCCGAGCATAGCATCCAGAAGCCTAACCCTTTGTTTGACCCTAGTAGTTTCTACTTGGAGGGTATAGATCCTTTTTAGGGTCTAAATGTATGTTTTTGGCTCATTATTTACTCATTCCAATCTTTGTAATTCATTTGAAGATATTTGTATCTAATGATTTACTAACATCTTTGTGAACTATTATTGTGGGACCCTCTATCTTGTCCGCTGATGTATATGGTGAATGAGCATGAAGTAGTTGTCATTGCTCTAGGAATCTTGCATCTAGCTCTAGCCCTCGACCACTATTCTCACATCCTTCTTGATCATGTCAAGATCGGTGTCGATGACTACAACTAAAACTATAAGGATGTTCCTATTCCTACCCTTTCTGCTTTCTTTAGAAGACTCAAGCATGCTCATGGGACCTTTACTTAGTGGCCAAAACACGTAGTTTGACTCGTGAATATCAAGGTAAATGGAAATTTTTATGGTAAAATGAATATCATCAATTATTAGTAAAGTATGAATATCTAACTAAGTTGTTGGAATTGGTTGAAGGAGCCACCAAGTGTTTGGAGGAAGGACGCAACTAAAGGTGTTGCCAGCGGTTCAGCTGTGTCCCGAGATAATTAAGTCCATGATGAAGGACCTCACAAAGCATGACATTATTCACATTGACTTGAATTAGCTAGGTGAGAAATGTCGTGAAATAAAGGCTTAGGTGTGTGCACTACCCCTAGACAACTTTGTCACTTTTATTGGTGGGAGGAGGATATTCGGGTACAAAAAGGACTAGGATATTCTGATCATAGAAGAAGATATCACTCAACTTCTCATAGGAGATGACTTGAACATATCGATGATGCAAGTGTTTATGTTATAAGCAAGATACCTAACCTTTTCCTTAGGTTCTACAACATAAAGTTTTCAATTTGATCTTGTTATTAAATATTGTACTATGAAAAGTATGGAATTATTCTTAACTTTTTATCATGTATTTGGACATAATGGATTGTTCTTATCTCATATTAACTTTTGATCAACCATTTTGTAGGAGTCACTAGATTCTACTTGTTTTGTCCTTAAAGAAAAGGATGGTATACATTTTCAATCCTCTCAAGAGAAAACATAAGTTAGCTATCCAGGATCTAATAAATACGTAAGTATAAGTTACATTAATTTGACTTTTAGTGCTCTAATATAAGTATGATATTAACTTCACTATATTTGTTTGAAATACAATGCTTTCAGGCATCTAGGCATCGACTAGGAGTGATAGCTCAAGTTTGACCTAAAATAACTCAAATAACTAGCATTTGGGTAAAATAGAGCAAGTATTACCTAATATATGCCTAAATTGGTCTAGGCACATCATTTTGAGTCTAAATAACTCAAATAGGAAGCATTTTTGGCTATGAAACTAGTATTTGGGTAGAAATGAGCAAGTTTAACCTAAAATGTGATTAAATCGGTCCAAATACATTGTTTTGAGTCTAAATAGCTCAACTAGGGTGCATTCAAGTAAAGGAACTAGTATTTGGGTTGAATAGAGAAAGTATGACCTAATATATGCCTTAATTGGTCCAATTATATGTTTGATTTATGTATTTTTCGCTTTTCAAACCTATGCGATAATATATTTTTGGAGATAAGAATATATAACTTGGAGTCTTAGTTGTATGATTTCACATAAACTTTAATAAAGTGAGGACATATAGACCATGTTGAATGGCACATCGTTACACAGTGTTATATAATGGCTAAGGGGGTATTGGTAGGGTAAAGGGCTCAAGAGGACTAATGAGCTTATTGAAGAACTTGGGAACCCTAATGGCTACCTTGGGTGCGTGTCTTAGGTCATTTTGGATGGAAGAATGGAAGCTGCCTAGTTTGAAGAGTTTAATGAATTGAGGTTACAACCTAGCTTGGAGGAGAAGTCCAAAAAATTGGAACTACCTAGAAGTTCAAGTTGATTAGGATTCCTAAGAGTTTGTATCTAGTTAAACTACCTAAGAAAATAAGAGTTTGTTTGCAATGCAACTACTTAGTTAGTTTTGTGTTTGTGTTTCATTAGGATTCTTTTTGTTTAGGTGGCATAGTTTGAGTTTAAATAGTATTCTAGCTTTTCTTAGTTGGTAAGAAAAAGCTTATATGTAATGCCAACTTGGCTCTTAGGTAGATAGCTACCCCAATGATATAAATAGGGAGCTAATCCAACTAATTTGAACATCGAAAATTTTATGAACATTGAGAAATCAGTTTATTGCTTTCTAAATTCTCTAGATTGAGAGTTTCTAAAGTGATCCCTTTGCTAGCTCATTGATGGCTCTTTGAGTGGTGTTCGAAGAAACCCTATTTTGTGTTTGGTGGTGTATCTATATCCAAGCATATCTAGGGTTCCCTTAGGAAGGAAACTACCCGGTGAATCTATGGGTTTTAAGAAGAAGAAAGTTAGGGAAAGCTAGGATTTGTTGAGAACTGTAATTGGACTAATTAGGGTTGTTGTGTGAATAAGAAACATTTCTAGGCTTCATACTTGATCCTTACAACCCCTAATTGTATATATACCCATTGGTAATATTTATACAACACAAAGTCACTTCGTTAAATTAATAGTGACTTTGTCTATATAAAGGGGTGACTTTGTTTATTGAGGGGTAACTTTTGTACAATATATAACTAGTATTTCCTTATCTATATATCTCATTCTTTATCAACTGAAATCGTTATATTTTTATTGAAGTAAGGGGTGACTTTTGTAGTATTGATGGGTAACACTAGTAGAAAATCATTTAATTGCTTCGGTACAAATGTTGCAGTTATAAACAATTCAAAACACTTAATGATTTTAAATATACCTTAATACCAAGTATTGTAGTTTTTTAAATAATCGCAGCACTTGAAACCACAAATGCTGCAGTTATTTGAAAAACTGCAGCATTATAGCGTTGTTTCATGGGCCATAGGGACATATAGATGTATGGTCAATTGCATGGATAATTATAAAGTATAATTATTGAACTGACCTAATTGAAATAAGATTTAAATGATATATTTATGGCCACTTTTGTTCGCAGCATAATAACCGGCCTTATTATATTCCTTGTATTCAAAAAAGCTTTTGTGTATGATTTGGATCAACGCTGATCAACTCAAAATGAAACAGTATAAATCAAATAACCTTTGATATTGATCATATTAATTTTTTATGATTATCTTATACATAATTTTGTCCCTATTTATTTCACCTAATTTTACTGAATTAAAATTAATTTTATTTATTGAAACTGCACGAGATTATTGATTTTTATTAATTAAAAAAAAATTTTACTTATCAAACTTATTTTTATTGATTAAACTGATTTATAAATAAGTAATTATATTTTTGGGAAGATTTTGTGTGCACATGAGATGCAATAAGGTTATTAGGTGGCCAACAAAAGTTATCCTTATAACAAAATATATCCTGATTTCAATTGATAAAGATTGAAACATGTTCGAAAAGGAGATGTTGGGTATATTGTGCAAAAGTTACTCCATAATAAAATAAAAGTCACCCATCAACTTAATAAAAGCAACTTTATAAGGATTTGTCATTCAATAAGATTTATGTGTCCCTACTTTACTCAAATTTTTGTGATTTGGTTTTGTGATTTTGGTAAGGTAAATTAAATAAGGCCTTAGCAATCTGTAATGTAATCTACGAAGCGTAATAATAAAGACCTTTTTACTCTTTATTTTAAATGTGAAACTTCTCTTAGATAGAAATAGTAAAAATAGTCAATCTAAATAACAAACCACCAATAACAACAATTAATCTTAATTATAACAAAATATCGTATTTCTTACTATTTATGACTTCTAAGCTACAAGGTACATAAATACGCACAAAATACACAAAATAAATAGATAAAAAATGACTCAATACCTTGAAGGATGATTATATGACAGGAGAGGGGGAGGAAACGATGGCGACATGAACCAATACGCTTGACCCAGACAACGGCGACACGAACAAATGTGGCGGCACGAAGAGATGAAGAAGGTGAAGGGGAGGAAAGAATGCAGGGTTGCATGAATTAGATATGGCAAGAACACATTCGGAGTGCAAGAACACAAAGAGAGGAATTGAAGATGCGAAGTGAAGGAAGAAATGCTGGTTTTTTTTAAAAAAATTAGGGCAGACTAATTTGTGGCAGGTGTAGCCCACACCCACCACATATTAATATAGCTTGGAATTAAAAAGTGGTGGTTGTATATCTATACGCCGCATATTAATATAACATGGAATTAAAACACGGCAATTTTACATATATACGCCGCATATTATTAACTTCACTAATTAAATTGTTTCTTTTTTGGTTTTACACCGTAAATTCGTAGCCGCATTTGATTATTATTTTACTAGTGGAGTATCTAGTATCAAGCTATTGAACGAAGGGGAGATAGTAGTAGTGGGTAGTAGGGTAAAGACACTATTTTGGGACCATAAAAGGGATAGTAGCCGGTAGGTCACTTAGGGATTTAGCTATAGGAGAGATTCCCTTAATGAAAGGATGATAGCTAAGCTACTATTAGCCCAAAAACCAATGACTATTGGACAAAACCTAAGGACAAGGGCCGCATCTTCTTCCTCGTTTTTGCAAAAAGGAATCATCAAATATGTGGTCCTTTCCCTCTTGACCATATTTACCTTGTGGCTAACCCATCATACCCAATTTTCCACAGGAAATTTCCATTTAGGGAGAATCTCAACTTGCCATGCCAAAGCACCTTAAAAAGATTATTGTCCCCTTGTCGAAAGTTGTTTCTTTATTTAATGCTTAGTAAAGAAAAGCATACCTAATTTGAGTGTATAACTTATTGTTTGGTGATGATTCCAATATGAGAAATCATCTAAATTCATACTGAGAAGTTCCATGGCAAATATCAACATCATATCTTGAGATTTAAAACTCTCTCAAACTTTCTTAGCGTCCCACCTTATAGGATTCAAGTGCAAGAATCCCCTAACTTTCCATGATTTTGTATTTTGTAAGGTAACATGTGACCTTAAATCTGGAACTTTCCCATCCACCCAATTATCACTGACTACTTGGATATTGTTACCCGAACCAATCTTCCAGGCAATTCCTTTTAGACACCATTTTTCAATGCAACATAAACCCTTAATGGCCAAGGAGATACCCATCCTCCTTCCTTTTCTCATAGTCCCATGGAGAAGAAACACTTGTCAACAACTAATACTTTTGAAAGAAGAATTTTGGGTTGTAAGTGTAGTCGCCAGACCTATTTAATGAGTACGGCCTTATTTAGTGTTTCAATATCACAAAGTCCAAGACCTCTCATACTTTTGGGAGGCAGATAGTGTCCCATTTAATCTCCTCTTTCCTTCCCGACGAAGGAGTTAGCCCAAAAAAAAACGGGTGACAATGGAGTTTATTTTGTGGATATAGACATCGTCATGGAAAGGCAGTTCAAAACATGGGAAGCCACTAAAATTAGAACCATGTTTATCAAAATAAGTTTCATAGACTATGACATTGGAATTACACTCCAAGAGACAATTTTTGGTGCAATTTTCTCAACTAATGGTTAATGAAAAATTGTCCCTTATTTCCTTGTATGTGAATTTGATCTCAAAGGTGACAACCGTAATTTTTCGCAGACCTCATACAAAGAATATCCATGATGGCCATTCATTCATTATCCGCAATATTAGGGAAGAACTTAACGTAAGATTTGTCTAGGTTCAATTGTCATCATGAGACTTTGCAAAACCTTTTCACCGCATTACCAAGGTTTTCATAATCTTTGGAAGAAGCTTTGGTAAAAAAAAAAAAAGAACATCATCTGCAAAAAAAAATGTGACCTATAGAAGGAGCTTCACAAGAGACATGTATACCTTTAAACAACTGTATGTCGTAGCCCAATTAAAGCATCCTAGAGAAAATATCTATACATAGAAAAAATAAGTAAGGAGAGAAAAGATCACCTTACCTAAGGCTAGCCTTAGAAAGAAAATCCTTTGAAGTCTGACCATTGAGGAGAAACTGTAGATATACTTTGGTAAATCAAATTGATCTATCTTTCAGAAAAGACAAAAGCTCATAAAATTTTTATGAGGAACACCTAGTGTAGACAAGAAATCATGTTTTCTCGCCTACTAATCCATTGATGAACCAACCTATATGTGGACTTAGTTTCGATTGAGTTTAAGTATATGTAAACCCAAAATCACCTCAAAGTCGAACCCCAAAAAGGCCCAAACACAAACCGAGCCCAAAACACTTTGGCCCAAAACACATAACCCAAGAATACCAAAAAATCATCCAAAAAAACCTCAAAATCGTGCAAAAGTAGGCTACTCAGAGCATAAATGCTCAATGCTCGAAGTTGACGTTGAGCGCCGCATAAACTAAATCAGCGACTAGTTAAGGTGTTGAACGAAGCTTAGCGTCTGACGTTGTGCCAAGGTGTCAAGCGCACTCCTGCTCCAAGCGCCTACACTGAAACATAATATGATCAGTTCTCCGTTCATGTGTCACCCCAAAAGAACTCCTATCTCCTTTCAAGCCTCTCTTCAACCAAGTAAAAATTGTTTCTTGAGTGTTCAACGTCTAGGCCTTTGCGTAATGTTGGCGTCTAATGTTCAAGAAACCGACTCTTTTTGCCTATAAATACCCCCGTCATTTCATGAGCAAGGGGTCGGCATTTTTCACAATTTAAGAGCACCATTAATTTGGCAAAATACACCCTCAAACACTCTTAAACAATTCCAAACACAAATCCAAGCATTAAAGGCATACCTTTTGCCTTCCAACATCAAGCAACCATTACTCCTTCAACATACACTCAAGCAAAAGAACTATCCTCAATGGTAAACACCAAGGACCCTTTTCAAATTCAATCTTATTTATTGCTTTGTCTACTTTTACCTTATTCACTTTCTTCTTGGGTCTGCAAGAATCGATCCAATGCCTCGAACTCTTCTTCTTCACTAAGCCCTAAATCATCGATTTGATGACTCGAACCAATCTTAAGCTACAAAATATTGTCACAATAATGCAATCCTACTCTAATGCTCGTAGTGGCTCAAAATATTTTGTAGATTAAATCTCACATTCCTCCAGCTCATCTATCTCGTGAATCTTATTGGTATAATAGGGGATATTTCTCGGACCATACCTCACCCTAATATCTACCCTTTTCAACTTATCTATCCTTGCTAGCATTTGCCTACGACCTTCATAGCTGGTCAATTTGCAATGGCGTATATAGTGACTCATGCAACCACACACCTTGCAACTTGTAGACACCTTTTGAATCTAAATGAGACCCACGTGACTAATTCCTTTCTATTAGAGGAAAACAACCTGAAATTAGGGGTTGTGATAGATCCAAGAGTATCTATGCTCTATACTCAGGAAACTCAAGCAAGTTGATACCATCATGGTCAAGAAGGTCTACATGTCCTAAGTATCTAAATGTGCTTATGGCAAGGGATGACAATTCAATTCGAATCCGAACCGAGTCCAATCCGATCCAAAGGAAAAAGTCTGATCCAAACCCTTTTAAAAAACTCCGAATCCGATAAAAAATAGGAGATAGGTCGAATTCGGATATTGTATTACATCCGAGTCCGATAGTCCGATCCGAATGAGTAGTATTAAAAAACCCAAATATAATTACCCAAAATAAAAAAAGTAAAAAATAAAAAAAACTCTAATACAGCCGCACTTCCCAGCCAGCCTGAATCCCTAGTTTTCTCATTTGACCTTTTCCACTTCCCAGCCAGTCGCACTTCCCTTCTCTTCACTTCTTCATATTCTTCCTTTCTCCCAAAGCCCCAAGATTCCTCCACCTGACCGCCTCCCTAGCTCCTCCACCTCTTCACGCCACTAGCACCATCCCTTTCTCTTGATTCTCATCCCTCCTCAAGCCACCACAACCATCAAGTAAGTTTTTTGGGTTTTGATTTGTATAATATTAGATCTAGTTGATTGTGTGTATATTCTTGGTTTGATGATGAATTGAGTGATTTTTTTTATTGCTTGCATATTAGACTATTCATCCCTTCTAATTTTGCTCTGATTCTTTGAAAAATCTTATACTTGATAGTGAGTTAATGAATATTAAAAAAATTGTTGTTGTGCTTGTGTATAATTAAAAGAAAATTGGGATTTTTGTTTTTTGGCCATATCTCTAATATAGAGTACTCCGTGCACTTAGGATGTGATATCATATTGTTTTAATGTTTCAATATGATTCATGCTTAGAACATTGTATTAGTCATGCAATTTACTTAGAATGTACTGCTTAATTAGCTAAAGATTTCATTGGAGCAAGTGCATATACACCAAAGTCCAACGTCTACAGTTTATGGTTTGACTTCATTTATTATATTTTTGATGTTTATAAATATAAGAAGATAGAATATTCTAGGATTAATTTATGATGAGCTGAGTAGTTATAAGTTTTTAGGTTTAAAATCCTTAATTAAGTATGGAGTATCTAATAAGGAGAGAAAAACTTAAACTTTTTTATGGAAGGTTGGACAAATTAAGGTTGAAAGGTACCATTAATATTGACTTGTCCAATCTATTATCTTTCCAACTATACGCATAAGAGGTAAATTTCAATTTGAATGTTAACACTATATGCATAAGAGGTTTATACTTCAGCTTGTGTCTTAATGTTCTGGTCATACTCATAACAAAGATAAATATGTGTGTGCCTTCTTGTGTAGATATGCAAGCTAATGAAGTATCTTCTACTCCAACTAGTGAAGATACTATTCAAACTAAGACTTCTAGAAAGAACATAAATGCCATAAAAGTTTCACAAAATATAGATGATGAAGCTTAAAATGAAGAAGATTGTGTGATCACAGGTGAAAATGGAAGAAGGCTAACTTTGGAGGTGTGGAAATTTTTTGATAGAAGGAAAGTTGATGGAGTTTTAAGAGCTGTATGCAAGGGTTGTAAGAAGGATCTAGTTGGTAAGAGTAATAGTGGTACTACTCAATTGAAACAACATGCTATGAGATGTTTGAAAAGGAAGCAAACATTAGTTATATAAAACAACAATTATTGTTAGCTAGTTCAAGTAAAAGTGGCTCTTCTAATTTGGAATTGAGAAAATTCAAGTTTAACAAACAAGTTTCTAGATATGAGTTAGTCAACATGATTATAATGCATGAATATCCTCTTGCCATTGTTGATCACCTTGGGTTTATGAGATACTCACATATTTTGAACCATGAATTTACCATCGTCTCAAGGAACACAATTAAGTGTGACATTCTAAAAGATTTCAAGGAAAAAAAGCTCATTTGATGAGGTTGTTGGGAGCAAATGAGAGTAAGGTTGCCATCACCACTGATATGTGGACTTGTGGAAATCAATGAAAAGGTTATATGGCTATTGACAGGACACTTTATTGATGAGGATTGGATTTTGCAAAATCGTCTTATAAGGTAATATTATTTTTATGTTTTCTAATTAAATTTAAATAAATAGTTTAATCGTTATAATATTTAACCAAGTAATTTACATAGCTAATTATATGTTAGTTTTATCCTTTGTTAGGTTCATTTATGTTCCATGCCCAACCAACAAAGATACAATTAGTAAGGCATTGGTTGAAAGTTTGAAGAGTTTTAATTTGGATGAAAAATTGTCTACAATAACGGTTGACTAATGATGCAGTTATGGATGTATTGCGTAAGAAACTTACACCTAGCAATCTTATTTTGAGTAGTTCCTATTTGCATATGAGATGTTGTGCTCACATTCTAAATTTAGTTGTCAATGATGGGTTGGAAATTATTAGTGGTGCAATTGAAAAAGTTCATGGTGTTATTGCTTTTTGTACGTCCATACCAAAGAGGTATGAAAAGTTTGAAGATGCTTGTGATTATGCAAAAATTCCAATAACTAAGAAACTTATTTTAGATTGTGAGACAAGATGGAACTCATGTTATGAAATGTTGCAAGTTGCCCTCATGTATAAAGAAGCTTTTACTAGGTTGTCTACTAAAGTTGGAAAGAGAGGAAAGGAAAAATTCATGTTGCCAAATAAGGAGGAGTGGATAATGGCTAGTGATATTTGTGAGAGGTTGGCATTATTTAGTAGAACAAGTGATGCTTTTTCGGGAATAAACTATCCCACCGCAAATTTGTATTTTGAGAAAGTCTGTGAAATTAAACATGCATTAAGAAAATGGATGTGTTGTGGGAATAATGTCATAGAGTTAATGGCTTCAAAAATAACTCTCAAATTTGATAAATATTAGGATGTTATTAATATGTTGTTATTGGCAGCATCAGTATTGGATCCTAGGAGAAAAATGGAATGTGTGTCTTTGTATTTTGGAGTTATTTATGGTGATAGTAGTGATTACGAATGTGAGAAGGTTAGGCGATTCTTACTTGATTTGGTTATGGATTATGAGTTTGACGTGTATTATAAAAATTCTTCTCCGAATGTTTCTTCTTTACTTCCAAATGATAATGGTAAGAGGCCAATGGTTGACTTGGATGATGTTGAGGGTTTGTGGGCAAAACATCAACACAACCAACAAAAAAAAAACCACGCAAATGTGAGGTAGAGACATACTTAGAGGATGATAGGATAGTTGTGGATGATAGCAAGTTCAATCTTTTAGCTTGGTGGAATGCCGAATCAAGTAAGTATCCTACCCTCTCGAAGATTGCTAGGGATCTTCTAGTTGTGTCTATTTCAACTGTTGCTTCAGAGAGTCCCTTTAGTACTGGTGGTAGAGTGATTAGTCCTCATCGTAGTAGACTTCATCCGGACAGCGTGGAAGCTTTAATGTGTCTTCAAAGTTGGAGGCTTCCTCATTTTAAAGGTGACTATCCAAATCTGATTATTTTTTTCTTAACTCCTCATTATTACATGCGTTTCATTTATTTATTAAATTATTTTTCTTGTATTTTTCAGATTCTACAAAGAGTGGTAGTCTTCAATGTGCATCAATATTTGAAGATGAAGATGTCGAGCTTAAAGAATGATGCATTAATGATTAGTTGGAAACTTTTATTATTGTACTTTGTTGTGTTTAAAAGACATTTTGTTACTATTATGTTAATGTATGAGAGTGTTGTAAATGGCTCCATTGGGGCCTTGGAATGTATGATGACCCATAATATTTGTTTGTATTGTATAATTTTTTATAATTTACTTTATAAATTATAAATGAATTATAGTATTAGTAATGAAATTAACAAAAAAATATAGATAAAAAAGTGCAAAAGTTACAATATATTAAATTTTGGATCGAATTCGGAGGTCCGACGGATCGGATTCGAAGGTCCAAAAACCCTAATTGGATTGGAGTCAGAGTTAGGTCCATCGGAGTCTGATTCGAATCTAAAATTAAGGTCCGCTAAGTTGTCAGATTGGATTCGAATTTTGGTGGATCCGCTTTGACTCCGATCCATTGTCATTCCTACTTATAGCCCAATCAGGGTCTTAATAACCCAAGGGCATTCCAGTAAGTCAAACCCATAATCTTGCTACTTCGAAGTTAATATTATGTGGCACAATCAGTGAACTCTTCGAAAAGTTAATACCCTACCATCAAGGATCATAGTATGTTGCTTTAGAATTAATAGTCAGCTTTAAGAGTGTGATTTGAACTAGTAATGTGACGACTAAATTCCGACTTAGGTAGTTTTTTTAAAACTTTTATAGACAAATTTTTTGGTGTCATTTGATGATTGTTGTGTTATATTGTTATAGCACAAGTTTCGTCGGGTTCACAAGCATTCTAATACGATAGTTGGTACCCTCTCTGTCTATAAATCTATAATTAATAGTCACGTTGATCGTAGCGGTTTGAACTAGTAATGTGATGAATGACGACTATACCTTCGAAAACAATGATTGGGTCACTTAACGCCTCTCATTGGAAGATGAGGTAATGACCAATGCGCTTGACTACGATAACTGCTTGGCTTCTCCATTCTAAAATCACAAAATCTTGGATTAGAGCGGTTGTTGAAGGAATTCACTGGATCTTGGATTAGAGCGGGTGCTGAAGGATATTTGTGGTCGCCTAAAAAAAAAAACCCCAACACACATGAACCCCATTGAATTCGACCTTCCTCCCCACGCAAGAGAATAACTCAAAACAGCCCCGAATTTGATCAGATCATAGCATAAAAGAGTGCCATTGTACATGGAGTTTTGAGTCCAAGCACCATGCTTGGTTCTTCCTGACGCCCTTCCCATTCAGCATAGGGTATAGAAATGTCCTAATGAACATATTCCTAATACTACATACAGGGTATATATTTTGTGTGCCAGTTTCTCTTCTCCCACCACGTCAAAAGTCAGTTGACAATTGTGATTGCCGTCCATAGGACTGAACATCCGTGCATCTGAAATATGATACCCACAATCACACTCGAACATCTCACTTTCATTAACTTAATTACAAAATTACAGATTAATTCAGAAATGAAAATTTGAACTGAACACACCCAAAAAAACCCATCATGTAGTTAGTTGGACTGGTGCAGCCGTTCCACATGTGCTCTATTCTGCCTCTCAAAATTCAAGCCAAAACCTAATAATACATTCAACTTCTATGAGGCATTTTCCAGCCTCCAACTTAAGAAAATAGCTACTATATTTCTTTGTAATTTCAACAAACCTGAGATCAAAACAATAAATGAATGTAAGGAACACCACATTGTTAATACACGCATACACGAGATTTTACAAAAAAATGCTCCTACAGCCACAAAGGTCAAGGATTAAAGAATTATCAGCCCGTCCAAAATGTAGAATTCACCCTCCAATAATCCCACCAGCTGCAAATCTTTATTGCGGCCTATAGGATTAAGATAAGCAAGAAGATAATAATCACCATTGCAAACAAGGCCAGCAACCACCAACACTGTTATAAGAAAACAATAAAATAGTTACAAATAGGATTTAAGTTTATATGTTGAATAATGGAGCATTAATTAGAGCAACTAAATTTAAATCAGCAGTCATCAAAACCGGAATGCAATACAAGGGGGTATAAGATTAATCAGTAGTAAGAAACTGATCTCAACGGTTGCAAAAATAAAAAACCAGTTCAACGAATGATTTTCATCTTAAACTGCTGCAACTTGAGAAAATATTTATTGCACCTGATTTACAAACAATACATATGATGCAATTGCAATGCGTTTGCAATGTTTCAACTAGAAACCTATCTTGAAAAAACTTCAAACTTTCATTACTGATGCATACAGAACCCAATAACTACCCAGGCCCTAACACAATCACAACTCTAGCACCACAACAATGGCTACCTTCCATCACCTTTCTATCGCCACTGCCCTTTCACCAGCCATACCCACCACCACTGTCACCTTCTCTCACCATCTTGCCATTACTATATAACATTTCCTCTTCCCAACTAAACACTATGTGGTGTAGCAAGTTTAGCCAAAACCATCTACAACAGGCCACAGAATCACAAAATACAGAAGTCCCCAATTGCCAATCCACCAGAGAGACAGTAGGGGCACATAAGTCTGATAAAAAAATCTGTGAGAAAAAAAAACTCTCCTTATAGGAAATCAGAAAAAAAGATATTTTGATTTATTTCCGTGGAAGTAGAGGAAGCATTAAAGAAGGTGAAATTAAGGAAAGCTAATGGGCCAATTGGTATTCCTATTAAGTTATTGAGATACATAGGCAAGATTAGCCTTGAATCTGAAGTATTGCTTGGTTGGTAAATCACTTCAGCAAGATTTGGAAGACAAGCAACATACCGCAAGATCAGAGAAAAAGCATCTTAGTGCCTATTTATAAAAACAAAAGAGAACCAAAAAATTATTCAAATTATCGAGAAATAAAGCTAAAAGTCATACTATGAAATCAAGGGAGAGAATATATAGGAAATATACATGTATCTTGGACAATATTCAGTCAATCTACCATATTCTCTATTTAACTTATAAAACAATCAATGAAGCGTTATCTATACAAAAAGGAGTACACATATTTTTCACTAATTTGAAAAAGATGTATGACAAGGTATTAGAAAAGAATACCACGTTAGTATATTAACCTAGTTAAAGATATATATCGGGCTATTAAAACCAAAGTTAGAACTTGTAAAGGATTGATAGAGGGATTTCCTATTTCAATTGAATTACACCAGAAATATGCACTAAGCCCTTTCCTCTTCGCAATTCGTGGATGAACGGTATACCCTAGGTGAAGTACCATAGTATTTTCTTTATTGTTTGGTGGATGAGACTAATGTCGAGGAGAAAGCTAAGTTAAAACAATGAAGACAGACTAAAGTTGGTAGAAGTTAAAAAAAAAAAAAAAAAGGCGCAAATGTACCGTCATTTTAGCATTAGGAGGAAGCGAAGTGAAGATATTGTGACTTTAGATGGTAAGGGTATCGATTATACAAAGAAATGGAGACATAATATAAATGTCACTTATATAATAAATCTGGGTGGTTGAAATATTATGTGATTGTAATGTACCATAAGGTTAAAAGAAAACTTTTATAGGACAACAATTTGATAGACAATATTCCATGGGTGAGAAAGTTGCATAACAAAATGAATGTAACAAATATGTGTATGTTAAGGGTAATGTCGGGAACATCTTAATAAACAGAAGTAGGAATATGAATATTCAAGGAAAAGTTGTAGATTTGTGGGCATGTAAGACATCAACTAGTAGATACACTGGCAAAGAAGGTGGATGATTAAGATAATAAAGATATCAAACATAGTCGATAAAGGACAAAAATGGTTGAGAGAGTTACAAAGGACATGGAGAACAAGGGTTTATAAGATAGGAGCGAATACAGTAGGACCTCTGTGTCATCAGAGATAAATTCTCTATTTATATAACCGACTCCATCTTTTTGGCAATTAGGCTCATCTTTTCTGTATTGCTCTTTTATGTCACAAAAGCATGGAGATATCTTATTGGAATCTTATATAGGCAAATATATAAGTTAGCTGGATAAATTCTTCCATGTTGCTTCCATAATTGGTCCAAATGGCATTTGCGCACAAGAAACATGTGATTTCATAACTCTTGTAAACAAGCAATACGGGTGAAGTAGTTGCTCATATTGTAAAAAAGATAAAACTTGGAATGTCCTTGATTCGTCATTTCTTCGAAAACTAATTCACTCTAACTTTAACATGCATTCCATAGTTTAATTTTCACCTTTTTTCTCACCATTCCCACATCTCTATGATAGATTTAACTTGATGCAAGAGAATGGAAAAAGAGCATGACCTAAACTATTTGAAGTTCATTAAGAAAATTCTGTATCTTACCCAAGTTGAACCTGATCTTTCACTTTTAGAAGCCTTAGATATTTGCTGTTTTGCTTGGCTTGTCACAGCAGCAGATGATTCGATATTTGAGTGAATATCATCTACAATTGTAGAAGTCAAAACACACTGAATGAAGCAAATGCCCAAGCAAAAATACAGAAATTGAAGATATATATAGAACATATCCATGTGACAACAGAATCTTACCAATAACTACACCCTGTTCGTGAACAAGAACGGCAAGGTCCTTGAACATTTCATTAACTTGACCAATTTGGCCTTGAATCTCCTTAATTCCCTGTTCCCTCTCTTCAATGATAGCTTCGTTAAACATAATTTCATTATCCAAAAGTACCAATTCCTGCCTGCAAACATTTGACTCTGCGTTATTTAAAGTCACACCACTTATCATATATACAGGAGCCAATTACACATAAAAGAACGAGAAACTGCATCTATTGCAGCAAGTTCAAAACTAACATAGAGGAGCTTATAAGCCATAAAAATCTTCTGGTTGTTTGTCGAACCTTATAAAAGGTTTAGTGAATGGAAAGGTCCATTATAAAAGAAAAGGAAGAGAACAGAAACAAATTAAAGAACGAAAAGCATAGAAAAAAAGCTATAATTTTTTACAATCTTTGTTATGTTTGCTAGAGGAAATTCACAAAAATTGCTCATAGGAATATCCACTGACAATGACTGTTGATAAAGGATTTCAAAACTCTCATTTTTCTTTAAAATTAGAGTTATTATTTGACAAGTGATATACATCTTCATGAAAAGTTCCCTGGGTAGGACAATAGTGCATCACAAGTTATAGTTGGTTTAGCAATGATACAACATGGTGCCAAGGAAGATAAGAAAAAAAAATTCTAACTACACCTCATTCTGAGAGCTGCATTGTAGGAGAAGCACCACACTTCTCTTGCCTTGATTTCTCTTCTTACTCTCTCTTAGATGATTGGGAACTCAGACCTCAGATATAATGTGTCTAATCTTACTTAGTATCAATAAACATGGCAATAATATTGCACTAACTGATGGAGGACAATACTGACATAAAATAAGACAGAGTATCCAACTATAGACTAACCTCTTTTGGTCTAACAAGAAAGGTTGGTTCTCAAGGTCCTGTTTTGCTTCTTCACCAGTTGAGCTGTCACGAACCAGAGTAAAGGCAACTCATTTTAATTAACTATGCAATATTAAATAGAAATGGCTATTCAAAAGAGATATGATAGAGAAAAAATTGCTCATTGCATACTCTGTAACAGAAGAAGTCGGAGGTCTAGATGGCGTGAAAGAAGATTCACGCTCAGATGCAAGCTGCTGAACTTTCTGGAATTCTTGTAAAGTAGCTTGAAAATCTCTAACAAGCTTAGCATCTTCAATTTTTTTGCTTTGCTGGAAATGACAAAAAGACGATTTTCATCCTAATGCTTCACAGGCATGCTTTCCTAATTAAGCATTACACAATACAAGCCCAGTAACAACAGGGAAAAACCTTTTTCTCTTGTTCTTCTAGATGAACAAATAGCATAAATATATTCATGCTAAAGGTTCCATCCATGGAAAAGCTTTATAGCTGAGGCAGTTGCAAATAAATACAGGCGAAAAAAGGGCAAACAAGTGACTGAATGAAATTGCCTCATTTCACAACAAGTAACAGGAAGTTCTAATTATTCATCAATGACAGGCGGTCACATCATTAACTCATTAAGGAAAAAAAATCAAATTGTACACAAGTGTACAATCCATTTCATGGTACAAGAGTGGTGCATGTAGATTGTAGAGTTCCTGGTACAAGATTAAAAAAGAATTAAGTTCATCAAGTGAATGCCAGCTTTTAAGTAAGCGAATCCCAGCCACCATTTACGATGGAGAAAGGCATTCTATCTCCTCTCCCTCTCTCTTGTAATCTGCTATAGATCTTAACACTTTGCTCCAGTAAGATCAAGATCTGAACTGGGTCAGAGGGTTTAGCAAAATGGGTTGTATTACCCCTGTTAACTTGATAGTTAAATGCAGCTTAACCTGCATTGTCGGTAACCTTATGCACCCTTGTAGTACACTCAAAACACAGGATATCGGAGCAGCTCTTTAGGAATTTGTTTGGGCATAACTATGTAAAATTTTCATAAAATGGCTGAGTCCAACACTAGGACATGTACCCATGTTGGAAATTTCTGGCAGAGTCCAAGTAACATAGCAATTAACTACAACCAATTGTCATCAGGCATGTCCTGTTGATAATTTGACCACCAGAAATAGATTATGCTTTCCAATTGGGAAGATTTTCCTCCTTTAGTGTAAGTTTTAATAACATAATACAATTTCATCGCACACCAAAGGCATCTAGTACAATACAACTCTAAGAAGTGTCATCTTTAAAATAAAAAAAATAAAAAAAATAAAAAAATAAAAAAACTCGGCAACATTTCCACATTATACACTTCAAATCCTACTTTTATGACTTATTCCTTATCTCTTTTCGCGGCTTCTTTTACTTAATCAATAGAATAATATTATGAGAATTCAAAATAACAACAATCTCTTCATATAATACACGAAAAATACATTCGAAAATCCAAATATAAATAATGCGGAAACTATAATTGCAACTTACACAACAATATATCATCATATAGCATACCAATCAATTCAATCAGGCTAACAGTTCAATTGAAACACAAAATTATCAATCAAATGCCCAATATTCAAAAGGAGAGTGAAAATTACAGTAACATTTGCAGCGTGGTCGGAATCAGTAACTGCTTTGAGCTTAGCAGAAGTTTCCTTAACCAACTGCAATATACGCTGCCTCGTATTATGCCTACACAATTCCATAATTAGAAACAAAAAAATTAATCGACGATCAATAACCGAAAATAGTAGAAACTTAGGGATCGGAGAGCCGAGATTAGGGAAGCGACTAACAGTTTTAAGCGGTGATCGGGGGTATCTTTGGAGGAGCCGATGTCGTTAACGAGGCGGCGGAAGGAGGCGACGATGGTGTTGATCTGGAAGATACCAGCGATGACAGCTTGGGATGGAGTTTGGGAGGAGGACCGAGAGGCGGAGGGAGCGCGGCCACCACCGTTGCGGATGTCTTGGAAGCTCATGATGGTTTGGTGATCGTGGGATTGGCCGGCGATAAGTGGTGTGTTTGAAGATGTGAGAAAAAAGGAGGAGATAGTGGAGAGTATGATTTTGAAGCGAGGGACATCGGGGCCCAGCTGGGTCAAATTATTACAGGTTTTTTTGGTCTGGAAAGATTAATTATGACAAGTTGACAGCATACAAAAAGTAGTATGTTTAGTAAACCTCAAAATGATTTTCTACCGTATCCACCTATATGTATGTATGAGTTGGAAATGCATGAGTTTTTTGTTAGTTAAATTTTTTTTGGAGTAAATGGATGTAAAATTATTTTACTGAAAATATTTTCAATATGGTGTAAAATGAATTTACATTCCAAGTTTTACATCATAAAATTTACTCCAAACTAAACAATATAAAATGAAAAATAATTTTCAGAAAAAATGTTTTACACCCTACTAAATGGAGCCTTAATGTAAATCCAAATAATAAACCCATCTATGTAAGAAAAATCCCTGCTTACCAAGTTATCAAGATCTCTCTAACCTTACTTCTCTATTAATTATTAACTGAAGCACTTTTGAAAATTTTAAAAAATTGTTTAACAATATCAAAATTTATGATCAAATGGAGTAAAACATAGATTTAGTAAATGAAAATGATCTCAATCACGCAATTGAAGAGAACGTTATTGCTTTCGTCAATCTCAATCATGGAATTGAAGATTTTTCAATAAATTCAAATAATGAAAGGAATTCAGGATTTTTGTTTGATCTCGATTTGAATAGTGACATTCTCGTTTCAATTTATGAGGAATGTGATAACTATCACGAAGGTATTGAGTTGAGTGTTATATTTTGCATTATAATTTTCGATTTCATAACTTTATAATCATCCACATATATTTTGCATTTCAATTTCTATAGAACGTGATGTTGAACGATTTTGTTATAGAAAACTTGTATAATCAAACACATATATATGAAATTAAAGACAAAGAAACAAGCATTCATCTAGATGCATATGGAATTGAGGAGATAAAAATAAGCATTCAACCTCATTTGTCCATTACAAAGAATGTCAAAGGTAATACGGGCTTTTGTAGTTTATATGAAAGTTCTGTAGTCCATTCTTTAAAGTTTGATATTAATTGTATTTTGTATTTGTTATACTTGGAACAAAAACCATGAATAAGGAGATTGTTGGTTGGTTAGTTGGATAAACTAGAGAAATATTAAAAGTGTGGGAATTTAAATAAAGTAATTAAAGAGAAATATTTAAAGATGCAAGGTGTAAAATATGCATGCAAATGAGTTGAAAGTTTACACTTCAAATGAGGAATAGAGCTTAAAAATGTTGTCCCTCATGACATACTTCAACTAGAAAAGGAATCTAGTTTTAGAGGACTTATCTAATTTAGCCCCAAAACATCATTGAGTTTGAAATAAAAAAAGAACATCAAAAATATGATTTATGATGTTAGGAAATGATGTTTTCGGACAACACCTAAATATTCATTTAAGTTTGATGAACATATAGGGTTTTACTAATGTAAAGGTTAAGATTTGGAATGATCATAGAGAGATTAAAGATGTTAAAATCTCCTCATCACAGGCTAAGTAAAAGTAAAAGGTGCATAAAGTAAAAGCATTATAAGTAAGTAAAAACGTAAGGGAAGGGGATTTCCAATCCTCATAATTCTCGGTCATTTTCAGGATTATGACCTTAATGTTCTTGTTGGTAGCTTCTACTGCACCATTTGTTTGAGATTAATGTGGGGATGACTGTGGTATTTGACCTTGTACTTATTAAGAAGATCTTCACATTCTCTCGCAAAGTGTACTCCTTGGTCACTAACGAGTTTATGAGGAACACTTATCAATAAATGGTGTTTTTCCTCAAGAATTGGGTCACTTTCTTGGAACCAAATGACTTATAGGATTTGGCTTAGACCCACTTAGTGAAGTAGTCAATTGCTATATGTATGAACTCATGACCTCCATTGTCAAGAGGTGTTATCTTGTCGATTAGGCCGATACCCCATGTAGAGAAGGGCTAGGTTGATGAATAAAGGTGGAGGAACGAAGGAGGGATATGTTGCAAATCAGTGACGCACTTCTTGACGTACCAATTGCAATCTTACTCCAAGGTAGTCCAATAAATTCAACTTCGATATTTTCATGGTCAATATCCATCTACTCATATGAGCTCTACAAGCACCGCTAAGGACACAATTCACAACGGTTTCGGCTTCTTGCTTGCTGATGCATCTAAGATGGATATCCTTGTGAGTGTGCTTGTATAGTTGATTGCCTTGAGCGATAAAGTGCGTGACTATGAGTCTTAAGGCTCTTTGTTTTTTATTGGATGAGTTTGGAGGGTATTCCTTATTTATATGTATTTCAGGAGGTTAGTATACCAAGGTACAATAACTCCACTTTTGCTTAACTCTTAGGACAATAATTCCTCTTTTGCTTAGCTCGTAGCCCAATAATTCCTCTTTTGCTAAACTTGTAGCTGAGTATTTGTCTAGTAGTAGCAGAAGAAACACAAGCAATGGAGGGTAGAACCAAAGAGGAAATCAAAGCATGTTCCAGTAGCAAAATGTACAACCAGCAATTTCCTCCAAATGGGATAGTTTTTTCAACCAATATAAGAAAGAACTTCAACATAAGCAATATTAAAAGCAGGCTATGCTACATATTTGTAGCATGTATAAGCCAATTTTTTTTTTTACTTAATACCAAAAATTCTATGTCGTTCATAGGTGATCAAAAAATATTCAATAAATGAATACAAAAAAAAGATGAAATAAACCATCATTTCCTCAAGCAGTCAAAGTAACAGTTGTCAACCCCATTGCAAATGATGGGCAAATTCAGATTAATTTTGTTTCACATTTGAATTCATTTTCCTTGTATGTACTCCATGAGTCAAGAATTAATATTCACATTTCCAACAAAGTAATGTTTACAATTAAATTTCTTAATCTCTCTTGCTTATGTTAAATAAGGATCAAAATAGCATGTTATTGAACTAAGTATCAACTAAAGAACAAAAACCCATAAACAAAGTCATAGAAACAAAAACACAACCATATGCTCTTACTAAAGAATCATTCATGATCTTTCCAACAAAAAATCTCCTTGCAAAATTTTCTTGATTTGAAAGTAGCTTTGACGCACGTTAAACTACAAATATTTTACTCCTCAATATCTTCCTCCTTTCCTAATCAAACATGGTTTTAAACGTATGCTTATATGGAGATTACAACCTTATATGCTCCTCCACACCCTAGGCTCTCTTTAATTGTATCCTGTGTGCGTACAAAATATTTTGTTAATAAAATATTTCGGTAAGTGAATGCAAAAGAGTGTCAATAAAAATAAATGTTTAACCTCATATAATTGTTCTAACGGGATTGAAAACTACCGTCTTTTATTGAAAAGGAGTTTTCAGGCATTACTATCAATTGTGTGCTTTGTAGTTTAAATTAGCAACTATCCTCTCTCTTCAAATCTTTCGCTAGGGATATTTGTTCAAGTTAACTGCCAAGATTTGTAGATACTAGGTCTTCTGTTCAAAATCAAAAGCCAACTTGTACACTCACACATGTAAAAGAAATTTACTAAAACAAATAAGTTAAAAAATTTCTACTACACAGGCCAACTGGATACTGCCGAGTGATCAGGTGTTTCTAGTTTCTACACTAAATTAAATGGTGCAAGGAGAGAAATTTTTGCTTTAGTTTGATGAGTTGAACACATAAGAACCAAATTCCAGAAATTCTCGGAACAAAAAGTGTGCCTCGTGATTTCCAATGAAACTATGAGGCGCAGAGGGGTAAAGCTTATCTATCAAGAAGTCCAGTCAATCGTATATCAAATCCGAACTCTTCACATTTAGAATGGTCTGTAACTTGCCACAGTATAAGACTATAAGTGGGCAGCTGAAGGCAATAAATAGTGCTCTTACTGACCAATTAGACTTAACATGACAGTCAAACCAAAAAGTTACAATTGATCTTATATGAACCCCTTATGAAACAGATACTATAAAAATAATGTAACAAGTAGGTCATCATCTTGTACATGGTGACTTTGACTAAAAAGCCAACAGATGTCATGGACATAAAGGGTAAAGAGATTGATCTTCTTGAATGCACAGGCTGGATGATCCTTGCCACATCTCGACCTAGATCCAACCTAGTCAGAGTTAAGGCCTTAAGGGTGCCTCATGACCATCTCTTGGAACAAGCCAATGAGACATGTGGTGTGACCACAAGATATATTCACGGTGTGAAAATTTGTACTAGTCCTCGTGTTACTGTAGACATCTCAAACCCAAGTATATTAGTTTAAATGAAAGAAATTTACATGGAAATAGTTTGGTTCCAGTAGTTCAATATGAACAATCAAATTTTCCATATTTGAATTACCAGTATTGGATTCAAACTTAGAAATTAGGTTTTCTTGCTATGCCTTGTTATCATCGACGTCTCTAGTCAGATATTTCAGAACATCAAGGGAAATATTTCTATATCAGCAATAATCTATCCTTGCATTCCTGAAACAAAAACAGAACTGCAATTAATGCCCTTCTCCAACAAAAATATCAAGCAAAGTGAACAGTGATACTATCGTGTACAGCATAATTTTTTTCAAGTGGATTTCTTTTGGAGGCTATTTGTAATATTCTAAAATGAAGCTAGGGGTCAAACATGTCCTTGATATCATATATAGCTGGTATGCTCGATTAGAGGATCCAATTTTCTTAGATAAGCCTGTTGGCATCTTTTACACGCCAAGGGCATGGCTTGATTTCTTGTTTAAAGTCCTTGAATTTTAACAACCACAAAATAGGAAAGATCTGGATGCATTTAATATTACAGAGAATCTCTTGAAACTCAAATTACAAAAGTTAAATAACTCATTCTAATAAACCATATATGAGCAGAGTTGCTCAATTTCAGCATCTTACAGAGAGTATATATGGACTGGTGAGGTAAAATATATTTAAAAAAAAAAAGCACCGATGGCTTAGGAAGGTTTGCTTGCCTAAATTAGTCGGAGGACTGCTGAACGATGAAGTAGTAGGAGAAGTATTTTAACCTTAGCTACTTACGATGAAAGATAGACCATGATTAGGAATAGGGGTGGCAAACGGATCAGGTCGGGTCAGTTTCGTGTTCGGGTCACTTATTTTCGGGTCGGCTATCCCCAACCCAAACCTGATCCATTTAAGTTTTCGGGTTGAAAACCCCAACCCGAACCTAATCCATTTAATTTCGGATCGGGTTCATGTCAACCCATTTAAGTTTTTGTGTCGAAAATATCAACCACATCCGCTATTTCGAGTCAGTTGGGTCAATTTTTGTCACCCAAAGTTGAGATGAAACGGCTTACGAGTTGACAGTAGTAGTTTAATTATCTTCTAGTGTTTTAATTTGGGCTTGGGTTTTGGGCAAAGTGGGTGACTGGCTAAGTAAAATGTTTTTTAACCTACTTAATATAGTTTGGTTATAAGGTCGGGTTCGGGTTAACCCGACCTGATTTTGACCCGCTATTTTTGGGTCGGGTTTGGGTCGGGTTTTCACGTCAGGTCAATTTTTGCCACTCCTAATTAGAAAGTATCAAAAGCTGCTAAAAGACAACTTTTAGGAGGAAACGTTTTCATCAGCATTTTAAAATTTAAAAAGAAACGGATAGGTGGTATTGAGAATGCCCCTTTGTATTATAGTGAATATCTATATGTCTCCCTAGTTTTATTGGGGATTACCCTATAATTCTAAAAAGAAAGTAAAACCCCTACAATACTCTTTGACACCCCAACCCTCTCTCTCCTCTCACTACCTTACTAAGAGTCCAACACCTAACCGGAGATCACAACCACCAGCCAATGGACAATGCCATAGACACACAGGTGTGAAGTTTATTTGTAAGACGTTTGGAAAAGAAATATGTAAAGCCTTTTGAAAGTTTCCGAAAGTAGGAGAAAGGGAGTACTATTTAGGAAGCATAGTTTCCCAACAACTATGTGGCCAGATCATAATGTTGTCAATATGTAATGCGCTGATTAATTAAGCAGAAATTTAGAGGGAAGAAGATGAAGGCTACTTTGATTAATAAACTGGAAAATTACAGAAAAAGGTAATGATACGCAAGCTTTCGAGTGGCTTGAACACTCCCAAGTTTAAATTAACACACATTATCATCACTCCCTATGACCCCTTTCCCTACCGATACATCTATTTACAACCACTCATGGATGCCTTGGTTTCCTATTCAAGCTAATCCCAAACACAATAAGTAGAAGTTAAATAAATACATCCATGGCATAGACGAAAAGGGCTTACCTATTGGTTACTGATCACTTTCACCAAAACAGAGCATTACCCTCGATTTTTCCTCAACTGAAAATCTTGGATTTTTTAGTTAGTTATCAAATTACAAAACAGAAAATACAATTCAGTCTAACAAAATTTTGGATGAATGCATTGCTTCTATATAGCTAAAAAGAAATTCATTAAAACAAAAGCATCTAACCTTAACAAATCCATGAATTTTGTTGCTGCTTCAGCTGGTGGCTGCCTTCGAATTGCTTCAAATTGCAACATCAACTAGTAGAAGGCTAGATATTGCTGACTACCTGGCAAGGGACAGATACAAAATTCCACTGCAACAAGTGGCCAAACCATCATATTCATCTCAGCGTGATAGAAGAAACAGAGATCTATTTAAGAGTCATCATAATACTACTAACTGCAAAACTTGGTCTCCAGCCTGACTACTGATACTCCCCTTACCTTCAACTCAACTTGTTCATAATTCAATACTGGAAAACTAAACATTTTACGGCTAGATGTATAGTGTTGATGACTATGTCGTCCAAGCTAATGTAATGCAAAGCAAGATTCCTTATAACGCAATATGAAGAAGAATGAATATGTCATACCTTTATATCATGAACATGTATGATGCTTATGATTGAATATGTCATCCTTATAACGCAATAAATCACAGGCTTGACAAGATGCTTATGATTGAATGTCACTTAATGCCTTCAGGTACTCAGTTGTTTCAATTTCTCAAGAACATGCTTCATTGATGGCCTAATAGCAAGTGACTCCACAGTGCAAGACAATGCAAGCTGCAACATCTTCAATAAATTCTCCTCAGACCCTGATTCCCATAATTCTGAGTAGAAGAACTCAGAACATTGCCCCTCGTCCATCAATAACATGGCCCATCCAACAATATTGAACCCATTACCATACTCAGAAAATGACGGATCAAGAGTTTTCTTCCCTGACATCAACTCTAAAAGCACAACACCAAAGCTGTAAACATCAGCCTTGTCTGAAACCCTACATGTAGTTGCATACTCTGGTGCCACATAACCAAATGTTCCTGCCACATCAGTTGTGGCATGAGTCTGAGAAACTTCAAGAAGCCGAGCTAACCCAAAGTCTGACAGATAGGCATTAAGCTCCTCATCAAGCAGAATATTGCTAGGCTTTATATCCCTATGAACTATTCGAGGAACACATGAATAGTGAAGGTAGGCAAGGGCATGAGCTACATCATCTGTTATTTTGTAAATTTCTGGCCATTTGACATTTTTTGCTGATCTTTCATGTATGAAAGTCTCAAGATTTCCCCCCGAAAGATAGTTGTAAATTAAAAACATTTCAGTATCTCCTACATAGTAACCAATGAGGGTCACTAGATTCTTATGCCTAACTCTTCCTAACGTCTTTATCTCTGCCTCAAATTGTTGGATCCCTTGGAATCTGCCAATGGACAGCCTTTTAACAGCTACAAGATAACTGGGGACTAGTTCAGCCTTGTAAGTTGACCCAAAGCCACCAGTACCAATCAAATTCCGAATGCTGAAATTTCCTGTTGCACTGACCACATTATCATAAGTCAATTCAACAGGGGTATCAACAAAAGTGACAACTACTTTTCTTCTCAGACAAGTGAGTTTGCCCAGCTTCTTTTTACCAAGAACAAGGCCAAGTACTATCACCAGGAGAACGCTAATTACAACTGAGACAGAAGTCACTGTTGCAATTATTAAGGATTTCATTTTTTTCTGTGGTTTAATTTCTCAACCTCAAGGGGGACAGGGAGACCAGCCGGTGGCCCTGAGTACAGATCAGGACATGAATGCAGAAATTTATTCCCCATGAAGCTTTCACAATCACTTATATTTTGAAGATGTGGGATATGTCCTGTGAGATTGTTGAATGAAACATCCAACTCCTTAAGATGGGACAACAATGAGAACGACAAAGGTATGTCATCAGTAAGCACATTGTGATCCAACAAAAGAATTTTTAGATTGCTAGCATTTGCCAATGCACTAGGAATAGATCCTTTGAGATTGTTTTCTGAGAGATCCAAGTCCTCAAGGGAAGTCAACTGACCTAGTTGAGGAGGAATTTCCCCAGTGAAGTTGTTTCCACCAAGAAGTAGTGATTTAAGAGTTGTCAAGTCTCCCAACTGATTAGGTAGAGGTCCAGATAACTGGTTTTCTCTTAAATCAAGATGATTGAGCATATGCAAGGTGCTTATGCCTGACGAAAAAGACCCCCACATCTGATTCTGCGCTGCTTCAAAACTTGATAACTCTGAACAATCTTGCAACAGTGTAGGGTATATCTCACCAGATATCTGGTTGGCAGTCAGATTCACAGATAAACTATGCAGATTTTGACAGCCAGATAACAGCTTGTCAGGAAGAGATCCATTGAAGCTGTTATCATTAAGCAGAAGGTTATAGGAAACATTACCATTGTGAACGAACAACCCACCTGACAAAGTAAGTAAGGGCAATGAACCAGTGAAGTTATTCCAGCCAAAATCATGCTTTACCACCAAACTATCATCTGACACTGCACCTTCTTGGCCATTCGATTGAGGATTCCAAACATTGGTGCTAAAGTGAACATTCTGAACATCTCCTTCATCAAGAAAATACAAATTATTTCCCTTCAATCTCATGCCTCCTCCACAATTGTGATTAAAGGATGGTAGAAGAGGACCAAAAAGCGAATTCCAGCTAACATTCAAATAGATCATGCACGAAACTTGAAGCTGCAAAGGGAAGTTCCCAGAAAGACTATTCGAGCTCAAATCCAAGACTGTCAAATTTCTACACATTGCAATACCCTCGGGTATATCCCCATCTATATAATTCTGACCCAAATTAAGAGCTCTCAGTGAGCAAAACTTATTCCAATTCTGAGGCAAACGACCACCAATATTCGCTCTAGGCGCCCAAAAAACCTGCAAAGCAGGAATCATGAGCACTTCTTCAGGAACACCTCCCACAAAGGCATTATACTCACCCCTAAAGATATCTAGTGACCTATCATCACTATACTCTACCAAATTCGTCAGCACAAGAACTGTCAACTTCCGGCAATTCGCAAGCTCCCTTGGAATCATATCCGTGAGACTATTCCTAGACACATCCAATACCCTAAGTTCCGAAAGCCAGCCTATCTCTCGAGGTATACAACCTTCCAAAATATTCCCATCTAGTAGCAATGTCCTCAATTTCAAGCATTTTCCAATCTCAGCAGGTACATCACCAACTAAAAAGTTATTTGAGAGCTTCAAATGTTCGAGATACAAACAATCATAGCCCACACTAATTTTACCAGAGAGTTGATTATCAGACAAATCAACTTCATTAATTTTTCCATACCCAATCAAACTACCCGGTATTTTCCCGGTGAGCAAATTAAACGACAAATTAAGCGAACAGAGCAAAAAAGACGAAAGATTACTTATCTCAGTAGGGATCCTCCCGGAGAAGTTGTTACCCTGAAGCTCAAGCACCTCCAACCGCCGCAACACTCCGATTTCGGCAGGAATCTGGCCGGTAAACGCATTGTTCGGAATCGACAAAACCCTAAGCTCTTTCAATTTACCTACGTAAGATGATAGGGTTCCAGCGAGACCACCAGGAAGATTAACGGAAACCACTCTAACATTCCTGGAATCGCAGGAGATTCCTCGCCAATCACAGTAGTGAGTCGAAGGAGTCCAATTTTCGAGAAGGTTTAAACCGTCAGAGGAGACCGCAGATTTGAAGGCGAGTAGTGCTTCTCCGTCGTCAGCAACGGCGGAGAGGAGGAGAGAAAAAAGGAAGAGAAGCTGAATCGGCATGGTGAGTGGCGGTTGAGGTAAGGTCTGGGAGGAGAAAGAAAGCTAGGGTTAGGTATTTTAGAATGTGTCCGTGGAGAGGGTGTTCAGTGCGGCGGCGAGAGTGTCGCCGGGAGAAGTAGCGGCATTCGCCGGTTGCGGAGATAGAATTTGAGGGGAAGGGATAGTGAGAGTGTGATGTGTTTATTTATGTTAGAAGGGTAGTGAAAGCTGGACGCATGTTGGACTTGTGAATCGTGACAGAGCTGACTGATGCAGTGGTAAAGACTAAAGAGGGGATTCGGACTCACTCTACAAACTCCCAAATCTACCAACTTGCAATCTTTGCATGCTCTCTTCTTTTGTGTTTTGTTTCCTTGTAGTGTTCGAGAAGTTTAAGGGACTAACTGTCTTTTCGTTGGACTAACATTTTGATATTTTGTAATATTACTAAATATTGACTGAAACCGTCATATTAGGCGAGTGATGTGACATTGGTAAAGTATAAAAGGTTCCCGCGCTTAAAATTAGGTTTTCATTATTCTAGACTTCTAGTTTTATATTTCTTACAACTTTCTAAAATTTCGCACTAATCTCTGTCAATATTGCACTAAGATCTCGCAATCTCTGTCAATATTGCCACCAATTCTATTTTCTTTCTCTTCCCTTCACATCCATCTACTAGAGGCGGATCTAGGATTTTCCGCTTGGTGAGTCACAATTAAGGGTGGCAAAAACTAATCCGTTCCGAAAACCCGACTTGATTATGACCCGAAAATAGCGAAGTAGGGTTGGGATTTTCGACACCAAAACTTAAATGGGTTGACACGAACCTGACCCGAAATTAAATGGGTTATGTTAAGGTTGAAAATTCCAACCCGAAAATGACCCACGTAACCCGAAATTATTTTCAAGTCAAAATCAGGTCGAGTCAACCCGAACTTATAACCAAATTATATTAAGTAGATCAAAAAAATTACTTGGTCAGTCACTCAGCCCAAATTAAAACCATAAGAGACAATTAAACTACTACTATCAACTTATCAGTCGTTTTATCTCAACCCTAAAATTCTTCTTTTTCTTCAGCCACTCTATTGAATATTCACATCTCAGTGACTCAACCCGAAAATTCGACCTGAACCCGGGAGATTTTCGACACGAAAACTTAAATGTGTTGACACGAACCCGACCCGAAATTAAATGGGATAGGTTCAGGTTGTGGTTTTCAACTTGAAAACTTAAATGGATCAGGTTCGGGTTGGGTGATAGCTAACCTAAAAGTAGATGACCCGAACACAAACCTAACCTAGTTCGTTTGCCACCCCTAGTCACAATCGATAATCAAATGTATAATAAATTTTATTTTACCAAATAACCAAATAATAATATTAAAAAATACATATAAAATATTTTTTTTAGACTGACTGATGAGTCATTTGGAAATGAGCTAGGTCCGACAATGCCATCTACTAAAAAAAAACTTAACTTTCTTTTCATTTAATTCTCTTATGTTATTAAAACTAATCCCAACAAAGCATTTTTTTTATGAATTCAAATAAAGCATTAGCCTTTTCTTTTATTTATTATTTTATTTTATTTGCTAAGATGATGGGTTTATGATAAGATAATTCACTTTAAGGTACTTCGATAACAAAATTTGCATTCAATAATTTCTTGTCTCATTTTGAAACACCCAACAACATATGTATAATTTGAAATCAGATAATTAGGTGTACTCTCATCAAATTTATGTGACATATCAAAACTATTCACTATAGAAAACCATACAACATACTTCCTCTATCTTTGAACTTATTACATCTTTTTCTTTTCAAGTATTACAACTTTTCCATAAAGAAATATCTTTAACCATACATGTAGAGACCAAATCTTAATCAATGATATTTTTGTCAAACTTATTTTGAATTCTCAAAATCATTCATTAATCGAAAGTCATGACATACTCCCTCTTTTTTTAGGTTGATTGTATCACTTCTCTTTTGAACTATTAATATCTTTGAATATACATTGAAATAATTTTACAAAATTCTGAGTTTGTTACCCGTTTCATTTGCTATCCCCCCATCAAGATCTAGTAACTTCCTTAATTTTTAATTTTCTTTTGACATATGGTAAGAAAATTAAACAGTTATTAACATCGTTCTATATTTATTAACTATAATATGAGTTTGATAAACCTAGTCTCTTTGTACTTTGAGAATTGTGCAGTTGAAAAAGTTTTGACCATCTTCCTTAATTTTTGGGACTGGTAGAGCTAGTTCATTACAAGTTTTACAACTCAAGAGAGACTTAATCTTAGGCCAATACCTTTACAAGTGTAATAGGATTTTCTCATGGTCCGAACACAAATAATTAGAACTCAATCATACTCGTACTCCGTAATTTTTAACCACCTTATGCACAACATTGTGGAATATCCTTTCCATTAGAGCTATCAAAATCAAACTCGATCCAATAAGTTACCCGAAATCGACCCGACCTGAAATCAACCCGAAACCGATTTGACATGATATTCGAAGACTCGAACCCGATCCTGGTCCGATCTATTAGGGACCCGACCCGTTACAGATCCAACCCAAATAGAACTTGAAACCGATTAAACCCAACACATAACATATATGACTCGATTTATGAAAATCAGTGACCCGAATTCACTCGATATGTTAACAATATGAATATATGCGAATGTGACCTAATTTTACCCAACCTATTTTTTACCCAATTTCTAATAACCTTGAAACCAAAACATTTTTCATTAATGACCCGCTGCGAACCCGATAAAGCCCAAACCAGATTTCAATAGAAATTGAGGCGACCCATTATCATAATTAACGTGACGCAAAACCTAAAATCGAAATAACCTGCTCTTACAACTGACTCGATTTTACCTGAATCGACCTTGACCCAAACCGAAAACAACATGACCCAAACCTAAGCAAGTTAACCGACTTAACCCGACCCGACAAGCCAAATTGATTCAATTTAAACCGAACTGATAAGAATCGACCCGCGATGGATCAACACAGAACCGACCCGTGAACCTGATTTGACACCCCTACCTTTCATTGCAACTTGAAAAGTTGAGATACACCTAGAATTAGGCCAAATTGTACTTATAATGACGTACTTTCCGTCGTCAATAATTTCCAAAGGTGCCTAACAAAGATTCTTTATTAACTTAAATGGTCAATTATCACTATAATTTGTGGTTAACAGTCTAGCATATATGCTTTCCTATAAAAAATATAGGAAGAAAAACTTAAATACTGTATTGACACACAGCGAGGAACTTACGGTATGTTTCTTTTGGCAATTTTGTGATGTTCATTCAGACATGGACACAAGTCATGCCATTGAAGAAAATATTCTTTTCACACAAATTAAGCATTTTTTTATCACAAAACTAATTTCACAACACTATATAATCTCTTCAAGATTGAATACAAAAAATAGGTCCAACCAAACAAGACCGTTGAGGACGTGCTTTAGCTCTAAGAATTTGATTGCACTAGGATTTGCATAAGACATTGCAACCATTCTAAAATAAAGTTTGATTGTGACAACAATAAGTGCAATCTTCCACTTTCTATTCGATAAAATTTAACTTATACACCAAACAACTAAAGCCTGCACTGACCTATATGAATTATGAAAGCTCTAAGATGAACAAAAATCATACATCCAAGGCTGAGTTGGTCTTACGTGATCTCTTCCTCTTCCGAGTTCGACTTCTTTTCACATCATTGCTAGTATTATCAGCCTGCATCCAACATTGAAGTGTGAATGAAATAAATATGTTTTGCTAAGGTTAGTAGTTTCACTAGCCAGACTATCAAAATTTTTGTTTGGTCCATGAAAGGTGCAAAGACCAAAATAGAATGCTTATAACTAGGTAGGAGGAATTTGAGCCTAGGACCTCAGTCTTTACCATAAGTTCAGAACCTATCACAATGGCTGCTAGGCTATAAAAATTAACAGTGGCGTTTAATGCTCTCTAGAGCTCAATAGAGCGATTATGAACCTCATTTGTCAGGCAACACATTAAAGTATTAAACTGCTTCAAAAAGAAGCTATACCATGATAAAGGAAGCCTGCTTCCACAATCCATGTGATGCAAGGGGAAAACAGAGCAAAGTTTTGGAGATGAAAAAACTGAGGTTCTTTAATTTGATGAAGCAGTCTAATGTATCACAAACATGGTTTTGGACAGGATACAGACACCAATTAAGGCATCACGGAACTATAGACTGAGGAGTAAACAAATGAATGGTGACAGAATGATGGGAAAGGAGAGTCACAAGTGAACAAATTAAAATCCTAGTAAAGACTACTTAAAGAGTTTGGGTGCTCAGATTGTTCAATTTGTCAAATTTCTTTACTTGAAAATATAACTAATACCCAAAATGGTCATACTTTATGTACATTACACTGACTCAGACATGTGCCTAATGCAACTAAGGCTCCTTTTGTTTTGACAAAATACGTTATCAAGGAAAATGATTTTCCCAGTTTCTTTTGCTTGTTTTGTTAAGAGGAAAATAGCTCTTCAAGGGTAGAAAGCATTGTCCTTAGGTACGGAAGGTATGCCACATTTTCCTCCCTATTCCTAACTTTTTTTCCCTCCTTTCCACCCTCTTTCTCTTTCATTTTTCCTTTTCTCCATAACTTTTCGTGTGACAAACAAAGGAAAACTACTTTAAAATTGTCTTTTTTCCTTGAAAGTTGTTTCCATTGGAAAATGATTTTCCATGAAAATTGTTTTTATCAAACAAACAGAGCTTAAATGGAAGAGACAACAAAAAAAAAAAAAAAAAATATATATATATAAACAAGATCCTTGAACCAATTGTGACCTGATACTGTGCAAACATGACAAGTCTTAACAGTTTCTTCTGCAAGACTTAACATAAATAGAGCCAATAGCATCATAAGAGTTTGACATAACGTGAATCATTGATCAAATCACAAAATACAAGGAACTAGTATTAGGGGGAAGGGCATAATAAGTAGCAGCATAAGAATGATATTGTTTGTAGCTTGAGGTAGAAGATAGTCAATTAGGAGAGGGATTAATAATTTAAATACTGAAAATCAGGAAGCATTATGGCATGTTGAATGTTATAGGATGATTAACTTTATAGGGTAATTTGGGGAATGTTAAGTCTCTTAAAAATTTGGCAACTATCTGTAATCTTCATATTTTCTGTATTACTACTCAAATCATGATATTCTTCCTCAATAATCAGCAATTAATGATGTTTATGCTATGTCAATACATAGCACAATCTCTCCTCCAAAAGCCCAAAAATATGAAAAAGAGAAAGCAACATAACCATCTCCAAAACTGTACCACTACTACACTATAGTTGCATCCCAATAATTTATATGAGTAGATAACAAAAAGAAAATCTGAACTGCATGTGCACTAGAATGGTTGCATAATCATCAAAGTAGAAAATAAAAAAATTCTAGAAAGGCTTACCTTCTCTATCTTAGGACCTGAACTGCTATTAGTTTTCTTCTTTTTACAAGACAGGGGGTTCGCACCCTGCAAGGTTGGCAAAGCAATGTCAGCCTATGAGTGAGATGAACGTATAAAACAAAAGAATAAAATATACAAATGTATTGCCAAAAATACACAAATAAAAAAGTAAGAAGAATTAAATTATTGTCAAGTGCTTAGAAACCTCAAATATAGACTTATTCAAGAGAATAATACAAGATATTGAATACTTATTCAATTATCCATTATTCATTAGGCTAAACATCAGTGATAAACAGAGGGACGAGGAAAAGAATAGAGACCTAGAACTAATACAAACCTAGAAAATTAGCTTAATGATTAGAATTGAACATTGAGGATCCTGAGACCTTTCAGTCTAATTCACCAACCAGGGTTCAAATTTAGCCCAATTGTTCATGCAGGCTACAACCACGGTAGATTGAATTGAGGAGCAAAGGTTGGGAGGTAGTGCTAATATTAACTTGTTCTCTCTCTTCCTCTCTTTCTCACACTCCAAACAATAATCATTGTGATGAAGGGCGGTGGTTTCCGGGATAGTGGTGACAGCCAGAGGCGGTCTAGTGGTTTAGGTGATGGTGGTTTTAGTGAAATGATGGTGGACAGTTAATGTACCTGGAGGTTATGCAGTATAGTGAATATAACTGGAGCTTATGAGGCAGTGGAGGGGTTATAAAATAAATTTGGGAGGGCGCTAGGGCAGTGGGGTAACCATAAAAAAATAAGTTGGTAAAAAACAGGTAAGTTGTATTGTAGGTTAAAATAGTTTCCATTTGGGGTGTGTTCACGTACTGTGATATTTTCATTCAGGGAAGTCAAGCAAGTATTCTGAAACAGAGTTAGTATGAGACATGGTATGGCATTGCCACGTGTAATGCCTTTGTAATAGAATTGATGCCAATATGCCCAACACAACTACGTATCGTGTAATGACACATAACATGCTCAATACCACTGTTAACTAACACAACAAAATTAGGTTCCATAGTCCCGGACAACAATTAGGAAGGACAAATGTCTCTGTAATCCATACCACTTCCACTTCAAAATCTAAAGCATTCAAAAGAGTAGCACGGACTATGAAATAGATACTTCAGAATGAGCTGAAAGAGGATTTCAAACTTTCAATATTCTCATATTCCTAAGAAAAGAGACATTGCCAAAGATTACATAAAAGAAGGATGGGCGTTTGGAGAGGAAAAATCTCTTATCAACTACAAATAACCGAAGAAATGAATCCCTGATGCAGGTCTAGCACTTGGGTAATGGATGTTTTATACCAAAGGTCCAGGACTCTCAGCTTCAGCTTATTAGACTTCAACCGAAGCACAAGACCCATAGAGTATTCTTTATTTAATAAATAACATGTTACTAGGAATCATACTACTCAAAGTCTCGCAACTATAATACCACTTTCATGCAGTAGTTATACTAAAATCTCAGTGTTTCCAAACTAGACGCAAATCTTAATATACTATCTAAGATACCAAGGAAGGATCCAAACTCTGCAGGTTGGCTAACCAGAGGCATGTAGAAAATGGAAGGAGATTGTAGGCACACATGCACAAAACATGAAAGCACGAGTATAAATATGAGATCATAAGATATAATGGAATATAACCTTCGCTCTTTTCCTTTTAAATTGAACCTTGTCCTTAGCGTCTGTTTTCCTAGGCAAGCGATTTGCTACAATCTGACCCTGTACATCCTTGTCACCAGTTCCTTCCTCTGTGGATGAAGAGTCCTTTAGTGGTCCGATACTCAATATGCTTTTTACTCTCTTTTGTAATAATTTTTTTTCTGAATCAGTTGCATGCAACCTTTCTTCTTCGTCAGCCTTCACAAATTCACGCTGGGTTTCTGAAACATCCTCAAGATACACAGCGTTTCGCAGACCAAACATCCTTGGGACTCCACGAATCTGGAAAAGATCAACAGTGTCAATGAAAAAAGAAATGAGAAAAACCTCCTTTGGGTACAACAAAATTCAAGTCTGAACTTTTCTTCCTTCTCTTCAAATATCTTTAGAATTCACTAAGGCCACAAGTGTCAATGAATCAAATATAGGTAAACTTCCACATCATTTTCCTCCACTTAAAACAATTAAATCACTTTTGATGAACAGTGACTAAACCCAAATGTGGATTCCTTTCTTCACTTTTAAATCTACCCTCTCATAGATTTATTTTCCCTCCCGTCATACTTAATATGAGAAAACAATCTTGAACAGAAAAATACTTATCCATCATATATGGAGGACAACTAATTTTGATGCTCTACAGTTTTTACAAAAGTATTCAACAATGTAATGCTTATAAAGGTGGAGGAGATATTAGGAAAAAAGCATAAGCTTTAAGTAGACATTTGATTGAACAAGGGAAATAAATCCAGTGAGAGACCAGGACCAAAAAAATAAAAAGCATCAAACAAACTAAATTATTCATGATTCTTTGACGAGTAGGTGATATAAATATCAAATATTCCACTAGCGGTTAATGGTTAGAAGTTACTCTCTCTTCTCATATTAAGTGTCAAATTCATTTCGAGGCGACCAATAAATTATCACCAAATGTTTAGGTAAAATAATCATGCAGTTAAATTCATATCAAAGTGTACTAGCACATATTCAACTTTTATAATTGCAATAATGCACAATCAAAGATATGCATGCTCAAAATTGTATTAAGAACAATAAAAAAAAGCATTTGTGGCAAATAATTTGGGACAAATGGAGTAGTTTTTAAAGGTCGATTGTCTAAGAAGAGTTTTAAATAACTATTTAACACAACTTCTTAATAGATAAGTGAATTGAATGAACAAATAAATAACTACTCTAAAATCATTATTGGAAGCTTGTATAACACTACTTTAAGACCTAATTTTGGTAACTTAACATTACCCTAAAACCTTAATTCTAAAAGATAGTACTCACCACTACATAATCGTACACTAATACATGATAATTGGCGTTTAGGCTAAGTCAGCACAATCAAAATTACTCGAAAAGCAATATCTTACATGCCCATTCGCCATTGACTACTCTCTACCATAAAGGACTATTTTGGATTAGCCTTTCCATTAGGATGTCATTCTTTAGAGTAGTTCTAGGCCCAAATGGAGCCCATAGCCACCATCCTCGGAATTAATATTTTCAAAAAAAATGAAACATAGATCTCTCTCCTTAACACGAAGCACATTTTCTTGTAAGCCGTCTAAACACCTCTAACATAGATCAATCTCCTTAACATGAAGCACATTTTCTTGTAAGCCGTCTAAACACCTCTAACATAGATCAATCTCCTTAACACGAAGCACATTTTCTTGTAAGCCGTCCAAACACCTCTAATCAATAAGTTGAATTCCACATACTCAACAAGAAATAGAGAAAGCCGAGTGGCAAAAATGTTCCTTTAAACAATAAGAATTAAATATCAAATACCAGCTAAAGCTCCTATAATATTTATATTATAACAAACTCTAATGTTAGCACGCTATATGTAGATATATACACTCAAATAAGCAAGATGCAATATGAATTTTGTAGATTCAAGCTTTACTTTCAAATAAGATGATTTAATACTTATGTGAAGCTGACTAGCTGAACAAGGACTTGTACCTCAAAAAAATTGCAGTTTATAATGGAAGGAATAAAAAAAAATCATCAGATTTTCATTTGTGCCATTACCAACAACCCATCAGCACAGGCAAAACAGGGCAAGAGCATGCATTCATTTCAACTAAGGAAATTGCCAATTCTTCCCAAACATAATCTCTCATTATAACTTGGTAAGAAAAGGAACAAACTTGCTGTTTATGGCAAATAAATTAGCCAGGTCAATAGGCAACTCTATTTGGACAAGAACGATGATAGCTCATAACGAATTAGGGAGTATATTGGAACCCAAGTGTCCAAATTGCAACATGGTAAACTTGATAATATTGAATTGATATGAACCCACCAGAGGATATATAACAATAATTGAGATGAGAGCCAATAATAAGAATTACCTTCCGACATTTCTTTCGTAATTCAATGTCTTGAGTAGCAACAAAGAAGTGTTCAGGGTTATTTTCTCCAAGAATCTCCATTATGCAATTTAGAGCACTTGCCGTCTGTTCGTGCTCACATCTGCCGCAAGTCAAGTGGTAAATACTCGTAAGAAACTCATTATTTTGATAAAATTCTGCAGACAAAATATTTTATGGTGGTAACATCGAATTATTTCAAGCAACCATACAACTTTTTAAGCAGTCAAAAGGCCCCAGGATGATTTCTGTATTGACTGAGTGTAAGCCTTTTCAAGTACACAATTCAGAGGAGGCTACACATATTTAGATACCATACCTAACGTAATATGAAGCTCTTCAAAATCTAACATTTTATGTGTAACTCTAAAGTCAGACAGAAACTTCTAGTAGTCTGCTACCAAAAGCAATATTATACCACCAAACATAATACAGGAAAAATCAATCTACAATGTACATGGTAGGCCTCACACATCAAATTTCAATTCAAGAAGATCAAGGCCTTGGTCTTGTTCATTTCATGAAAATTTGTTTAGATCAAAGTTTAGAAACAGAGAACCTTAGAACCAAAGTTTGCCTTCAAGGGGAGGATGAAAAGATTTTAGAGGAATGAAGTTGGCTAAGCAATGAAGTCAAGATGAAGCCTTGACAAAGCAGTGCAACATAACTAAAAAAACGCAGGTCAGTTTCTTCAAACACACAGAAAATTGAGCAATTGATGACATCTGATGCTTGACATCAAAGATAAAAACTGTGGACCACGATAATCATGAAACTGAAATCTACACTAAATTACAATAGGAAAAAAAATTGTATATTGTCCAATGTCTAACACTTGGACAAATACCTGTATCACAACAACCATTGATAGAAGCTCCTCAGTAAAAATCTAGGAAAATTAGCAAGTGGTATTCCAATTGGATCAGACATTTTTAACTCTCAAAGTTAATCACTTACATGGGATTGATATTCTAAAAAGTCATACATTCACAACTGACACCAGCCCAATTGACACCAAAATTACATCATACATTTTGGACAGAACCCATTAATATAAGATAATCAAACAACAATTAAAAGTCCAACACAAATCAAACTTCAAAAAAGAGACTACAGCAACCAAACCTCGCAAGCTTGTAATCTTTCCGAGCAGCATAAAACGACTCAACATATGAGCTTCCAAGTGACTTCAACTCTTCAATCACACACCTAATCAAAAAACGAACTCATACCCATTAAAAAAACAAAATCATACCCATAAAAATCAACACTTTAAATTAGTCGAAAACAAATTTTAAAAAATAATGTTTAAAGAAATTGGAGACTTCAACACTTCAGTAACATATCTAATCAAAGATATAAACTCATTCCCATTAACATTAACGCAATTAATTAATCAAAAACAGTCAAAAGTATCAAAAAAATGGAGTAAATGTAAAACAAACGGGAGACTTTCATACCTACAATAACATATTTAATCAAAAAACAAATTCATACCCATTCAAAAATATTGAATAAAACCAATCAAATAAACTCTTAACAAAAAATTGGACGTTTAAAAACTCTTCAATAACACGTCTAATCAATAAACAAACTCATACCCACTATAATTAATTAATTCAAAAAAGGGAGGAAAAATTACTGGGTAGTGAAGAGCTGAACAGGAGCGCCGAGAGATTTAGTGAAGGAATCCTGTGGAGGGAGACGATGAGCCACAAGGTGATGAACAATAGTACCGTCACACAGTATTTTGTAAGGCGCACGAAATCCGTAGCAAGCAGTGTATTTTCTGACGGTTTTTCTGTGACGCTTCAGCTTCTTCACCCTCATGTTTAGCGTCGCTTTTACCAAAGCGTCGGAAAACAAAGAGGAAGCGAGGCGGGGCGAGTTGTTGGGGCGTTCGCCGGCAAGATTTAGAGGGGAGATGAAGGGGTTTTGGAGAAAGGTTTAAGGTATTGAAATAATGGTTTATACGAGCAAATAATGGGTAGGGTTTAACAAGATAAATTTTGGGTTGAGATTTGTAAATTCAAATTTAGGTTTTATTCTATGGTTTGAAAATTTTAACCCAAATCAATTTCTTATAAGTTAGGTTAATTCAAATTCGGCCTATTTATAAAGTAAAATAGTTTTTTAGTTTTTAATTTTCCAATTTCCAAGCAATGTATAATGTAAAATTTAAAATCTTAACATGGTCTTAGTATAACCAAATTGAAAAATTTGACAAAACTTTACAACTCCATAATAATAGTTTAGTGATGAGGCAAAGTTGTAAATAATAAAAGGCAAAGACATTAACAATTTCGGTGAGATACACTTAACGCTTATTGGATTCATTGATTGTGGGAGAAAATCAGCAAGCTAAGGTTAAAGTCAGGGATATACAGTTTTAGTTTTAAACTTTATCTTTTGAGTTTGACCCAACCCATAAAGAAAAATCGAACAAAACCAAACAAAAAAAATAGTCTAGTTAGGCGAGTTAAAATCAGGTTGAAAAATTTAACCCAACCTAACCTTTTTTTATTGGGTTGGGTTGACCCATTAAATAATCAGATTGAAAATTCTAATCCAACCATTTATAAATGGGTTAAATTCAGGTTGGGTCGGTGGGTGAAGTTAGTTTTTTCCAGCTCTAGTTATACTGATCATCTCATACCTTGTCATATAAAGATTAGATTTTGTAATTGTAAAATAAAAAAATTAAGTTTAGTAGAGTTTTGTTTTCAATTTTATTATATAACTACACATCCAAAAAATCAACAATAATTACTACAAATTTTATTTATATCATTAAATTTGCAAAAAAATAAATTTACTTTTAACAAATTTCATTTATAGAAATTTTCAATAAATTCATTTGTTAATAGATTCACCTATAGAAATTTAAAAAGTACATAAATAAAATAAAAAAAGCATTGAAAATTATTAATAACTAAGATCCCAATTATTGCAACTCTTCGTTAGAAGATCTCAAGTTTTGATTAACCTACAAAACTCCTAACTATTATAGTTATTTATTTCCAATGATTGTACTATATATTTACCTTTTTTAAAAACTTTTTTCTCTTTTTTCCTTCTCTATTATTCTTCTTTTGTCACATTAAATAAACTCACCACCTCCATAACCACCACCAAATCTTTCGCTCTTCTAAGTGTAAGTTTGTTAATTAATTATAAGCTAACATGTGCCCATGCAATAGCACGTTAGTAATATTTGTTAAATAAAATTGAAAAAGTTGGATTATTAACATAAATTATAACTTGAATAAAAAAGTTAACAAATATTTAATTTGACAATTTTTAGTTAATAATATCTTTTTTAAGATAATAAAAATATTTCTCCCATTTGCTTTGAAGAATTCTAATAACTCTTATTTCTTCATTATCCTCTGTAGGAGCATGTTTAATAAATGTGAATGGATTTATTAGACGCTTTTGTGCTTCTTATTCTATGAAGATGTCTTCATATTCCTAATTATAAAATAAATATTTATTAATTTTATATTTATCTTAATAAAATTGGCAAATTATAGACTTATATTATTAGCAAATATTTTAATATAGAAAGTTTTACAACCCATAACAAGCTCTGCCTCTTTGCAAAATAGTATAATACACTTTGTTGCCTTGTTGTCTCCAATTTTTACTATTACTCTAAATTCTGTAAAAAAATATGAAGTTAACATTTTATTAAAAAAAATCTTTCATAATATTAAATTTGTATAAACAATGGCTCAACGTTATTGCAAGCTAAGCAACATTTTAGGCACTTATCAACTTTCACCAAGTGTCGTGTACATAAATTATACCAAATTAACAAGTTGGTGTCAATGCTTAATATTGTTGCACATATCCTAAATATTTAACCTATTAGAATATAAAATAGTTAAAAGCTTTGACTCTTGCACAAAGAGATTAATAAACGATTTACTATTTTGTAATTTCTCATACTAGATGTCATTGAATATTGATCATAATAGATCCTTTTTGCTTGGATTAACATATCCATAATAAAGATTGTTATTTGTATTTGACTAGTTTAAAGTAATATATTTTTGTATATAATCATCATCAGCATACCTGCATGTTCATTAATTAGTTAAAAGTTATTATAGTAAAGTATTTTTTTTTTTTGTAAATGATATTTTATTCTTACAAGCTCTATAAATCTTAAGTATGTTCTACATATGGGTTCATGAATAACCTTATTCTCTCAACAATAGATAGATATATGCATATATTGAAAACATGTTATATTTTTTTCAAATGCTTTATATAGAATAGTAATGTTATGAGGTTTTAATTTACTAACTCTCGCCATTATAATATCCTATAGTAACTAAAGTTGAGGCCAAGACATGTACTTGATTTAATTCATGGAATAGTTAATGTCCTTGATTAGTTGTAAATCTATCCCATAAAGTCAGTCTTATGATTTCATTTCTACTTTTGAATGGTGAAATAATAGTATAGGATTTTTCATAATATGTAGAATATAGAAAAAGTAATATTAATTATTTTTTCAAAAATAATACTCTTACTTTGTGTTGCATAGTAATGCATCTTGTAATCGTGTTTGTCTTCCTTGGCCGACAAGTCACACTTCATAAACATATATGATCAATCCTATCACATCTGCGCAATATATAATAGTTTAGTTAATTTTGATGTGCCGATAGTAAAAAAAGCATTAAGATATTTTATATTTCCTACCAATATGTCTAAGGTGATCTCTATTGAAGTTATTTGAGACACTATCAAAATCCTTGAAATTGAAGTTGTATAGAGGAATATTTTCTGTGTCATTGAATATCTCATGGAGTTCGGTTTTAGCTCCAAATTTCAATGTAACATTATCCATTACATATTTGTAAGAATAGTCTAATGACAACCTCTAAATTTATAATTGAATAAACATGTCCTTATTTCATTATTTTTTTTATTTATAAATATCTCTTCTGAACAAAGTTACTTAAACCTCATCACCCTGCAATAGATAGATTTGGGTTCGAATTTTTTTAATAACATGATACAAATATTTGATAATATTGAATTTAGTCATATAGTTTTGTTACCTCTTTATCTACAAACACTAAATTCCAAGACCAATGAGTGTGTCCACTAGGGGTAACAATGGGTCCAAGACCCGATTAGACCTGACCCATTTTTTAGAGTCTAAGTCTAATTTTTTTTATACCTATTGGATCTGGGTCGGATATGGGTCTAAATGTCCTTGGGTCGGATATGGGTCCAGATCCAAAAAATTTAGATTCAGATCCGACCCATGGACCCTCATATTTTTAAAATATAAAATTAAAATCTAATCTCCATTTAGAACTAAAACTAAAGAATAATTCGCATTGCTTCGCCTCCTTCAACTCTTTCTTATTGCCATTCGCCAGGTAACATATTCATAAAATTTTGATTTATACTTTGTGATTACTAGCTTCTCGTCATCACGCTCCCGCAAACATATTCAAATGGGTTTGAGATTACTAGCTTCTGTGCGATTTTAAAACTTGCGTGTAACGATGCACTTGATCTTAAAAGCATTGTAACAGAGTATTGTTGAGTTTAGGACTTTTGATTTAGTGTTAGATTTTGACTCTAGTGCTTATAGTTTTCTACTAGCTAAACTAAAGATTATTTTGCATGTCTTTAAACGATACAAATTATGTGCTTAAGAAATGATTTTTTAATTTCATTTGACATAATAAAGCCATTTATCTTTCTTTATAACACTTAATCAGTAAACAATTCTAAAGTCTGAAATGAGAAAATACATCCAATTATAAAACATGTGAATAATAAGCATATAAAAATACAAATATGTTAAGAATTCATTTTGGACCCGAAATCCATTATATCTAGTGGATCTAGGTAAGGGTATGAGATTTTAGGACCCAATGGGTGTGAGACGAATATGGGTCTAATTTGAAATAATGGGTATGGGTTCGGGTCTAATAAGACCCGACCCAAACCCGATCCATTGTCATCCCTAGTGTCCACCTCTGTCTTTGAAATGTTCATTAATTATCCATATTAATCGCACCTTTTTATTTTCTTTCGATATACCTGGTGTGATGAAACGACATGGTATATATATTATATTCATATCCTTCGTATTATTACATATATTTATGTTATTATGAAGAAATACAAACACAATGTTATAATTAAAATTCTAATGTTTTTTGTAGAATAAATTTTTAAAAAATTACATTCACCTAAAAAATGAAGAATGAAATACAACTCTAAATGACATTGTCTAACACTTCACTTAACACAATATTCTTAGTTAATTTTTTTGCTGTTTCTTTCTTGTTTTGAATCAGAAATCGTAGTCCAAGAGTAACTCTTGACACTACAACATATAGCTGACCATGATTGAAGACTAGTTTCGGTAGGTAATTGCCAATCGTATTCAATGTTTGCCCTTGACTTTTATTGATTGTCATGGTAAAAACTATTTTCAAAGGAAATTGTCTTCTTTTTAATGGGAAGTTTATTTTCTTGTTAGCATGGGTTAAGTCAATTATAGGTATTACTTCAATGACTTTATGCCCCAACCTAGTGATTATTAACCTTGTTCCATTGCACAAACCTATAGATTGGTTTATATTGCGCATAAGTACTATAGGGGCTCCCACTTTTAGGTCTAGACAATAGTTTGGAAGTTTAGAAAGAGTTAAAGAATTTAGCAATTCTATGGGCTCCATATTTGAAAAAAATCCCCATCTCCTTGATAACCCAGTGAATCCGAACTAAAGTAAGTGCGGTTTTCACCCGGTAACATTGATAATATTCTTGAATTTAACTCGTCTCCATCATCATTTGTTGGTGCAAGTATAACTCATTCTTGAAAATACTTCCAATTGATGTACCACCTTGTTATAAGTTGTGGGTAAACAAAATCAATTATATTTTTTAACCCATTTGGATCATTATGAATCATAAATTGCTCTGGTATTTCTATCCAATTGCCTTCTGCATGTTCCAAACGTGATTGTTCAGGCATTACGTCTTCCCCAATTCTCAAAATCCAATCTTAAATTTTTTGTTGTTGTAGTATTTTTTGAGGTGATGCTATTGAACGACATAAATGTATGTTTATTTTTAAATGCATTAGCTAACATTTCCTCCAAAATTCTGATCAGTGTAAGGTAGTTAGTTGACTCTCAACCTTCATTAGGAACTATAGGAAGTATTTGTTTGAAATCTCCACCTAGGGGTGTGCAAAATAATCATAAATGTTAATCGTGTATAATAAGTTCATACCAACGATTATTTTACCGAACCATTAACTTTAACGATTACGGTTGCGGTGATAAAAATTTTGTAACGATTAACCGGTTTTTAACCGATATCATTGTTTAAAAAAAAAAAACTAAACCTAAAAGGCTAAAACATAAATGAATATCACAAGTTTTTATGCATGAATGAAGACCCAAATAAACTAAGGAGTCATACAAATAGTTTCACAATATTAAGTGTACAATTGCATAAAAAAGGAATGAAGCGGTTAACCGTTTATTGTTTACCGTTACTCAATGGTACATTTACAGTTAGACTTTTTGATAACCGTTATAACGGTTAACCGTACCATTTAGACTTAACGATACAGTTAATTGTCTATGAACCCCCATAGCTTCATCTTCCTTTTTTTTTTTTTTCTGTTAATAAGTTTGAACATAAACAGTGAATTGACTTCCTAACTTGATATTTTATATTCCGTATTAATTTAAGACATCTCTATATATTAACAAACAAATAAATGTTTACAATAAGATGTTTAATTAGATACACAAATAAAATTGGAGAGGACAAATTAAAAAAAAAAAATTACTACAGCTGTTCTTTATACAATTATCAAACAGCTGCAAGTTTCTTTGACGACCTTTTCTTTCCTTGAATAAATAAAGGTATAAAGTAAAAGATGGACAAGGTGAATGAAGAGATTTTAACAAAAATCACACTAGAATAGTTGTAGTTGCATATTCTTGAAGTCCTTTTCATTTTGAAGCCCTAAAAAGCTGGCTTCCAAGGGTTACAGTAGGGGTTCTTTCCCCCATACCTGTTGTCAAGTTCATTTCTTTTGTCAATATTTGATCAAGTTCTGTAACCACATAACTAATCCCCGGACGGAGTTCACTCGAAGGGTCTATACAACGGACGATCAGCCGCACAAACTCTTCCATCCCTTCCACTGTGAACCTATTTCCCATTCTTTGATCAACCATGTCAGAGACAGTGCTGAAGTCATTGTAATTTAGCACCTAATCACTCGAAAAAGGAAGAGATTGCCATCAAGACCACATCATTTCATAGTAAGGTCAACATTTTCTACATAAATTCTAAGTTAAAATTCATAGTAAGGCAACATTTTCTAAACAAATTTTGAGTAAAAAATATGGTTGCAACTTGTACGCTCACATGCACCCCAAATCATACATATCATTAAGAAAGCCCATCAAATTGTCTATTTTTTTTCCCTCCGTTCTAGTACCCTTAATCAATAAGAAGGTATCGTCGCAAGTATTTCAAGGATGTTGGTTATGTTGCCAATGACATTGCTAGAGATTGTCTTATATTACTCCATAGATGAAATGACAATTGAATCTTCAGGAAGCCAAGAAAAGGGGTCATTAACATAAAAGAGTAGGCTAACATAAGATGAGAGATTCTTACTCGTTCGACCAAAGTTTGGTTGGATTCAGGAGAATATGTTTCTCTGGTTTCCTGTCCAACGACCAACTCCAAGAGAAAAACCCCAAAACTGTACACATCACTTTTTTCAGAAAACTGTCTGAACTCTTTCACCCTTCAAGGACAGAAAATAACAGTGGATTATATAGCTGTGAAACTATTACTCTAAGATTCAGTACAAAAAAAATGTTAAGAGCCATACTCTGGGGCAAGAAAAACTTCATCAGCCTCCACTAGTGAAGATGGACCCGCTGCATCAGGTCTTCCGAGAAAATTCCGGATTCCTGCATCTGCAACTTTTGCAACAAAATTTTCATCAACAAGCACGTTTGAGGTCTTGAAGTCCTTGTGCAATAATCGTGGGCTAAGGGAATGAAGATGAGCCAAACCTGCAGGGTGTTGGCGAAAATTAAGGATTATCTGATTAGTAAACATAATCTGCTGCACTTCAAGCAGAGAAAATAAGTGAAACTACCAATACTCCTTTCATAAGTTCTTTCTAAAGAGATTAATCCATAGCTTTTAAAACCTTTCTCACAAGAAAACCCTTGCCTTGATTGTTTGTTTTCAAGAGAGATACAATCAGTGTTTGATTGCCAATGACAAGCCTGATCACTTCTTATTCTATGTTTTAGTTAGTTCATTAGAAACATTCCATCCAATTATCTCTCAAAGCATAAGAGCCAGCCTCTCTTCCTTTATTGCTAGTATTTTATAAAAGTTCGATTGCATTACAAGTATTGGATGGTCTAGTACCTCTAGGATGTTCTATATAGGTATTGTACCATTCAGATATTCACAAAGAAATCTATGCTATAATTGAGTCTTTTGTGAAGATACAACATAAATGGAAACAACCTAATCGCAATCAATTATCAAATGTGTCATATAGGATAGTCATTTGGAATAAAAATTTCAGAAAAAATAGATTTATAATGTCAAATTTGATCAGTATTAAATCTGAGCATGACAGTTTATTAACTACATAAAATTGTTCATTTTAGAGCTTTTGATAAATTTTGTGGGATGAAGTCACTGAGTTTCCTTTACTTTTTGTTCTCTTATACCTCAATTTGTTGGCACTTATGCTCAAATCTATGTTCCATTAGTTTTATTTATTAGGGGAACAAGGGAAAGAAAAACTAATACCAGCAAAGCCAAATGCTCACGTATTTGGCAGAAGATCACCTTTAGCTGCCCCAAGAGCTATTGACAGTCGGTGCTTGAATTCCAGCTTCTCTCGTGAAACATGAGCAGCTCCTGTACAGTCCCTTACTAATTAAGCCATGAAGAGCCTGGCATAAATAGCTAAAAAGAAATTTCACTATAAGTTACCGTATAAATGACTGGAAACACTTCCATTAGGTATGTACTCGTAAACGAGAACTTGTTGATGATGTTCTTGGCAGTAACCCAAAAGCGTCACAATATTCCGATGCTGAATAGAGGAAAGATAGCGTACCTAATTGGAAATCATTATTTTCATGGAATTAGAAACTAATAGAAATGCAGGTAATTATGATAAAACATTAGCAAGCTTGCTAGCAAGACCAATTAGAGTAACAATAAAACCATTGATATGCTTTACTTTGACCATTACAATGTATTTAGGAACATAAGACAATAGGTTCTTATTCCAACAGTTAGAAGAAGAAAACTACAAATCGACATCAAATGCACAGGAAATGAGATTCCAACCTAGAAGAACAAGAGAACAGGAAAAATTACAAATACGGTTTGAGAAAAGAATACTTACACCATGCAGAATGGAGGTTTCATATTGAATAGATTGGTATGATAGTTGAGAACATGTCATAAAAAGGCAATATCATCCAAGATGGACCATACTCCATTAACTGGACATCTCAAAAATACTACCTCATGCCAAACCAAAATTGGTATCTAGTTAGGAATTTGGGGTAGACTAAAAGAAAATCAATTCAAGGTAGATTTCTGAAACATAATGGACTTCAACAAGAAAACTACAACGAACCAGGAGAACCTCTATCATTGTGACATCTGAAACAGGACACTCATCTGTTGGAGTTTCCTTTATTTTCTGTTATCTTATATACTGTACATAGATGCTACAGTACCTTCAAGATCATTATAGCACACCCAGGAGAAGTAGAAGAACCAGAAAATGAATTTGCCTCGATATATGTTGTCGTATCTTTCTAGTCATAGGTGCCAAACCATAGTGAAAAAAGGAATTAAATTGAATTCAAGGATGCTCTCCACACTCCTTCTAGACAGAACAAATGCCCTTATCTAAGTCATTGATACATCTGAACCAGGAGAGCCTTATTTTGGAACATAAAGGATGATAAGACATAATGTCTGACAAATATACACATATTGCTAATGGTATATTTTTGGTAGTTCTGATCTGGCTTTCAGTGCAAACAACCATGAACCTGATATTAGCAGTTATCTAACATATTGCTGATAAAAAATTTTGAGCAATTATCTAACATATTGCTGATAAAAATTTTTGAGCAGTTCTCCTATCCAAAAAATGACTTTCAATAAAGTTTTCCATCATACTGCTAAATGAAAATAAGACATCAAACTTGACAAGTGAAGTTGCCTGTAAAGAGAAATTTATCCCAGTAGGCAGAGTGAATTATTTTTCAGGGAAAGGCAATGCACAATTTGAAATTGATGAATGGAACCTGAACAAGTCAGGTGTTAGGAAAATCATAAGCAGTACAGATTACATAAGCATCACTGCATCATGCTCCCCTCACTTCAAAGCCATAAAGCATCGAATGGCCAAGTTTCTCAAACATTCCAAGGCAAACAAATTGAGTACCTATGATACAGGCAGACAAAATAAACTTAATAGTTGACATAAAGGACAGCTGATCATTACCTCTTCAACGAACTCTTGCGTAGGAACAACAGGCCGCTTTTTTATGGCTACAAGCATACCATCAGTAAGCAAACCCTTGTAGACCTCTCCAAACTTTCCTACTCCAATAAGTCCTTGTTCACTGAAGTTCTTTGTAGCAGCACATAGTTCTTGCCAATCAAAGCGCCTAGCTTCTCGAAAAGACAACTCAATGCCACCAGATTTTCCTACTAATTATGAACGAGGCAAACAATATAATGAGCTTAATGGTCAGCGATCACCTAGCTAGTAAATGAAACACAGTACACAGATGTCACTGAGTTACCTTGATAAGAAGGCTCAGAAGACCCAGTCTCAGAAGTTCTAGAAGCACTTCTCTTATGAAACAGGCAAAACCATATAAGAAATACAACTATCCCCACCAATGCCAAACCTCCTGCAACACCTCCTACTACGATAGCAAGAAGCCTTGACATTTGGCACTCAAACCACTTCAGCTACAAATGGATGAAGAAGGTACCATTCATCCAACCTGAAATGACATTGCAATGATTAAAGCACCACTATATGGATAAAAAGATGCAGATAAAGTTCTACAAAAGAGAAATATATTCATAAAGAACACCCAACTTGAAGTCAAACATTCATACTTTGAGGCTAACAAGTAACAATGCCACATAATAAGCGAATAACCAAAACGCAAAACCATTATGACAAAAGTAGTGACTCAAACAAGTTGGACACTTGAGAAATCACATTGGAATTTAGACTAGCACTGCACTTTTATCATTCAAATTAATAGTCATCCTCATCTTATCAAACAATGTGATCATTATGCATTCTTGAACAAAAACCTCTAACACATTAAGTTTTAAACTGCTAATTCCGATTAGCCAGAACGATAAACTCAAGTTCATAACTTTGAACCTAATTGCAAATAAACTCACTACATATTTTTTTGATAAGTTCCATCACATTGCTCATAACAAGAAAAACTAGACATTTACATTGTCAATGCATGAAAAAAGAACGAATATACAATGCAGCAAGCCAAAAATGCACGATTAAACGAAAAAAATTATCAACCAAAAGGCATAACAAAAGCATCAAAATAGTAATCAGACATTGATTAAGTTAAGCAACCAACTCCAAACCTGAAATTACATTAAACAATCAAATGTGTGATGATATTCTGAAAATCTCAAATGCATTTGCAAAACCCACCAAATTTACATTTGATCTTCAAACTCTAGACAGCACCTACTTCCATATTCACCAACTTTGAATGCAAACTTCCACCTTTTTCCACTCAATCAATAAGTTAACGAAGTGGGTCTTGCCCCATTTAACAAAAGGTTTTTTTTTTTTTTTTTAAACTCCAAAAATGACAAATATATAAATATAAATATTTATTTATATTAAAGAAAACAAGGCGCCGAATGAACTGAAAAAAAAAGGTGAAATCTTTTTATATTTACAATGGTAGCTAATCAATCCACTTCATCAAAGTTGTCAATTTCGGAATATATAAATTAAAAGTTCCTATATTTATCGAAGGATGAAGAAGAAGATGGAATGACAAAAAAATTTCTTCGTTCTTCTTCTTTGAAGTAGGATGTACACCAAAGAAGACAATGTTGACAGAAAGTGACACTGCGCCGACACATTCACAAACTCAACACCAATGTCCACTCACTCACTCAAATCAATTTTTTTTTTTTTAGTTTTTAATCAAAAAAATTTCAGGGTTATTTTTCAATTTACGCTAAACATTACAAATTTGATTTACTCTCACCCACCAAACCAAACCCAAATAAATTTAACCCAATTTGTTATTTTTGGGGGAATATTTTTGGTTAATTTATCCTAGAAAAATTACCAAATTTTCCTTTTGATTGTTGAAAATAACAACTTAGGAAAAAAAAAATCTTGTTATCAAATATTTATATACCAAAAATTAAGAAAATGTGGGTAATTAAAGAAAGGAAGAAGAAGTTTGACAGAGACGAGAGGAAAAAGTAAGGTGTTACAATTTAATTTAATATTATAAGTATTTCAATATAAAATTGTCTGTAAAATTGTGTGCTGTAAAGCAGTACAAGAGAGAGATTTGTCTGGTATTGCAAGTTGGAGGGTTATATTTGCCATGGTTTAAGTCCAGGGCATCTTGGTTGTAAGTTGTAAGCTGTATGCTCTTGCAAAAAATATTGATATGCGTACTAATATTTGTCTTTCTATGATTTTGTAATAGCTTACAAGTTTTTTTTATTTATTAAACGTTGTTGTCTAATTAATTTGAATAACATTATCTCTGTGTTAGGGTTGGACCAATTCAGTTTTTAATAGTCTTACTAAATAAAAAATTATTGTACAAGTTCATTGTTAATTTGTTATTGTTATCTTTTAAGTCAATGTAAGATTCTAGAGAGGAATATTTGTAATTATGGTTGGAGTATTTGTCTACATAGATACTATAATTTTTTTTTTTTTTTTGTAGTATTTACTTCATTTTATGATGTTTTAGCATGAATGTTAAATAAGAATTGAATTGTCAAACTTTGAATTAAATTATGACACTTTTTTTATTGGAGCAATTTTTTGTTATTATTCGTTAACAACTACACTAGTTAAAATTTAATTGTTAGATAATTATGTATAGTTGGTATTAAATGAGACATGTCACACTATCTTATCAGTGTAACAAGTTACTCTATTAACCCCATTGCATTCATTAAATTCCCACCCCACCTTCTCAATATTCCACAATCACCATTACTCATCTTAATAATTGTAATCACGACGACCTCCATTGTAACCACCTTGTTCTTCACCTGTTAAATTGTAGAGGTTGATTGATCTAAACCCCGACTTACGAAAGCCATGAATGCAATTTCTGATTTATTCTCTGTATTTTCCTATCTTAAAACCACCTTCATGACGATTGCACAATACAATATCTACCACCTCAACTCCTTCGTAACGGAAGCCGTGAATGTAATTTCATATTTCAGTTTAGCAATTGTTATGAATGTTTTTGTCTTTGATGCTTACCGTAGCTTCTCTTGACAATATTGCATGTAAAAGATTTGAAAGGTGAGAGAAGGTTAGAATAAGTTACTTTAGGCAAGAAGTGTCTAAAAAGTACTAAATCTAAACTATCTATGTGTGATGTGTGATGTGTGATGTGTTAAACATGTCTAAGAAAAAGAAATGAAACCTACAAAGAATTGAATTACATGTATCCATTCATCTAATTTAAGTCGTAGTATTTTGAAAGGGTGAAGCTTCTTACATGGAATAAAATCTTATCATATCTCAAACTAGTTGTAACACATCATGACTTTCTATATATTGAAAAATATATAATATATGGATTCATGTCAAGGGGTTTCCCCTAATTTTGCCTTACTTATGGACATAAGGTTGGAGGTAGTTGTCCCTCACCAGCCAGCTATGTTGACACCACTCCTACATTGCAGTTATCATTAATTTTATATGGGTTTGATTAAATTAAAGGGGAACAAAGAAGGGAGTATCTAACGTAACTTTCATGGTCTCATGCATTATTTTAGTTGTAATTTTTTCACAAGGCTTTGGATGGGTGTGTGAATCAGTTTTGTCAGTAGAATTTGATCAGAAAAAGGTAAGTTTATATTAATTCAGCAAGTGCTACGGGAAAGGGTTTTAATGGCACTTTATTATATGGTCATGAATAATACAAGTACTATGTAGTTAGCAGCATTTCTTTCGTATAGAAGTTGATCTTCCATTGAGTTGCCCCTACCAATACAGCTAATCAGCTTTATATCCGTTCTTCATGTGTAAGATGTGTTCACATTCTAGCCTATTGCGTCCTTGCGTATGGACAACTATGGGATTCCATTTAACGCAGCTGATCGAATCAACAAAAGAACCGAGTCCAATGCAGTTTTAGGCAGAGGTGTCAATCCGTGAACATGACTTTTCCGATCCGATCCGATCTAACCCGAATTGCTTTATAACTCGAAAGGAAAAATCTGTAAGATCTGAACTAAACCTGAAAACTGAATTTAATCCGAAATAAATCCGACCAGAATCTAACGTACTCCAGCCCGAATAAAACCTAATCCGAAATGACCCAAATCGTTGAAAATCCAAACTATTGTTGATAAGGTTGAGAGTGATAATTTCTAAATACGCTATTATGTAGGATCACACGATTTTACAATTTTGTCCGATCCAACAATCAGATCCTACCAAGCCCTTCCAACGAAGTAAATTAACGATTCTAACAATACTTGTCATTGTAAAAGAATTGACAAGTGCATAATAGCAACTAAAGAATCATGAACTTAAGCTAACTTGTAAAATGCGATTTACAACATAAGTGTAAAATGTAAAATAATCATGAATCAAACCGGATTGTCTTGAAATGGCCTGAAATAAACTGTATTATCTCGTCCAAATTGAACACAACCCAAAGTCAAGCCAAATCCAAAATAAATTGTCTTAACTCATTTAAACCCGATCAGTTCAAACCCGAACCACTCAAACCTAACAGTACAAACCCGAATTAAACCCGATATGAACCGATTAAGTAAATAGCTTATTGAATCTGATTCGTTTACTGACCCGAACCTAAACCGAATTGACCGAAGAATAATCAACAACCCATTTCAATTCGACCCGATAATATCAATCTATTAGTATTGGACTAAACCCATACCGATAACCCGAATTGACACTTCTACTTTCATGGGCTCACTTTTGATTAGATTGAGTAATATTTTTTGATGAATGATAAGGTAATTTCAAAATTTTACTTAGTTTTTCCTTTTAGTTTTATGGCCACATTTTGTTGCTTTAGTTTTTAATCTTTTACTCTAGTTTTTCTATTGGCCATATTTTGATAGTTGGTAAGATTTAGTTTAATTTTAGTAGTTTTTCTTTTTAAAATCGTCTTACTTTGATAGTAGGTAAGTTTTAATTTAAATTTTGTTCTTTTTAATCTATCTTATTGTTTTATCTATTTTTTTTTGTCAATAAGTATTGCTTCTTGCTATAGCTTGTAAGAGTTTGCCATCACCAAAAAGGGGGAATATTGTTGATTCTTCTAATTGTTTTGGAAATGACAAACTTTGTTCCTAATGGGTTCTATGTCTAGATGTGTCTAGACCATTGCATGTGTTCCAGAGTAAGATTAGAGGGATGATGAGCTGTATCAACTACACTTAGTCTACCCACAAGAAGGAGGAAGCACTCAAGGAAAATCAGACGCAAAACATCGCTTTTGATGGAGCTTCAGGAGGAGTTCCAATTTGCCACGGTGGGCTGTTCCAAAGCTGGATTAGTTCACAGGTCTTGTAGAGAAGCCCAAGCTTTGTGGAGTAAAGAGAAGCCCAAGCATGAGTTTGCATTAGGGTTCATGTAGCACGTATGAAGGATGTAAATAGCTCCACTTTGCTCAAGTTGATTTGCATTAAAATATGTTTTTAAAGGAATTTTATCTTGGAAACTTGAAAGCTAAAAATCTTGGCAATCTTGGTTTTATCAAACAATGAGGATTTTCATCAAAAAGTTTTCATTTCCTTTTCCTACATTTCTTCTATGCAAGCATTGGAATTTCAGACAATAATGCATAATGATTTTTTGATAGTACAAAGTGGCTAGTTCCAACCATACTTATAACACAATGGGTAACGAACTTTGTACTTTACCTTCCTCATTTTATGCAAAGTTGTGGGTGAGTTATACTTATGTATATGTTTATATAATTATCTCATTCCTTCACTTCTCAAATGTGTTTCATTGACCAAAACCTTGAACTTTTCACGTAAAATATCTCTAACTGCCAGTAGCCATCCTTGAGCCGAGTCTGTTCCGTTCATATCCATCCTATGTGCCTTAATGTTCAATTATAATTGTTTGTATAAGCTTATTGTACAGATTTGTACAATAGGTGGAGTGTGAGTTGTAGAACTTAGAGTTAAGTTCAAGAGAGAAAAGAGAGAGTGACTTAGAACTAAGTCAAAGGGTGTAAAGAGAAGAGATAAAAGGAGAAGGAAACTCGCTGTTTTTAGTAGAACACGAGAGAGTGAGTAGGGTCGTGGTTTTTTCTCTTAGTATAGGCACAAGAGTTTCCACGTGAAAAAAACCATGTTGTTCCTTTCTATTTCTCTGTTCCAGCTGTTCTAATCCCGCAAAAATCGAAAAGTTTCCGTCACTTCTTATTCACCCTCCCTTCTTGTAAGTGTCCATCTAAATAACAAAATCACTGTTGACGGGAGAGTCTTTCCAGTAAACTTTGTTAAGCTGGTGGGTGAGTACAAATGTTATGCCGATAATGTGGTCCGAATTCACAGTCATGGCAATTGCCACCTATGGGGAAGCTCAAAATCAATACAGATACTGCAGTTTATGATACGGATGGAAGGGAGCTAGATGTGGTTCTGAGCTATGATAAAGGGGTAGTCACTGCTTTGACGAGTAAGATGTTGCTAGTTCGATGGATATGGAAATTGTGGAGGCTACTAGGGTTGAAGAGGGTGGTTCTTGAGTGCAATGCTTTGGACATTGTGTCAAAGGTGAGGGACAAAGTGTGGGGATGACCTCTTTTCTTGCTTTTGGAAGAGATTAGTAGATTATGGGATTCGTTTGAGTGTGTTCATGTTAAGCGAGTCGATAATGTGGTAGCTCATAAGTTGCTCGTTTTGATTCCTTTTAACGGGAATGAGATAGCTCATAATGTTGCTCATTTTGATTTCTTTTAACGAGAATGTGGTAGCTCATAATATTGCTCATTTTGATTCTTTTTAACGGGGATGAGATTGTCCATACTTTAAACTTTATGCAAGACATTTTGGCTTTGTGCTCCCTAATCTTTTACTCAAAGAAAAAATTTTATTACATAAAGATCATGAACTATATCCTCATCAGCCACATAAATAAAAACAAGAAATAAGGAGGAAAATATCAAACAGTGCACTGCATGACAATACACGTAGACTTATTGAATATGTTTAGTCAAAGCCCTAGTGATTTTTTGATGTCCAAGGCAAAGTTGTAAACTTTATCAGGATCCGGCAATGAATTGGACACACTCTGTCTCTCCATGCATCTTTTAGCCCACGCAACAATTTTAGGACAATGAGCCTCAATGCTAAAATTCCCAAATTTTTCAAGAGTATAAAACCAACTTGTGATAGGAACAAATGCGACATCAATGAATCCAAATGAATCACCACCAAAGAACTTTTCATTTTTAAGCACCCCTTCTAAAATCTTCAAGCTCTCAATGTAGTCCTTGATTATTTTCTCTTGCTCTTCTCCTTTTGCTCTCCACAGAGCTTTTGCATCACCATATATCTGCAACAAAACAAATTTTCCTTTGAATTTGTAGAATAATATCCAAATGAAGAGCAAATGATAATATAATACTTGTAATTATGTAAAAAAAACTATTTTTTTTATTTATTTAAAGAAAACAGTAAATAACAAGACAACAACTGATATAGACGAGATTTGATCTCAGGTCTTGGATATCATAATTTGTTTCCGTAAGATAGTCAACGACAAAATGCAGGAACTTACACCACCCATTCACCAAAATGTGTCATATACATGTATCTTTAGTATTAGGTGTCTTTAACAAGCGGGTACCTTAAATAAAAAAAATCATTTTAAAAACAATTAGATGAAAAACAAGTAAAATAGATCCAATGAAAAGATGAAAAAAAACAATGATAAACACTACGTCTTATGCATTCAAAATATGATCACTTTGAAAAATTGAGTAGCTAAGGTAGAGTCACACCAATTTATTATGAGATCATGCTGATCCTTTTAGTTCAAAAATTTCTCACATAGTCAGGATTATATAGGGCCTCTCTCAAATGTAAGATTGACTTTGGTCATAGAAGTATTATATTCAAAGCCCGTGATTGAATTCCGTCTACATTCATTTGTGACTCTCGTAACATAAAAAAAAAAAAGAAGTTATGCCTATATTTCTTTAACTCTCTAATCTCTATCAAAACATATAAACAATATTAAATCAATTAAGAAGACTGAATTACCTTGTTGTCAATAAAATCAGCCCAAAATCTAGCTTGGGATCGGTCATAAGGATCAGTGGGAAGCAAAGGAGACGTTGATGCCCAAGCCTCATCAATATACTCAAGAATCACAAGAGACTCGCATATGGGTTTACCATTATGGACTAACACTGGAATTTTTTTATGAATAGGGTTCATCTCAAGCAGCAAAGACCCCTTATTCAACATATTTTGTTCTTCATTGACATACTCAACACCCTTTTCTGCTAACGCTATTTTCACTCTCATAGCATAGGAACTGCTCCAAAAGCCTAGCAGTATTACCACATCTTCACCCGCCATTTTGTTTTTTTTTTTTTGAGTAGGGCACATATTCTAGTGATGGCTGTTATTATATAGTTGGGGTTGGGATCCAGGAATTATAGCACAAGTCATCACTTACGTCATTTTTGGTACATATGAATATCATAAGACAACTTGCGGCGTTTTGGTCAGCTTTGGAGAAGTACTAAGGTTATTGTGTGATTAATAAAAATTATTTTTTAAAGTAATAAAAGTTATTTTCTAATTTAATTAAAGTTATTCTTTAATATAATTAAAGTTATTTTTATATTAAAATATATCATGATTTCAATTGATAAAGATTAAGACATGTTCAGAAAAAAAAAAAAGTTTGGTATATTGTATAAAAGTTATTCATTAATAAAAACAAAAATCATCCCTTTATACAATGTAAGTCACTCCTTAGCTTAACAAAAGCGACTTTTAGTTTATGTTTTCCAACTTTAGTCAACTTTTTTTTATGTATAGTTGTTAATTTCCTTTAAAAAATTTGGTGATTAAATAAACCTCAAATTTATATTTATAAAATATATTGCTGATTTGCCTACTTTCAACACTCTTAAAGCAGCCTACCATTTGACCCTCTCACGAGTCTCACCCCATCCTTCCAAGAGCTTACATAATTTTTGCTATGTTTGAACACAAAACTCCCAAATGAAAGGTAAAGGTACCGTCATAGACAAACTCATTTTATACGTACCACTTGTATGTGAAAAGGGCACTTTTGTTTTCAGTTATACCAATTTTTTCTATTTAGATCACCTTTATCAAAAAACAATGGTGACAAATAAATTATGATTAGTTAAAGATCATTTTTAAAGCAAAATTAAACGTTTATACTAAATATTAGTGATCTTTATACATTAAAGGAGTTACATTATGGGATGTAAAAAAAATGGAAGGAGCACATGAACCTAAATGCTGCGGTTATTTAAATAACCACAGTACTTATAACCACATGTGTTGCGGTTATTTAAATAACCACAGCACTTGTGGTTATAAGTGCTGCGGTTATTAAAAAAACCGCAACATTTATTTCTGTCATGAAATGCCCATGGAAAAAAGAATTCTGAAAAATATCATAGTCATAAGTGTTGCAGTTATTTAAATAACCGCAACATTTATTAATGGCCTGAAAAATGTAAATATATTAATAAATAAATACTGCGATTATTTAAAAAACCGCAGCACTTATAACACAAGTGCTGCAGTTATTTAAATAACCGCAGCACTTGTGTCATAAGTGCTGCGGTTTTTTAAATAACCGCAACAAATATTCATGGCCTGGAAAATGTTAATATATTAATGAATAAGTGTTGCGGTTTTTTAAATAACTGCAGCAGTTATGGTTATAATTGCTACGGTTATTTAAATAACCGCAGCATTTGTTCATTAATATATAAACCCAACCTACTCTTTTCCAAACCATTTCAAAACACGAAAAGGCTTCCCCGGACTCCCAACACTTCAGCGCACGAAAAAAAAAAATATCTAACTCTACTAACCTTCTTCTTCTCTAGCTAGCCCTAACCTCATAACTTAACATCCCTTTTTTCGCCTTTAGCCCTAACCTTATAACTATCACTACCTAACTTTCTTCCTCACGCAATTTGAAACCTACTCCTCTTTCCCACTCGTTCCTCCATGGATATGGCGTAGTGAAGCATTTTGAAACTTACTCATCTCTTCAATTTTGAAGAAGTCTACATACTCTAAAGTTCAAAATCTAACGGTTTGTATATGCCTTGAACCATAGTATATATTTTTTAAATTTTTTTTTCATAATTTGTTAATATATAAATGTGAAGATGAAAAACTCTTATATATTCAGATCTGCATGTTATATGTTGTATTTATGAAGGAATAACCCTTAAAAATCGAATTTCATGGATTCGAGGATGTTAGAGGCCTTTTTTTGGAGAAAATAAGTAGGGGATTTGACCCTTGTAGATTTCGAAAAAATACACAAGTTAGACATATTATAAGCCCCATTCGGAGTCCCGTAGCCAATTTTATGGCTTCTCAAAGTTTTTTTCAATATATCAAATAATACGTCATCGAGGTTACTAAAGGGTAACACAGTTGTGTAGTACCTCTAAAAATAGGAGGTTTCAAAAAAAAATTACACCATTCGGACTACCGGGCTAAGAGATATGCCTCTCTGAATTTTCCGAAACCTCGGAATAGCACCTGAAATCTATGAAGAATTAATTGGTTGATTATTTTGAGTGTAAAATGTTGTAGATCGCGATTTTGCGTGCCAAAACGAGTTGTCATAATAGAATTTTTGATTTATATGCTTCACAGTTGATCATTTCTTAACTTTTCTTATCTTTTATGACATATTATTTAATACATTATGCATGATATTCTTAGCTTAGATCAGATTAAGTTCTTGATTAAATGTGTTGTGTTGTAATAGTATATAACAATTAGATTTTCAAATATAATAATTTTGACAGATATTAATTATTAATAATATACTTTTATATGTATGTAAATTAACACATAAAATGACCTATTAATTTTTTTTTGTTCTGGAAACCATCAATTGCTACGTTTTTTTGGAAAAACCGCAGCAATTATTTTATATGTGCTACGGTTATATTAGAAAATCGGAGCACATATAAATTTCAGAATAAAAAAATAAAAAAATCAATTAAATGCTGCGGTTATTAGAAAAACCGCAGCAAATATATCTATTATTTACCGCAGCAAATAATGCTAATTTTTTTTTAAAATATATGCTGCGATTTTTTGGTAAAACCGCAGTAATTAATAGATATATTTGCTGCGGTTTTTCTAATAATCGAAACATTTTTTGTTTTTATTGCTGCGTCTAAAAAACTGCAGCATTTGTTGTTTTTTTATGTGCTTCGCCTAGATGGTTTCATATCAATAACCGCAGCATTTAAAGCTAAAAAACCGCAGCAAATAGACATTTCTCTACTAGTTAACATTAATTCACTAAAATTCAGGTTTAGTGAAAATTAGTGTTATGTCCTTGCACAATGAATGGTATTCAATAGATTTTAATTATGATGATTATATGAAGTTACAAAAAATTATTCAAATTTGGGATTATATCTTTTTAATTTGATTTTCTTACTTTTTTTTTTAAGAAAGGGTAATTTTATAGAACAAATCATGTCAAGTCAGCTTCCGCAAGGGAGGAAATCCCTTGTAGGAAGTGACTGTTACAAATGTATTTCGAAGCCTCTCTAGTATCCATTCGAACAACTAAATTGTTCCAATGCTTTCTCTTCTAGGGTTTTCAGTCTATAAGTTCCTGTTATTGTTCTTCCATAATTTGGTATGGGCCTTCCCATTTTGCCGACAATTTTCCATGTATTCTGTCTTTTGGATTGTGACTACACTTTTGAAGACAAGGTTCCCAACTTTTAATGGTCTATAATAAACCCTTCTGTTACAAATCCTAGCCTTGTATGCTGCCAATATCAGCCTTGCTTCATCCATACTTTTGTCAAGTAGGTTAAGGTTGTTTCTCATGGCTTCCTCATTCTAGTTAGGCTCATACATCTACACTCGTAGGCTTTCAACCCTAATTTCTACGAGCATGATAGATTCAAACTCGTAGACCAAGTGGAATGGTGTTTGACATGTGGATTCCTTCACAGTTGTATAAAGTGACCAGAGCATTAAGGGGAGTTCCTCCAACCATTTAGCCTTTTGTTTCTCAAGTCTCTTTTGCAAGCCCTGCAAAATCCGCTTGTTGACTGCCTCCGCCTGTCCATTACATTGTGGGTTGTAGACCGAGGAGTATGCGAATTTAATTCCAAACTTGACAAACCATGTTTGTAGAGGGATGTTGTCAAATTGCCTGCCATGATCAAACACTAATGCCAAAGGTAGACCATATCTTCATATGAACTTCCTCACGTTCCCTTTTATGATATTGGCTAGGGCTTTTACTTCAATCCATTTTATGAATTAGTATACCCCTATTATCAAATATTTGTTCTAGTACTTTGCCTGGAAAAATGACCCCATGATATCTAACCCCCACTGAGCGAATGGGATGGGATTGTATATCGGTTGTAGGTCCACTACATGATGCTTGATAATTGGGGTGTACTTTTGACACTTCTCATACTTACAAAACCAGCTCTTTTGTATATGCCTTAATAGTTGGCCAATAGAAGCCTGCTCGAAGTGCCTTGTGAGCAAGGGTCATGCCCCTTCAAGTGGTGACCGTAGATGTCTTCATGAATTTCCCTCAAGATGTAGTTAGCATCCCTTGGACCAACACACTTAAGGAGTGGCAAGGAGAATGATTTCTATAGAGCTCTATCTCATTAGTTTTCTTTTTCTCCAACAGACAGTATCAGACTGAGGCTGTCTTCACTTTTCTGGTTTTCATAGGATTAGATGGTAGCTCACGTCAAAGTTTGTAAGCTATAATTTCCTCCATCCAGGATGGAGGTTATGTGACTTTAAACACATTTTTTCGTGTTCTCTTCAATGGAACTAGTCAACCCAACTTCCACTAACACAAATCTGTTCAGCTCTAAGAGACTTTTACTTCCCAATTTCAGAGAGAGTGTCTGCTTGTGTGTTTTGTGACCTTGGGAGAAACTATATTTGGAAACTTTCTAGCTCCATTGTGAGTTTTTAGCTTTGCTAGGTAAGAGATCATAGTTGTCTCCCTGGCCTTGTACTCCACCGAAACAAAGGTGGATTTGGAAATGAGCAATGTACGTTAATCTGAAAGTGTTATGCAAACAATTTCATAAAGATAGAACAAGTAAGATTTAGTAGTCTTAGGCATTCAGGCACAATCAAGAAGAGTGCACCTCTAGATTATGGTGGTTGACAAGTTAAGATTTATGCAAGTAATCTATATTAAGGCAACTCAAAGTCCTCAATATTAATGGATCCTAGATCGTTTGTCCATGTTTATCTTATTAGGCATGAGAGCACATCAATAGATCTTAATTTAGTGCATAAAACCAACGTAATCACACAATTACAACATTATAAAGGACCTCTTATTAGAAGTGCGAAATTAAAAGTGCAAAAATTGAAAGTGAAGAATTTAAATAAAGTAATTAAAGACAATATTTAAAATGCAAATAATGAATTATGCATGCACATGGCTGAAGATTTGCTCATCAAATGAGGAATGAAGCTTAAGGAAGCTACTTCTGATGAAATATATCAACCAAAGTATGAGTTTAGTGTTAGGGGTTTTCTATGATTTATCCCATTAAACATCATTGAATTGAAAATAAAAGGAATATCAAAGTATGATTTATGATGCTAGGAAATGAGCTTTAGGGACAACACTTAAACATTCATTCAAGTTCGATGAATGTCTAGATTTTGCTAATGTAAAAATGACGTTAAAATGAGCCTAAAGAGATTGAAGATATTCAAATATATTCATCATAGGCTAAGAAAAAGTAAAAGGTGCATAAGGTAATATGCAATGCAAGAAAGTAAAGATGCAAAGGGAAGGGTTGGCTTAGACTTAAGAGGAGTCCATCTAATGAGACTGGATCCTTGATGACGGTTTTCAAAGCAAGGCTTATGAGATTTGACCTAGCAAAGGAAGAAATTGCTCCTAATCAATCATGTCATAGGTACTTAAAAGAGACTTGAAATTAGAAATATGTGAGTTGATCACAAGAGTCCATTAATGATGATGTCTCTTTGTTTGGTCAAGACTCATCAAAGTGCTTAAAAAGCAAATAAAGAGTTCATGTAAAGGAAGTTTGCACCCCCTATAATCATCACATTAAATTGACTCAACTTGAATCCTTAAGTTGATAGAAACCACTAGGAATAAAGAGAAAAGAAAAAATAAATGTATATTTGAGAGGGTCCTCGCTTAGTTTACCCTTGAGGATGAATTTTATGCTTGAGTCTTAAATGATTGGTTGAATAAGCTATGTTTCCTTGGATTAAGAGGCAAGGATTTGACTTAGTTTTGGCCTTAGGAAGCTTTGGGAGTGTTTGAGAGTATATTTTGACAATGTAACAATGTTTAAAAATTATATTTTCCCCCATTTCGCTCATAATATTTTGGGACGAGACTTATCAATCACCCCTAAATCTTCTAAAGGGACTTATCAATCAAAACAATTATTTCAAATTTCATGATTTAATGATATAATTTATAATAATTATAATTATACTATATAATAAATAATGTTAAATACTACTCCCTCCGTTTTTTTATACTTCCCATTTGCTTTTTGCGACAATTCCAATGTAAACTTAAAATTCAAATAACTTCAATTGTGCTTTTGTAAAAATTATAAAAAAATACTCATATTTAGAAAATACACATTGAGAAGAATCTATGAAGAAGTCAAATGAATATGTTTTTTTTATCTATATTGGATAGAATTTGTAGTCAAAGTTTGACTCTAAATTTTACAATATTCCAAATAAAAAGAACAAAAAATAATGAAGGGAGTAATAACTAATAATAATAATTCTAATAAGAATTATATATAATAATATTATTATTAATAATAATATTAATAATAATAATAATCGACATTTAACAATAAATAACAAAGGCAATAAAAAAGAGGGAGGCTCTAAAAAATGGCCATAGAGTGGGCTTCTAACAAACCCCGTAAACAAGTCCCAAAAGTCATCTAAAATTAATGTATGGTCTAGATTTATGAAAGTAAATCAATGGCCATGATAAAAAAAAAAAAAAAAACTTGTGGTAGGCTGGTGGGCACCTTTTAAACAAAACAACAGGTCCCATCTTTTAACAACAAAGCTCCCTCTATCAGCTCAGTTCTTCCATTGAAGCACTCCACACTGTAAACTATCTTATCTCCTAAATCCTAATTCAACTCTGAACTCCAAAAATGATAGCTAATCTGTTCTCTCCAGCACACCCACTATCACCCTGCTCCTCCATCTCTAACTACAAAACCAGAGAGTTCTCCCTCTCCTACCAAACCAGCAACCAGCAACAGCCATTCCCAGCTAGTACAAGACCCAAGAAAGTAGAAAATATGACTGTTTCTGCCTCACTCCAAGAAATCTCTGTCTCCTCTGAATTAGCGTCAGATTTAGCCAATCATCTTCATGAAAACCCATCCTCTCTTTTGTTATTGGCAGAAGGTTCTGGATATTCTGTTGCCAGCTATTATACTTCTCTTGGCCTCTTTGTTATCTCTGTTCCTGGCCTTTGGTCTCTCATCAAGCGCTCTGTCAAGTCAAAGGTATATTCAAATTAATTTCAATTTCTGTAGGTGTTGACTAACTTAGTCGGTTACTCATAGATTTTAATGGATGGCACTAAAATTTGTTATTATATACCTTTGTGGCTCCTATACAACAAAGTTTGAACCTATGTTTTATTTCCGTCTTAATCAGAAATATAATGCTTTTTAGAATGTAGTGTCATTTGGGTTGTGAAATGTAGATTGTAAAGAAGACATATGTGCAAGCGGATGAGAAAAAGATAGCTCCGAATCAGGTTGCGGGGGAAATCTTATCCTACTTCACTCGCAATAATTTCGCGGTGATTGATAGAGGCGAGACTATCACGTAAGCTACTCTTTCTGTGGACTACAATTTTCCCAGTTTTCCCAACATTTATCTAATTCACGGTATCTCCTTTGTCCGGAAGTAATAGCGTGTTGCTAGTGTAATTTGACCCAGTAATGTGCTAACTAATTCCAGACTGAGGTAATTCATTAACTAAGAACTATTGACCTGGAAAAGGCTGCTAAAATAGGCAAGTGAATATGTGTGCAGTTTTGAAGGGACCATGGTACCAAGTAGAGGGCAAGCAGCATTGCTGACATTCTGCACCTGCATAAGCCTAGCAAGTGTGGCTCTTGTACTTACAATTACATTCCCTGATGTGGGCAACAATTGGTTTTGGATCACTGCACTGAGTCCTTTGGCGTAAGTTAATTTCTTCCATTATGCATTCCCTACCTCTATAGTCTTTGTAGTTCACCCTAGGAGAGTTGAGGAGTTGCTTTTCCAATCTTGATCACTTTAAGTAAGAAGCAGCATCGGAGAACAAACAATACACGGTTTAGAATTACTAATTTCATGAAAATTGTGTTCATGAATGAAATTCCCTTGAGATGATACATCCAACTCGTGGATGGGTGAAAGAGTAGAGAAAATCCAAGTAATTTGTGGTACAAACAAATTTTGACAATGAAAGAAGATACTGTGTGGTTGAAATCTGCATAAATGAACAGAGCAGGCTGGCTTTTAACTTCAGTGGTAATTAGTTTCTCCATATATTGAACATATTTTATTTTTGAATATGGGCTAATCTTCTATATTGATGATTTCATGGGAATTTTCTCGTTCACATCATTGCGAAACACAGTGGAGCATATTACTGGAAACAAGCGACAAGAACAGAGCAGATTAAAATCAAAATGGTCGTCGGAGAAGATGGGAAACTGTCGGACATCATAGTTCAGGGAGATGATCAGCAAGTAGAGCAGATGAGGAAGGAACTGGAGCTAAATGAGAAGGGAATGGTATATGTAAAGGGCATTTTAGAAAGGTAATGACACCCGATACTCAAATAGTACCATCGGGCATAGGGCATTCTTTTTACAACTCTAGATTCTACCTATGTAAAAGTAAGACAAGAAAATCTGGTTCTCTACCTTACTGGAGAGCATTTCGTGCGGCAAATAGATTTTTTTTGTCGAGTGTAAATACATCTAGAAATTTACAAAACATGCATATGGATATCTATCATTCCAATCAAAGTTCGCTTGTTCATAGGTATATGGCGGTGCTATAGTGGGCACAAGTTGAAAGTATGCAGGGGTAGGCACTGAAAATATCAACCCGAGCAAAATTGTGTACTAAGCAAAAAGCCCAGCAGATTATTTCTTAACAATGACATCGACACCAATTCCACCAGTTTTAAGTTACAAACTCAAAATTACACAAGCTTTTTTTGGTATGCTTCGCAAAATAAATTTATCTGGAAACGTCTCAGAAAAATTCTGATATCAAAGTTTATGAACTAAAGGAGAACCAAAAAACAATTCTAGATATCACCATCATCCCTGGATTTTAGCTTCTTGCTTCTTAACCAATAAGCAACTTGTTCTCTTCCAAGAAAGAGTAAGTGGGTACCTCAAGATTGTATGGAGCAGGACCCTTGCGAATTCTACCGGAGATGTCATAATGAGAACCATGGCAAGGACAAAACCATCCACCATAGTCCCCAGCATTTGGCAAGGGAATGCACCCCAGATGAGTGCAGACACCAATCACAATAAGCCATTCAGGGTTCTTAACTCTTTCTTCATCCTTCTGCGGGTCACGGAGTGATCCAAGATCAACACTGTTGGCCAGCTTGACATCGTCCTCAGTTCGGCGCCTGATGAAGACCGGCTTTCCTCGCCACTTCACAGTCACAGTAGTGCCTGGCTCAATGCTTGAAAGATCAACCTCAAGAGATGCCAGAGCAAGGACATCCTTACTGGCGGACATACTCAGCACAAACTTAAGGACAAGAAGGCGAACAAGGGATGCATAGACGAATCTTCCACCAGTAAGAACGAAATAAGCAAATGCTCTCTTGCTGGGATCTCCAGGTGGGTATCGTTCATGGTTGTGTTCATCATAGGTGATTTTTGATGAAGGATTCTTAATAGCAGCCACAGTAGCTGGAATATCTGGGATAATGCTGTGTTCAGCTTTTGGCATAAGATGCTCAGTAGTAAATCCTGCAGTAAATCATCAAAGTTCAAAATCCTATGGCCACAACATTGAAAACTCCATAGCTGGCAACAGATTATATATAGAGTAAAAATGCTGATTCAGAGAACAAGAAAATATTACTTATGAAATGAAAATGATTTACTGCAAGAATTAGAGAATAGCAAAGTAAAACAGTTAGATACTACTTTTAGTGCAATTTGCACACCATTACAAACGTGAAGCATATTAAATTGCATAATCAAATACAATAGAACATAAAGATCTTTAATCAAGATCAAAGTGAAACTAGCATAATATTTACACAAACGATTGCGTAAAAGATACTAATATCATTTATCAAGCATCAAAGCAGAAAACACAATGATGAATCTCATCAATAAAGTTTATGTACTTCTTCCATTCATTTTTTATACTTGCAACACTTTGATTTGTACTATTCAATAGTATGGTTTTAATCTTCTTTATCAAATTATCCTTAAGAAAAAATATAATCATAAGGAATCTTGTTAGATTCATCTCAATATATAGTTTCAATACATCAAATTTTTATATTTTTTATTTATGTATAATTTAAGATATTAACTATTAAAATGTGCATTGGTAAGCGTGAGAAGTGTTGCAAGAAGAAGAAAAAAAAGAGGAAGTACTTGTAAACTCAGGCAAATATCTAATTAAAAGGCCAGCTGACAACAAGTGCACTCCCTAAAGCTATCTAGCTAATCAAGTACAAGGATAACAAAAGTGCACTCCCTAAAGCTATCTGAAGTAGTCTCCACTGTCCTGAAGTCATCCATTGCACTGCAATGCCCCTAGACTGATAATAATAAGGTTTGAGTAGGTTTGACTAGGTAGGCTATTAATCCTCAGCTTTATGGATTGGATACCCATCTTATTTTCATTTAACAGACACAAGAAATCAGAAAGACAAGGTGCATCACCATCCATGTTTTTACAGGATACAATTACACAAGTTTTTCTTTATCAGAGTGACAGACGAGGGATTCTGCAAATCAAAAGTTCCAACAAAGATTTGGTAGAAGCAACTCTTCAAATCAACCTTCAATTAATATTTTTCACTTATTGGAAAGAAAGATTTGCAGATGGTTGACTAGGTATTTGAATAATAACTACAAATACAGAAAGAACATGTTTTAAAATATTGATTTGTTGTTAAGAAACTTACACAAATTAAACCTCAAATTCTACAAACCTACATAAGCAGATACAATTGCAACACAAAGATCCTTAATACTTGTTGTATTAAATAATATAGCATAATCTCAAGCATCTTAATTCACAAACACACTACAACTTAACTGAAATTTACCAAACTATAACGTGCATCACAATGAATTGTGCAGAAAGAACGGGTATTCTTAGAAAATATTTCTATGAAAGTTGCATATTACGGACCAACTCAGTAACTTCAATGTAACTCCAAACTAATTCCTCAAAACTTTCCCTTAAGCAATAACTCTTACTATATCTTTCCTAGAAGCTTATACCATGATAGCTTTTGAGCACAAAGTTCATCCAACTCCTGACAGCACTACCTGATCAGCAATCATCAGAATTGTATGCCAACACCAAGGAGAAAAACATACAACTACTCAAAACTTCGGATTCATAATTTCACATCTCAAATTCCCTCAACAAATGGTGTAAAAGGAGCCACAAGATCGGACATGTAGACGGGATTCAATCCTGATTCATGCGTCTCGCACCACCCTACATGATTTTACCAACTAGACTAACTTCAAATCCAACCATTAACTTAATTCATAACCCAAAAAAACTCAACATAAGTTTAATACACCAAATCACTGCCAACTAAAACTTCAAGCTACAGTTCAATTTCCGTAGATTATAAAGCAACACAATCCCAAATTATTACACCGCTCCCGAAACCCTAGCCCAAACAATTACTTTCATACCTTCACAATTCAACCACAACATACGTAACACAAATCAATGTATTCCTCGAATCGCGGCACTATAAAAAACACAATAATCAAAGAGTAACGGCTCAAATTAACATGAATTCAAACCGTAACAACAACAAATCCTTCAAAAAATCACAACTTTTCGCGTCTTTCTCAAATCCGAGCAACAAAATCATCAACAACAGAATTGAAACCCAGTTGAATCAATCGCAGAATATTGAAACCCAAACTTTGAAATGAACCAAGAAAATTACAAGTAGTTCAAAATTTTCGATAATTCCTGAGTTTCAAATGGAATCCTAACCTCGATAGTGGGCGTAGAAGTGGGGAGCAAATCGGAAACCCGGCAAGGGAGTAGATCTGAAGTCGTCGTCACGGGAGAGAGGAGAATTGGAGACGACGGAAGAGGAGGCGGCAGGACGCCATGAAGTGGTGGAGGAGAGCCGCCTTGCCGCCACTCTTAACATCTTCGCAGCTCCGGGGGATGGGAATGGGGGGTCCGGCGTTCCGCCTTCGAAGGGGAGTCGAAAAGACAAAAGGGGGGTTGGGTGGTATTTGCCTACGGAGGAGAGAGAGGGGAAGGGAAGAGGGAGATATTGACTAAAATAGAACACGAACACTCTACTTGGACGCCAAAAGTTGGGAAGAGGTCATGGGTGGATAGCGAAACATGTGTTAAGGGGTTAGGGTCATTTGAGTAATTGGGTTTTTATGGATTAATCGAATAACTAATTTTAGTATAACCTGTAATGTTTGTTAAAAATATGAGTTGTGCCCTCATTTATACTATACTTAGTATATGGTAGGAGCTTCTTTGGAATTATTGACGCTCTCGAATCGACGCCTGCAAAGAAGATTCCATATCCACTGATTTTAAGGGTTGATGACATTGCACGAATTATAATTAGTAGTGGACAACATCCCTCAAATCATTTAACTATACTCCAATGCTTCCGCAACAGAAAGCAAGCAATTAATTATGTCAGTTGTTTTCATCAACTACTTCTGTCAGCATAGATCCAGGCGCACAGTTAGATTCACATTATGGAAAGTTATATACTTTCTCGCAGTCTCTATCAACAAATACTAGGTCAGATTCTGGAACCACAAATAAAATCATAGCCAATAGTTAGGTCAGCAGTTGCCTGGGAGGCAGGAACTTTAAATTGAGCTATAGTAGCTTTACTTCACATATCCAGGAGGTGCAGTAGTCCAATATGGTTCGTACATTTAAGACCAATGGGCAGGGACAATATTGGCTTGTTGAGCAGTTGCTCCATCAGCTGTTTGAGGGACACTGTAGTGAGCTTGATTTTCAAATGCATAAGCCGAAGTTCCAGGGTTAGCACTGTTATAGTGTACATAAGTATTACGAGCATTCACTTCACTGCTTACTGATGGTTGTAATTGATGCAAAGAAGGATAAATTTGAGTATGATTATAGCTGCGGCTTATGGAGGCTGGATGCTTGTTGTAATATGTATTTGCATTATCAGCACTCACCATTTGTTCCTGATGCCCATATGTCTGGGGAATAACTGAATCACCTTGATTTTGAGTATAATAGCTACTCACAGGGTGCTGTTGCTTCTCATATGCATGGATGTTCATGTCGTTGAATCCTTGATCAGTGGCTACCTGTAGTCCTTTATGAGAACCCTGAAATGCTTGATCCTGATATCCATAGCCCAATCCCCTACTGTTGGAACCATTGAATGATGGATGTGCATAGCTGACACCTGGTACAGTGCTTGAGGATCGACTGAAATTGGAAGTTTGGACATCTGCATTCAGGGATTCAGCAGCAATAGCCACCCATTGAGAAGCTTGTAAGGCCGAAGACAACTTAGAATATGAGGGTGCCACAGCAGGTAATACTGGAGACATGGTGCACTGAGGCATCGGAGTTTGTGGGAATTCTAGGATTCTTCTTTCATGGTCAATGTATGTATATCTGTCAATAAGGCACATCATTGAGATAACAACAGTAAAAATCAATCAAAGCTTAAAAATAAACAAATACTCTGCTTCTAAATTATAGGACACATTGCCATTTTAATACATTCCTAAAACAGATAGGCCACTTTCCAAATTTTGCAAATACACAAAGTTGATGGTTATTTTTGTTCATTTCCCCTTATTTTTCGTATATTCTTGCGTCAATATGGACATGTGATCTACAATCAAAATCAATGGCTTAATTTATAACGAAACATGGAGAAAAAAAAAACAATTTTTTCATGAAACACTGGAAAAAAGTAAATTAACGGAAATTGAACAAATTCAGTTCATAATCTTCAGATTATAGAGTATTATATGATATCACAAATACGTACAAGTACTAAAAGCTTTTAAAATCATCATAATACAGTCAAATATAAGGCCAACCCACTCGACCTACCCTTTTCAAATACATGGAGCAGCGAAAACTTCAGATCTAATTCAAGTGAAAACAACCACCCTACTATTTTTACTTTGAGATCTACCACAGATAAAAATATTGCTTATGAGAAAAAACACCTGGTAACCTGCTGGCTTGGCACAGCATATTTTTGATAGGCAATCCTTGGATCATCCAAGAAGGCCGGAGATAGCCCATGTAGTGACAGTAGTGAGATTGGACGAAATAGTGAAACCAGTTTAGTCACCTATTTTCCATCAAATGGCACGAGTCAAAACTAGATTTCTGTAATGTGTAAATGACATCTCAACAAAAACTTACTTGCTCAACATTGAGCTCTTGCTTGAATTTATTTTTGCGATAGTAGTTTTCTTTAATAACATCTTTGAAAACTGCCTCTGGCAAAGGTAGACATTCCCTAGCAATCGAAAACTTAACCTATCAAAGTTCAAGGAAATTAATGGCAGTCAATAGGGGGTGTACGCAATGCAATCAGACACTAATTCAAGTATCTTTCTAATAATTACATAACTTAAGTTGACAACACATACCATTTTCTACATAGTGCCCATGTAACTACTGGCAATTTAGTACAGGTTGTTTATTGCGAGCAAAAGAAATACCAAATTATGGCTGTCAAAAGTCACTTATTACACTTCCTTCCGTTCATTACTTTTTAAGACCCAAAAAAAAAAAGGAATGCTTCCTAATTGTCTGGGCCTGGACAAAGAATTACATAGAAGACAGAAGAGAGATAGAGGAAGGAAGGTTGTTATAGATTAATTGCAAAAGAAGAAAATAAAGATAGTACAGGATGCTCAAGAGGTCCTTAGCTCTCCCAAGACACAACACAGTTTTCAATGATAATCCTTACACGCCACCCCCCCCCCCCCCCCCCCCCCCCAATTTCCCTATCTAACCCACACTCACTGCACACATATTCCCTGACATCAGATTATTCCTCTGTCACCTCATCCTCTTCCCCAACCACCCCCTCATTTCCATTTTGCTACAGTTTCTCCTGCTAAAACTGTGGACCACAGGATGGTTGGGACAAATTTATAACAATACCCACCTCCCAGAGTCTCACCTTGTCTTCAAGGTGAAAGTAAGGGAATCTGTTATGGAGTTCCAGTGCATCCTTCCAGTTGCATAAAAAATAGGCAAGTCCTTTCATTTGATCAGCACCTCAGTCCTCTATCCAGCGTCTTTGGACCTCACATTCAACAGCTCCTCAGGTTCCACATGAAGCTCTAGATCAGAAGTCAACTGTTCTGGGATTGTAGAAGCCACAGATGCACTTCCAACAGCCCGCTTAAGATGTGAAACATGGTATACCAGATGCAATTTACAGTTGGTGGAAGTGTCAGCTCGTAAGCTACCTCTAAAACTCTCCGCTCTACCACACAAGGTCCATATAAGGTGTGCAGCCAACTTCTCAAATGGTCTCTAGGCCAAAGATTTCTGACATTATGGCTGTAATTTCAGGTATACTTGCTATCCTATCTCAAACTTCTAATCTCTCCTCTTCCCATCAGCAATATCTTTCATTTTCTGTAGTGCAAAAAGAAGGTTCACATGAGATCATCAAGTACAGCATCTCTCTCCTGTAATATCTTGTCACATTATCAACTGGAGTGTGTCCCCTTCCCACCTGAAGCACATGAGGAGGATCGCTTCCATGTAACACCTTAAAGGGAGTCACCTTAGCAGAAAGATGTGCAGAGGTGTTGTATGATTATTCTGCCCAGGCAAGTCACTGAGCCCACGACCTTGGTTTCACGGATGCAAAACACCTTAAGTAGGTTTCAAGGCTCTAGTGACAACCTCTGTTTGCCCATCCATTTGTGGATGATAAAGCTGTGCTTCTCTTCAATGCCGTCCCCTGCCAGAACACACTCGGAAAAACTTTATCCCTATCCGACACAATCAAAGCTGGGAAGAATTATTCAGCCACAGCCATGGCAGTAAAAGGATGTTTGAATCTCAAAAAAGTGTCCAAATTTGGACAATCTGTCCACCACTACCAGAATAGTATCCACCCCCTTGGATGGTGAAAGACACTCAATGAAATTCATTGAGATGTCTTCCCAAACCAAGTTTGGAAAGGACAAGACCTGAAGAAGCCTCGCATAATCAGCCACCTCTTTCCTCATTTTCTGCCAACACCGGAATGAAAGAGGAAGATTTTGGAATAACCAACCTGCCCTTATACAGCAAACAACCATCAGACACTGAACATCTCCTTGGTGTGCTTTGACCCCCTTCAGTGCTCTGTTTAAGCCCCTTCAAAAACGAGTCCTGACTTGTCTTATCCTCCAATTGCTTCAGTCAACCCCTTAAATTGTGAATAGGGCTCCATACTCTACTTCCCCCGTCACTTTTCTCAACAAGGCATCCGCTACTTTATTTGAACACCCAGGCTTATATTGTATCTCAAAATCATGCCCAGTTAACTTCCTCAACCAATCCTGGTAGTCTCCCGTAATTTCCCTTAGTTGGTAATGAATCGTAAATGCTGCTGGTCGGTCCTTATCATGAAGTGACAGCCCAATAGATAGTACTTCCACTTCACTACGGAAGGAGAGATTGCTATGAGCTTCTCGTAGTTTGACTTATATTGGGCAGGAGTTCCCAGTAATTTGCTGAAGAAATGCAATGGGCTTGTTGTCCTGCATCAAAACAGCCCCCAGAAGCGTCTGATTCCACCGTAAACAATTTACCGAAGTCTGGCATGAACAACACTGGAGCTGTATCCATGGAAACCTTCAGCTTATCAAACACCCTAGTGGCTTCCTCCATCCACCCAAAATAATCCTTCTTCAACCCCTCAGTCAAGGGGTGAGCTATTTGAGCATATAATGCCACAAATTTCCAGTAATACCCTGTGAGACCTAGAAATCCCTGCAACTCACAAGTTTCTTGGTACGCTCTACTCTAGAATGCCCTTATCTTTCTCCATGTCTACTGACATCCCCTCCCAGGGAATCACATGCCCCAAATAAGCCACTTTCATATTCTCAAATTCACTTCTATAAATACGCGTATAACTGGTGGTTGACCAAAGTTTGCACTACTAATTTCAAGTGTTCATGATGCTCCTCTTCGCTTTGACAATAAATCAGGATATCGTCCAAAAAGACAAGAGCAAACTTGCGCAAATATGGCCGGAAAAACATCTTTCATAAGGGACTGGAAAGTGGATGGTACGATGGTTAGTCCCAACAGTAATGAACAAGAACTCGTAGTGGCCTTCATGAGTCCAGAAAACCATTTTATGGGTATCTTCGGGCCGGACCAAATCTGATGGTAGCCTGACTTAGGTTCAGTTAAGTGAAAAATTGCGCCCCATGAAGCTCCAGTAACTCATCAATCACCTGAATAGGATACTTATCCAGCACCGTTTCCTCATTCAATGCCTTATAACTGACACAGAAGTACAGAAACACCATAAGCCATCCTTCTTCGCCGACAAAATAGGACTAGAGAATGGACTCATAGACGGTCTAATGATCTAGCATTTCTATATTTAATCTTTCAATCTCATCTTCTGAAACTGGGGGTAGCAATATAGACTAACTCTCACTGGGTCACAGCCCTCCTTGAGGACAATGGCATACTCATGCCCCAGCGTTGGTGGGAGCCTCATCGGCATATAAAAAAATGGACTGAAATAGGATCAGTACTTCCTTTAAAATGCTGATGGTTGTGTTTCCACCTTCGCCACCACAGTTCCCTCCAATTCCAACTTTAAATAGTTCAATTCCACCTAAAATACACCCCCTTTTGCGAAGAACGAATCATAGATTTCAAAAAAAAAATTCAATCTCACCAACGAATCCCCACACAAAACCTGTGGATTACCATCGAATTGGAACTTCATCTCCAATGTCTTCCAATTAGTCATCACATCTCCCAATTTCTCTGGCCATTGGACCCCTAAAATAATGTCAGAATCCCCCAATTCCAGAATCAAGTAATCTTCCATAATCATCAATTTACATCCCATCTGCAGCGAGACTCTCCTATATTCACATTGCCCTTTTATTACTCCCCATTACAATTAGACAAACCAAAACCTCCTGAATTAGAGATCAGAATTCCCATACCCTCTACTGCCACCAAGGAGATATAATTATGAGTTGTGACTGGAACCAATACCACCATCACTTCCTCCTCTCCTATCACACCAATCAGTTTCAAGTTTTTGGGGTTTGTCAACCCCACCAAACAATGAAAAGGATACCTCTTTATGTACCACCAGTAATGTTGGCGACAATGAAGCTTCACTCCTTTGTTAGTTTGTTAGCTCTAATATAATGGTAAATGCTCTTATATACACCATTAGCTCCAAAGAAGCTCATAAAATCCCAACCCTAACTAAAATCAAATAAAACCTTGGACATTCTCAAGGCGACTGAGCTTGTCGCAACAAAATCAGATTCCTACAAGTCTACGACGAATGATGTCTTTAATTCTGGTAGTGACTATTGATCGGTCACTATACTTCTTTATAAAATTGAATGACAATGGTGATGAGGTCACACACACACAATTCAGATACATCTGAGATGATATTTAAGGCTGTAACCACTGGAAACGAACTATGGCAACTGATGGTTATGGACTTAAGGCTATAACTCCATGGAAACACCCATTTGTGTACCATACATTTACAGATCAGCAAAGTCCACATAACCAGATAAATTTCTAGCAAACAAAAGCCAATTTCATCAAAAAAGAAACAATAGAGATAGCAACTACATACCTGAGCGGGAAATCTTCCTCCGAAAGCATGTGCCTCCAATGCCAACTTTCCATTAGATGTAGCAACATATAGCCCATAAAGAAGCTTTACATCGAGGTCAAACAAGAACAGCTTAGTATATGGAGTAATATTCTCTACATCCTTTATCCTTGAAGCTGGAAGACCAAAAACCCTGTAGATGAAGCACTCTGGTTTTGTTGCAGCATTGCACATGAATATGTATCCAGCAATCTGACTTTCGACATCAGCTTTATCACTCTGCACTTTGTTGAGATCATCATGGACAACTGGAAAAGAAGTAGTTGTATTATTTGAATCAGCATGTTGAGAAGTTGTGGAAACAGCACCAAGACAATTCTGCTGCATTCTTGTGTTAGTATCGTCGCTATTGATAAACTCTTAGTTGATCAGCTATTAGCCACTGAAAATATATTAGGTTACAGGTCAGGAAGGTTCGCAGCTTTTGGACTTCCAGAGGAATGAAAAGAACGAACACAGACTCCACAAGAAATGATTTACTATGCACTTCACGTTATGAAATAGGTTGTCCAACACAAATTCCCTGACTCACGTGGAGCACCCATATCAAAGTAAAATTTCAAAGTGAATTTGTATAAGTAGAAAATCAAAGTATTCAAATTAGTAGAATGTCACATAAATTCATAAAAGAATTTACATGACATTAGTTCTCTTTCAAATACTTGAACAACACAAAGATCAATCAATTCATAACTTATAGAAAATTTTGCATTCCTCATTTCTTTCTAAAGTGAAAACGTAAAGGTAAGAATAATACTTAGAAGGCCTCACTACTTGAAATACAATGTCACGAGAGTAAAACCCTGATATATTTGACATGATGTCACAGGAATACTTAAATTCTTCATTGGCTCCAGATTTTTGAGGAATTGTTCTACATAAAGTGTGGAAAGCAGAGAAGACACATGAATATGGCAGAGTGGTCATCTCTTAAAGAATGCTAAACACTCAAATTTTCACAAAGGTCTGAATAGTGCAAAAAATATGACATTACGTACTACCGAAAACCATAATTTACAGCCTATTTCCTTTCCCATTACCTTGTCACTATTTTCTACTCACTTTGAATCACAACACCACACTGCATAGTTCAATTAACCAGACTGTCTGTTAAACAGGCTAGCAACCCAATGAAATAGATTACCAGGCATGTTCGACAATAAATTTTCACATCATGAAAAGATGAAGTAGCCAAGGTTCTAACACAAGATCATAAAAAAGTTCTTAGATCATAATATCTTTTTACATAATTCAACCAACACACCATGTGTCAGGCTAGCAACCTGATGAGACAGATGATTAGGTATGTTCGATGATGCGATTGACCATCATGAATTGATTAAATAAGTCAAAAACCATGCGTCATCAACAAGATCAGCTAATAGTCAGGTAGGAATCGAAGCACGGAGCACCTGGGCAACACAGCAAGATTGAAAGAGCACAGAAATAAACCTACGATTCGAGAAGTAGGGATTCTCCAAAAGGCAAAATTTGTATTAGATTTTCATAAATGTTTGTGAACAGACCCCCTCTCATTTATACACCCATACTTAACAAACTCCTGCAAGATTCCTTTATTTTCATTACATTACAATAAAACGCTAATTTTATTATAATGCTATTCTGTTATGCTTGTTGTGCTCTCTGCCCTTGGTAATCCATTTTTGCCCTTCCACTCTTCTCATTGTCCGGCTTGTTCACTGCTGTCCTCTTGCTCTGGCCATTCCTTCTCTTCTTGTAAGTGATGGTGATTGGAGGTCTGCTGTGAGCTCTATCATTACCCCCGGCCAAACTACTCACCTTGTCCTCAAGATGAAAAGAGGGAAAACGCAAATCCAAGGCTGTAAAGTCCTCCTAGGGGGCCTCGAATTCTTGCAGCCCCTTCCACTTGACCAAAACTTCAGGGTTTGTCAATTGCTCCTCACTTCCATTGCGCACAGCCAAAATATAGTCCGGTTCCACCTCTAAGACCAAGTCAGGACTGATCATAGCAGGGACAGTGGGGTTGGTAGGAAGGCTCCCAACTGCTTCCTTTAACTGAAAAACATGGAACACTAAATGTATCCGCGAAGTAGGAGGAAGATCTAACCTATAAGCCACTGACCCAATTCTCTGTACGATTTTAAAAGGTCCATAGTAGCGGGGTGCCAGTTTATCAAAGGGTTTCTTGGCTAAGGAGAGCTGTCTATGCGGTTGTAGCTTGAGGTATACATAATCCCCTACTTCAAAGTGTACCTCTCTTCTATGCTTATTGGCCTGATCCACCATGCGTTGCTGTGCTCTCATCAACTGGATTTTTAAATCATCTAACATTGCTTCCTCTCCACCAAGTGCTCCTCAAGAGTCTGGACTGTCGTGCTTCCTCTTTCATACCTTAGTACCAGTGGTGGCTCCCTCCAATAAACCACCTTAAAAGGGGAACATCCAAGTGAGGAGTGAGTTGCTGTATTGTAGCATAGCTCGGCCCAGATTGTGCCCACGTCCTTGGAGCTCCATTGATGAAACAACGTAAGTATATCTCTAGCCCTCTGTTAACGACCTCAGTTTGCCCATCACTCTGGGGGTGATAGGCTGTACTTTTGTGAAGCTGAGTATCCTGAAGCCTGAACATTCCTGACCAAAAAATCTCATGAACACACGATCACGATCAGAGACAATGGTTGTGGGAAATCCGTGAAGTCTAACGATTTCCTTGAAGAACAAATTTGCTACTGAAATTGCTGTAAAAGGGTGTTTCAGTCCCACAAAGTGGGCATATTTCGAGAGCCTATCCACAACAACCATCACCACATGTAATCCCATAGACTTGGGTAGCCCCTCAATGAAATCCATTGAGATATCCTCCCATATCCTAGCCGGTATAGGAAGGTGTTGAAGTAGCCGAGCTGGAGTGAGGGTAGAGTACTTTTGTTGTTGGCAAGTAACACATTTCCGGACATATTTGGTTATGGATTTACGCATGACAGGCCAGAACCACTCTAAGGCCAGCCTCTTGTACATTTTAAAGTCCCCTAGATGTCCCCCGACTGGAGAGTCGTGATAAATCTGTAAAAGCTAATTTATCACAGCACATGCCGAAGGAATCTCCAACCTTCCTTTGTACCTAAGGATCTCGTGTACCCTGTAGGCCCGGTTCTATTGTTTCTCATGTCTTCCTTTATTCGGGAAATGAAAGCATCTTGATCAATACATTTCTTAATCTCTGCCTAAGCTAGAACTCTGCTGCTCATTGATGCTCCTAATGATTCTTGATCAGTGCTGCTGACTAGTACCCCCAACTCCCCATGATCAGCGTCTTTCCTTGACAAGGCATCTACTGCCCGGTTTGAAGGACCCGATTTATAGTGTATCTCAAACTCATAACCAAGTAGCTTACCCACCCAACGCTGGTACTCGGAGCCAATTTCCCGTTGTTGCATCAAAAACAGCAAACTTTGCTGGTGTGTCCGGATTATGAAGTGTATTCCCAACAAATATTGCCTCCACTTTTGTATTGCCATCACAATCGCCATCAACTCCTTCTCATAGATGGATTTACTCCTGGCCCTTGCTCCGAGCACACGACTGAAGAAGGCTATAGGGTGGTCACATTGCATCAACACTGCCCCTACTTCAATATTGCACGCATCTGTTTCTTACATGAATTGCTCCTTAAAATCAGGTAAGGCCAAAACAGGGGCCTTTGTCATAGCCTCTTTCAGCTTATTAAAGGCTTGGGTTGCTTCTTTTGTCCACCGGAAACTATCTTTCTTCAATTGCTCTGTTAGAGGAGCGGCAATAGAAGCGTATCCCGCAATAAACTTCCTGTAATACCCAGTAAGACCAAGGAACCCTCTCAACCCTTTGATATTTCTAGGTATTGGCCACTCCACCATGGCCTGTATCTTCGAACTATCCACTGCTACTCCCAAACAAGAAATGATATGTCCCAAATATGCAATTTGGGATTTGCCAAACTCACATTTCTTACGGTTTGCGTACAAGGAATTGCAAGCTAGAGTTTGCAACTGTTGCCACATGTTGTTGGTGTTCCTTCTAATCCCTACTATAATTCAGGATGTCATAAAAAAAGACCAATACAAACCGTCGAAGAAATGGCCTGAAGACTTCATTCATTAGAGCTTGGAAGGTGGCCGGTTCGTTTGTGAGCCCAAATGGCATCACCAAGAACTTGTAATGCCCTTCATGTGTTCGAATTGTTGTTTTAGAGACATCCTCTTGGCGCACCCTAATTTGGTGGTACCCCGACTTGAGATCTAACTTCGAGAAAGTTGTGGCTCCCCTCAATTCATCTAGCAATTCATCGATGACAGGGATTGGGAACTTGTCGGGAACAGTAACTTTATTAAGGGCCCTATAGTCAGTGTAGAACTGCTAAGACCCATCTTTCTTTCGAGCTAGCAATAATGGACAGGAAAAAGGACTTGAGGATACCCGAATAAGTTTTGCCTTGAGCATATCAAGGATCAACTCACACTTATAGGACTAGACCCCTCTTTCAGAATGATGGTATGTTCGTGGCCACGAGAAGGGGGTAAACCCACTGGCATTTCAAACACCCCCTTGTGACTTCTAAGAACTTCTTCCATATATAAAGGAACTTTATTTCGTTCTGTACCCTCCTATTCCTCCCCTAGCATATGATTAAATTCCACCAAACAACCCTGCCCCTCTTTTCTCAATGTTCTAACCATGGCTTTGAGGGATATTAGAGTTTGCCTAAAGAAGGATCCCCATAACACCATCTGTCCCCCAACTCGAAACTTGATTGTTTGTGTCTTCCAATTCGTGGTCATTGTACCACGTTTCTCAAGCCATTGAATGCCCAAAATTAAATCCGAGTTACCCAATGGCAGAGGAAGGAAGTCTTCAATAACAATGAGTCCCGATAGCTGGAGCACCACCGATTTACACACTCCTTCCCCCTGGACTACTCACCCGTACCTAAGGACACCCCAAACGAGTGAGTTTGTGCCACCTCTACCCCAAATCTCTCCACTGCCTCTTTAGCAATGAAATTATACGTAGCCCCTGGGTCCACCATAACTACCACTTCCCTTTCATTCACCCATCCCTTGAGCTCTAATGTTTTCGGGTTGGTTATACCCAAGATAGAGTTAAGTGAAATTGCGGGTTGGGAGGGCTTTATTTCTTGTTCACCCTCCTCAATTCCTACTCCATTTTCAGCATCTAGTGTTTCCCATTCATTCTCCTCTCCTCCTTGAGCCATTAAGACACTGAGTTCCTTCCTAATGCATCAGTGATTAAGGCTCCATTTCCCATCACAACAGAAACACATCCCTTTTTCCCTTTTCTCTCGAATCTCTTTATCACTCAATCTACGAATTTCTCCAACTTTTGGGTGAAATTTCCAAAACCCCGATAATTATCGATGGAGGCATTAGAATTCGAGGCAAAATTGACAGATGGTGGAGTGGGAGCATGTGCGCATTGAAATGACAAGGGTGAATTGTAAGATTTAACCTGAAACCACGAAACCTGGATTCCTTCCCCAGCCCGGTCAACTTGTTTTTCTATTACTCAGGCCAATTTCATTTTGTCTTCCACCTTGGATGCTAAGTCCATTGGTTGGTCTAGGCTTCTGGGCCTAAGCAACCGAACTTCTGCCTGATTTCATCCTTTAACCCAGTGATGTACTTCCCTTTAGTGATCTCTTCATTCCTCCCTTCCAGAGGCACCACCAATTCTATGAACTTCTTCGTATACTCCCAACCAAGCCCTCTTGGCGGTGGTCCAACCACTGCTTGTAGAGATTCCCTAATGTTGTTACATGGAATTGTCGGAGGAGCATGGAACGCAACTCCTCCCAACATTGTAGCTCGTGCTGTTTGTGTACCCATTGGTACCAGAACAATGCATCACCTTCAAGGGAAACCACTGCTGCCTCCCGCTTCTCCTCCTCGCTCATCATGTAAAAGTCGAAGTACCTCTCCGCACGCAATATCCACCCATCAGGATTCGTCCATTCAAATAGAGGTAGCTCTAATTTTTTAAAACTCCAGTTAATTCCTGGTCCCCCAATCTCCTCCCCTGTTCGACTCCCTCGGTGAGAAGGAACTCCATCCTTATTTATGGGTACATGAGAAGGGCTAGGTTGAGAACCCAACTTGTTCCTGATTTCCTTCTGCTCGGATCTCAACTGATTAAGCAAAGTTTCTTGCTCTACTCGACTTCTTTCCAACCTCCCCTCCATCCTTTTCAACCCTTCAACAATTTTAGCCATATGTTCCGAGAATTGAGCTCTCAAGGCGACTGCATCCTCCTCCAGTTGATCCAATCTTTGCGAGTGAGTTAAGGCCATTTTTTTAATGGTATCGAGAACCGTGCTCTAATACTAGATTAGGTAGGAATCGAAGCACGGAGCACTAGGGCAACACAGCAAGATTGAAAGAGCACAGAAATAAACCTACGATTCGAGAAGTAGGGATTCTCCAAAAGGCAAAATTTGTATTAGATTTTCAAAAAAGGTTTGTGAACAGACCCCCTCTCATTTATACACCCATACTTAACAAACTCCTGCAAGATTCCTTTATTCTCATTACATTATAATAAAACGATAATTCTATTATAATGCTATACTGTTATGCTTGTTGTGCTCTCTGCCCTTGGTAATCCATTTTTGCCCTTCCACTCTTCTCATAGTCCGGCTTGTTCAGTGCTGTCCTCGTGCTCTGGCCATTCCTTCTCCTCTTGTAAGTGATGGTGATTGGAGGTCTGCTGTGAGCTCTATCATAGTCATTCTGTCATCTAATAACCAAGAATCAACCCAACCCATCCCCCCACCACCCCTGCGGTTCAGTAATCTAAGTTAGTCACTATTCGAAAATACAAGTGCTAAAATCTAGAAGCATATTAATGACTAGAAAGAAGGTCATTCTGTCATATAACAGAAGCAAACTCTCTCACAAAAAAATCAACACAGGGTAACGTAGAAATTATTCACTCACACAGGCTTTCAGTAGCAAGCATAATTAAGGTATAGCTGACTCCCTCGTCAACAACGTCCTCCTTAGTCTAGAAAATCCCTACCAAATCCCAGGTACACAGTTCGTTCATTGTTTCGACTTCTATTTCCTCTAGGAATTTACAATTTCGCAAGACCCCATCTCTCATAAAATCTCTCACGCCTCAAAGCTTTAACAATTATGAAACAAATCAAAAAATAAATCACAATTTATAAACGATACCTGGAGACCCCAATTCACAGGACAAAGAACAATCACCTAAAACAAACCCCAAGTTTATGCAAATCTGTCATACTTTCAAACCCGCATCAGCATTTCAGCAACATGTTATACTGCATGAATTTGCATAAATCAAAAAGGATAAAAATAAGCAATACCCATTTGAAAATGTCAAAAATCTGACAAGGGCTTCATTTCATAGCCAATTACAAGTTCATACAACTTCCAAAAAGTCATGAAATTAGGGGGAAATGATGTGCTATGAACCCTAGAATTCTGAACAATTTATCAAAATGCAAGAGAATACGAAGACTGAGGGATGGGGGATTACCGGGTTAGATATTTATAGTGATGGAGGTGATGCGGAACAAATGTTTTAAGTAGCAGACGAGAGCGTGAGAGTAGTGAGATTGCACGCACATGAGTCGGTTGTGTCTTGTGCAGTACTACAGTTGTTGCTGTTGTGCCTCAAATTGCCAAACTAGCTTTTAAGTGCGGAAGATTTTTTTTTTTAAGTTTTATTTTAAAACTTATATAAAAAATAAGATTTGGGTGAAACTATTTTCAAAAATAAATTTTATTTAGGTTCCGTTGGCGAACATTGTTAGGGACAATGACTTTATAAGTAAAAAATAATGTTACTGTCTTTTAATTAGATAAATTGTGTTGTTTTTATCAATTGAGCTACATTGATATTCGGTGGAATTTATTCTCAATTTATAATTAGAGAAAGTCGCAAACGCTGACAACGATTTTCGACTTAGTGAAAGCATTATCTACGACACTGATTTTCTCTGGTTAACACAACCTTTTTCTTCCCCATTTTTCCTTTCTTCTTTCTTTCCCCATTTCTTCCCTCTGCCATGTCATCGCTCTCATCCCTTGTTCTCGCTAAATCTTCGATGATATCACTACCTCCATTGCTAGGCATTATCCTTCGATGGTCCATAGCTCATTAATGAAGGTAATTTTTTTCAATATTTAGTTTTATTTTTGGGTTTTAATGTGGATTATTTGGAAAGCTCTCGTAGGTATAATTTGACATCCCAAACCTTTGTATTGAGGTAGTTTGTAGCATGGGAAGCATCACACAAGTCGTCTCTTTCTTAGTTGAGGTATGTGTTTTTTTTGGGGGGAGGGGGTGTTAATTAAGTTAGGTTTAGGTGATTTTTTTCGATTTATGATGTGTAGTTTGAGGTTTGTGTTGGTTAGTTGATAGGAATCTTGAGGTTTTATTCAAGTTGTGCTGTGTAATTCGTGTTAAATAGCTTAGTTATTAATTAGATGTATTGAAAGTGAACTAAGTAATTAATTAGCTTAGTGACATTAATATTAGCAAATTGAGTATTTAATTAGATTAATTTAATCTCATGACTATGAACTTAGTGTTTAATTAGATGAATTAGTATTATTAATGTTATTGAACTTAATAAAGCACAAATGGGTTAGGCTTGAGGTAATGGGACAAATGATCCAAAGCTCTTAAAATTGCATAAAACTCATGATCATAGTTAACTTAACTTCATTAAGTTTCTCACTAAAGTAACATATAGGATTATCGGGCATTTTTCTTGGACTAAAACAACACCTTTTCCAACTCCACTTGTATTACACTCAAATTCAAAGAGTTTGTCAAAGTCCAGAAAAGCAAGTACATGGGCATTATGAAGTTTTTTTTTATTTCATCAAATGGTTTTTGAGCTACTACACTCCACTTGAATTTCCCTTGCCAATTCAATTAATGGTGCCATGATAGTTGAGAAATAATTTATGGAACTTTTGTAAAATAAATCTAAGCCATCCAACTTCATGAGCATCTTAGATGTCTACCATGTTAAAATGACTTTCATTATCTTCTCGGTATCAACTTGGACTCTATTACTTGAAACAATATAGCCAAGAAAAAGAAATGCTTCTACAAAAGAAAGAAATTTTTTCCAACTTTTTCATGCAGCTTGTGAGTTCTTAGTTTTTCAAACAAAGCTCTCAACTATTCAATGGGTTTAATTTCGATTTTGCTATGTACTAAAATACCACCTTTGTATACAATAACAAATTTGTTAAGAAAAAGGGGGAAGTACCTCATTTATGAGCCACATAAACGAACTAGGAGCATTGCATAGCCCAAAAGGCATAAAAAGCCATTTATAAAGTCCTTGCTTCGTTTTGAAAATGTCTTCCATTCATCACCTTCTCCGATTTTCATTTGGTGATAACCACTTCAAAGTCAAGTTTACCGAAAATCTTGGCATCACCCAATTCATCGAATATACCTTGTAGCCTATGCATAGAAAAATGGTATTTGACAGTATTTTTGTTGATAGCTCTGTTATAAATACAATTCACAACGTTCCTTATTTCTTTGACACCTAAAGTTCCAAAATAGAATAAGGGCTCATGATCTTACACAAACATCCCTTCTCCATCAACTCCTCTGCTTCCCTTTGCAATTCCTTAGCTTGCTTGGGATTACATCTGCAAATCAATGCTACCTTGTTTGGTAAAGGAGATCCTAGAATCAAATCAATATCATGTTAGTGGGGCAGTCCCTTTGGTAATTCATTGGTAAACACATCTGCAAATATTTTTAACAAATTCCTCAAAGACAAAGAATCAGTGGTTTTAGCAAGGTCATTTCACAATAAGTAAAAATCCTACTCCTTTAGTAACATAATCTTCTTTGATTTCCTTCCTTGAAATGAGAAGATTAGGCTTATTTTCTTTCACTTTCTCAACCTTTGGAGGCAAGGGCAACAATTTAATCTTCTTCCCATGATAAGTAGTAACCATAAATGAGTTAGAGACACCATCATAGATAATAATCCTATCGAATTTCCATGGTCTACTAAGTAAAAATATGACACGCATTCATAGGCAAAACATCACAGCAACATTTTCATGGGAATTACCAATGGTAAATATAACTAAAGCTTATTTCTTTACTCTCACACCAATCTCATTATCTAACCAATATAACTTGTAAAGCTTTACATAATCACGAGTGGGTAATTTGAGTTAACTTACAAGTTTGGTTAATTCCACATTTGTGCAAGATTCCCCATCAACAATCATATCACGAAGCTTGTCTTTCACCTTGCATCTTGTGTGAAGAGATTCTCTCGATGTTGTGTATCCTTGAGAGGCTCGGTGTGTAAGATCCTCCTAATAACACCACATAAAGGGGTGTCATTCTTCTCTGGTCCATACTCTTGTAAGTCTTCCTCCTTTTTGTATACATACTCATATCCTCCTTCTTGAATGGTAAGAGTGTTCCTCTTAGGCATGTAATAATAATGTAGCCACATTTATGGCATTTATAGCTTGTCCTTTTGGAACTATCTTACTATAATTCCTTCTTTACACTAGGGGAGTTCAATAAAATAGCAAGAAAAGTGGTTTTAGGAGGGTTTAAAAAAGAGCATGCACTTTTCACAGCTGAAGGAAATGATTTAATGGGAGTCCTTAGACTATCTTTCGTTTTTTCCTCATTTTGTTGTGTTTCAACCTTCCTTACAACCTTCACAACTTTATCATAAGTAGAATAAGGTAGTAGGTCAACCTTATTAACAATGATCTTAGAACCCCCTTTTGTGAAGTGAGCTATCTTAAGTGGTTCTTTTCTTGCATATCACATAATTCAAAATCCTTCACACACTCATCAACATTAAGATCACCTTGGTTTAAGCAAGTTAGTTTAATATATTGATTTTGTTTAAATTCATGTAAAACTCAATGTCTTTTCATCTTTTTTCTTGAGCTTCTCCTAAGATTAGATATTTCCCTTTCCTTCTCTACGCCTCTTGGAATTAAGGTTGTCAAACCAAAGTCCAACAAGCTTTGTCAACTTAAGGAAAATCACCTTAAATCTCTTAATATTATCATACTCCTTATACTCGAAGACATTCTCTGTTTTGCACACCTAATTAAGGAAATCCTTTGGATTACTACAATAATCAAATTCTTGTATTTCATACTCCTATCTTCATCATGAGAACTTCTAAATGATGGGTTATTTTATTGTTATTATTGAAAAACACTCATTTTAATCAAATTCATCAAGCTTTATTTAAGTATTTAGGGATATTTGAGAGATGGCATCTAATCACACTTATTGATTGCATAGTTGCTCTAAAATTATAGCTAACACCATTGTTTGATTGGTAATTTACCATTTTTTGGTTTTTATGTTTGGATAAAAAATATATACTCCAAAAAGCCTAAGCTCTTATAGAAATCTGATGTTTATGGGTTTCGGATTATTTTTGGAAGAGTTTAAGTTAAAATTTTGAAATAAGAAAGTAACACAAAAGCAATAACTTTGCAACCTATAAACTGATTCTAAGGTTGTTTAGGGATCTTTCAACTATGAAACATAAAGTAACACCCTCAAATCTTCACTCTTAAACACAAAGTAAGAATACAAAGAGTTTAAGATCACTAAGAAGCTCACAAATTATATTTTTCACAAAGAAAACATGGTTTACAACTCACTCATGCCCTAAAGTTCTGGCATAATGAGCTTATTTATAGGCATGGAATATTGGAATACAAATTATTCTACAACTTTATACTTTGCTTAAGTTGTATAACCATGACTCTTGCATTCTCTATGATTTTCACCCATCTAGCTAAGGTGGACAATTACTAGAAAGACTGATAAGTCCATTACAATGCTTAATTTAAACTTCAATAAAGCTAGCTAGACCACTTATTATAACCGAATTTAAATCAAGTGAACAAATTCAATTATTTAGGTGAAAAACTCCATTAAAAAAAACATGCTAAATTCATTAAAAATCATGTCAACATTTTAATATTCAATGTACACTAAATATATTATGGAATGGGGCTTAAAAACAAATCTAATGGATTGTCTTAAGAATGCAATATATTTAACTTGGATTTGACCTTCTTTTTCATCTTCTTGAATCATACTAGGGTAAGAGTTGGATAGGGTCAGTTATTGATAGGGGAGGGTAAGGGTCAAGTAGGGATAATTATTGTCAAGCTCATAGGGGGGGGGGGGGGGGGGGGGGGGGGGGACAGTGCAATAAAACTAATAACAAGCATTAATCAATGTCTATCAATGATCGTCTTCAATTTTTTAACACAAAACCTACAGGTGAGACTGACTATAGTATAAGGGTACATGTTAGACAAAATGACATTGAGGATACAAGAGAGATCTTTGAAAAATATAGGGCACTCAAGGAGAATTTCCTAATATATTATGTAAAACTTATCAGTTATGCTAATATTTACATCGTTATAAGATAACTAAAAAGGGTAGTAAACAACAATAAAAAATATAGTTAATATTGGTTTTTAGTCCCTCAAAGATTATACCCAAAATATTATGGTCAAAGATGAATTCAAGAACAAATCTTGGGATTTCTTAATGCTTTGGGATATGAAGAATTGATGATAAAAATGGAGAGAATTGTAGGTATTTGTGAATGTAATAGACTATAGTTCATGAATAATTTATGGTATGAAGGTTATAGGAAAAGAAAAAGAGTTCATGCGAGGTTGGGAAGATTCTTAGGTGGTGGAACTTTACGCAGTGTGCAATAAAATTGTGCAACAAGCAATAAATTTGCCAACACGCTAAGCAAATTGCATGAGACGCGAAGGCTTCATGTAATGCGCATGTTTATGCAGCCCAATATTATTTTGGTTTATGTAATACTTACCTTAAGATATACTTTTGAGTATTTAAGCTTATTAAACAAGTTTAAGCATATTTTCAAATTTATAAACCAATGAGCCCATGTAATATTAATTTTAATGAGATATTTAAAGAAGATTTTTAGACCAAATTTTTTCGACAATGATTTTGATCAATCTTTCAACACATTCTCTTAGTTTGAACCAAGTTGATGAATCTGTATATTTATATCTTTGGACCATAAAAAAGGAGACATGATTTAGACAACTGTTAATTTATTATAGTGAGTAAAAATCACAACTAACATTGACTATTGAGTTTTTAATCTCCATACTAAATTATAAATTAAGTAATTTAAGAATGTTAAGATTTTAAAATTTCTCATTCGTCAAAACTAAGTCTAATAAGAACAATTATTATTCTAAAATTGAAAAATCTATTAGTTAATTTTAACATCTATATTTTTTAAACTTTTATATGTCACCTTTTAGCAAAGAGAAAATAAACATCTTATTTCCTACCCTTAAAAGAGACAAGGTTCACTTTACCATAAAAATTGTAAAATAAACTTATTAGTGTATATTGAATGGGAAATTAAAAACTCTCGATCTTACCATTAATGTGAACGTTGATACTTTTTTCTTTTCAATCAAAGGTGAGCCAATTCAAAAGAAATTCATTTTTTAAATGCCTCTCTTGAGATATTTTTCCTATTATTTTTGTTAACTCTGTGTGTTTTTTGTTATGAACATTTGATATATTTTGAAGGCTTATAATATGATTATTATAAACTTTTTAATGTATTTGAGCCTCATAGTTTGATCCTAGTTTTGCTTGTGGCGCGCGAGTTGCATGGCAAACATTATAGTATTGAAAATCTTGACTAAGTATTTAGTACTTTTACTATACATGCCAAAAATTTGAACTTATATGGCCTTATTTTTTTAATGAATTTATATTAATTTCACTTATTTTTTGTAAGAACATATTTGTACTTTTTTTCTAAAACTAGTTGGACCACCATGTGCGTCGTAGCATGCAGCAACCAACTCGGTTTTTATGAATTTATAATAACTATTTGTGTATTGAATATAAATATTTACTAATGTATATCATATAAAATATTAAGCATTTTTTTTATTTTGCATACAATAATTTACAATATATATAAAGAAAACATACAAATATACATATGAACTTGTATACCATATTGTAATAAAACAAACATTTCTAAAATATATCATTCATGTTATGTATCAATATATTGTACAAAATTACAAACATTTTTACGTGTAAATTTACTAAATTTATTTGATATTTGTTGCAATAATTGTTCATTGTTTTACTCTTCTAGTTTTAACTGCTAGTAATTGTAATCTCCAACATCGATGTTGTATATTTGTTGGAGAAATTTGATTGCCTATCAAGCACCATTTTGTTGATAGGCATCAAGTCAAGTAGTAGATGTTCCAATAAACCTCACATCACTTGAAGTATTAGGAATACCATGTAGATCGACATATACTTTCATCTCATCATCTATTACCGCATGAATTCCATACTCTTCTCTTGGCAATCCTAATTGTGTTAGTACATCATAGAGTATTATTTTGATATTTACTTCTATTACTCGACGCGGTTCTTCCATTGAGGTTTAGCAAGACTATATTGTAAAAATATGTACAAAGTTATTGGATAGAATGTAAAGTTAATTAAAAACTTTTCTATGCATATTTATAAAGAAGATATAGGACTATTATATGTATACATGATAAGTATACATTTTGTATAATTGTTTAAAGGTAGGTGCATTGTAAAATACATGTCAAATAAGTAGATATTATATCAATAGGATTACATGTGTTTTGTAACAGTATATGTGTCATGTAGATAATAGGAGGTTTTTTTGTGAAGACTGATCATATTTGGAAATAATACTTAAGGGAAAAAGAATCTCATGACTATTTGATTACAAAATTTTAAAAAATGTAGCATAACGATAGGATTATTATATGCGTATATGATGTGAATGCATTTAGTTTACATGTCTGAAGGTAGATGTTTTTAAAACTACATGTCAAATAAGCAAATATTACATTATTATGATTACATGTGTTTTGTAAAAGTAGATATGTGATGTATGTAATTTGTCAATGTTTCTGTAAGAACATTTCATATTAAGAAATAAGACTTAAAGGAAAAAAACTTCATAAATATTTGCTTACAATATTTAAGAGAATGTAGTATAGCGGTGGGATAATTATATGTGTACTTAATATGAATACTTTTTGCTTACATATCTAAAGGTTATGAATATTTTATTATGGTATTTAAGGAAATATAGAAATATCAGTGGTCTAAAGTGTTTGGTAAGAACATATCATATTAAGAGATTATTCTTAAGGGACAAAGAACACTTTGTATGTTATAGGTAAATTCCTTTTTTTAAAATAAAAAAATGACTTTTCTAAACATAGGTAGTATTCATGTCGTTAGGTACATGCTAACATACTTTAAGATATATAAAAACAAATCTTACAAAGGTAGTAATTTGATGAAGTTCTATAGCTACATAAATTATTTATAGACAATGACGTCCAGTGTATAGCATACAGTTCTAGTTCAAGGTTCGATACTCACAACGCGCTTAGCTTTCCACCGTTGTTGTTGAGAATCTTCTCCAAGTGTATATAGAGTCAATTCTATTCTTAAGGTCTTGTCATGGAGTGCTCTTATGCGGTTGTTAATAAGAGACCTTTGATCTTAAAAAAAAGTATTTTAGTGTTAGACTTTATATTTAATATTGAATATTCAATATAATTATAGAATTAAAGTTAATAATACTTGTAAAGATAGTGTAGCCATTTTGTGAGCATCTGCACTTAAAACTTGTTTAGCAAGATGGTTAAATAGTGTAATTGGTATGCTTCTGCTTGCATCTTCAAAATCAAGGTGTAAAATACACCTGATATTGAATTACAAATGTTGCTAATACTTTATGCAAATTTGTAAGTGAAATATATAGTATTAATATTATGGGTTCGTTTGATTTTTAATCGAGGTTCAGATGTTCCAATATGTGGCCTTGTAGTAGATGTGCGTGTGAAAGTAGTATCTCTTGCACCATCGTTTCTCCTGTTACAGACATTGCAAGCAGTACATATGATGTTATTCTTGTTGGTGATGTCGGTAACTCTTTCTATAATCCACACAGTTGTGCCTGACTAGTGTGGCAATTTTTGTTTAGTATAAACAAATTGACATTTTTTTAAGATTATTGATATAGTTGTAATTTATTATAGTTCTCACTAACCTTTTGTTCTTGAATAAGATTAATTGGGATCGACAAATCAGTATGTTGGGAGCTTTGTCCTGGATCTTTTACAAACCTTCTTAATATATGAGCAATGTCATTTGCGTGGTTTGTAGCCCTACAATTTAAAATGATAATTATCTGTGTGTTCTTTATGCATATGTAATTTGCATGTAATCTGTAGAGTAGCTTACTAGTCACGAAGCAGTTGTGCAGCAGGAGTGTTGGGATTTATCTTAGTTGTAGAAGGAAAATTTGTGTTAAATACTTCACCTATAAGATAATATTATATGATAAGTAAAGAAAGATAGACACACACATACATACATACACATATGTACGTGTGCGCACGCGCTTGCGCGCGTACACACACACACACTTATATATATATATATTAGTATTATAATATTGCAATAGTAATACATTGAATCTTGTATTTCATATCTTTGAAAGGAGACCCTTTAACTCGTGAAACTTCTACAATAGGCAAGGAATGTATAATTTGGGCAATTTCCTTGGCTTCTTTGTTAACTAATGTGTTCCATACTGATAATTGGACATGTTGTAACCTAATATTTTTATTGTAATACATAATTTTAGATTGTAATCAATATCAATATGGAACACATTAGTTGACAATGAATATTATAATCAATATTAGTATCGTAATACCTAATATAACCAATATTATAATCAAAGTTACATAGAATTATTTATTTATAAACTCTTACTCAGAGTCCAACAGTTCTATTCTACGTACTGGGTAAGATATTCATGTATCTCCTTTATGGAACATAACTTTCTGATGCACATGAATTGCTATAACAGTAATATCTAGTAAAAACAATATAGAAAATGAAATGTTAAAATTACTTTCATTTACAAATTTTCATGTTTGAAGACATTAATGTGATATTAGGGTAAGTGTAGTACCTATTCGATCATTTTTATTAATGTAATTTGCAACTGGAATAAGAGGCACAAGAAATGATGTTGTTTCCAGTGTATTTCTTATTTCTTTGATGTGTGTTCTTAAGTTGATAACCATTTGGTAAATTTGGTTATTTTTTACAAACATCTCCGAGATTCGGGTAATTGTGGGATTGTTATTTCATATTCTCTTCGTTGGACAAGAATATCCTTGAACAACTCAATATCTTGTCCAAATACAACAACTTTCATCTATATACTCTGAAATTAAAAATGCAAAAATACATCTGATTAACAAGAACTTCAAGTCGTTCAATTATCATATCAAGTATTTGAATTATTTCATATTGTAAAATGTAACTGTAGAGTCCCTTAGGTTTTGAGTGATGACAAACAGAAACAAGTTACATTAACCATTGCGAATAATTGGCTGGAAACCAGCTGGAATTGAACACTGTTTTCCTAGACAAGTTATTACTTATTTATGTTATTCATTTAACTAACTTGTCTATATGTAGGAAATGGTTGGATGTAAATTGATTTATGTACTGGTGGGAAACCAGTAGGAACTGTTTCCTGACTGCTATGCTAAAAAGCAGTCACATACTCTTTATTGTACATTAACCATGTTACATGTGCAGTAGTTAAGTTGATTCCAAGACTTGGAGCATCGAGGCCTTTCGAAGACATTCGAAGAAAGATACATTGCTCAAAATGGAAGTATTCAAGGAAGATTCAAGTCTTGAAGATTACATGAAGAAAAGAAGATTTGTACTTTAATGCTTAAATCATGTAATGTGCTCCGTAGTATGACTTGCATATTTGGGTAAAATAAGTGCTTATAAGTGTATTGAGTTATATTATGAATTCTGGTACAAAGCTGGAACAAAATTCATAACATACTCAATTCAGGGAACCAGGTTGAGGAACCAGGTTCACTGTACAGAGTATCTGAGCCGCATGTTTTGAGAAAAATAAAAGATTTTGTAAAAATACTTTTTTAAAGAATTATTCTAAAAATATCCTAAGCAGCTGGAGATTAGATGATAATATTATGGTTACCTAAAAACTAGGAGTATCTATCTTATTTGATTCTATCTTTATGATTAAATCAAATAAGATAAATACTTTCCTAAAATCACGCTATTACTTGCTCATCAAGTTTATGTGATTTAAGGAAACTAGGGTTTTTGTATCCAAGTATATAAACCCATCTAGTCTCTCATATTCTGATAAGTCTCTTTGGAATTAAAAAGGAGTATTTTTTAGAGTCATATACACTTAAGCACAAAAGTCTATTCATCGAGTCATATACAAGAGCACTATTAGAGCTTAAACATTTTCTCTTAATTAGCTTTTAGAAGTGAGATTAAAAGAGAACATTTGATTTTGTCAAAGCCTTCAACAGAGGGGTTGAAAGGCTGGGTGAGTGTTTGTGAGTTCAAACATAAGGGGCTTACTAGTGTAAGTCAAGCGCACATTCGGAGTAGAGTATGGGGTATACTGGTTCCCGGAGTAGGGAAACAGTAGAGCGTCTGTGTTCTTTATTTTTCGGAGTAGATTAATAAAGAAGCATAGGGTAGGAGGACGTAGGCCATAGTTCGATGAACCTCATTAAATCTTGTGTTTTCTTTATTGCCTTTCGTACATTCCGCTGCTTACAGGAACCAGTCCAACTGGTTCCTCTCATAGATCGAAAAGAAAGAAAAATAGGCCAAAGCTCTTTAACACTCAATCCCCCCCCCCCTCCCCCCCCCCCCCCCCCCCCCCCCCCCTCTTGAGTGCTCTAAAACCTTCAGTAACTCTTTATTTTCATAAGTTGTTGTAACTTTGTTGATCCACTGCAAGATGTTGTAAGAGGATGTTTACGTACTAACGTGGCTGTTGTTGTGAAGTTTCTGCTCTACTCTGTTAAGTCGCCATGTGCTTTTCTTTGAAAAGCCATGCTTGTCCTGAGAAAAATAAATTATGCAAAACTATAATCATTTTTGTTAATGGAATATACAAAATGTACATAAAACTAAATCATGCGAACTATAGTCTATTTTGTTAATATAATACACACAATCTACATAATGTCAAATGTAGCATATATAAATACTTAGTACAAAACAGGAATAAAGGCATACGTAACAACAATTCTTAATGTAATAGACAAAATGTACACAAAAATAAATTATGCAAACTATAATTTCTTTTCTTTCGTATAGAGCATGTGTTTTTGCATAATTGTTAGACGTATGTTTTTACAAAATACAAGCTTGCTTCATTATTTTGCAGCAGATATAAGTCATGAAGAAGTAAGAAAAAAACATAGGGAAAAAAGTGTAGTTAATTATGATTCTTAATATATTACATAATATCAAAACAAAAAAAGTATGCAAACTATACTCCGTGTTCTTCAGTTTACAAAACATATGTTTTTTGCATAATTATTCTACAAAATGCTAACTTGCTTCAATTTTTCATAGCAAACAATATTTTTTGTTTGTCTCCATTTGTCAGGTGCTGAAATTTTTGGCTTTATAAATATTATAACAACACTTCCTATTTTGTAAGAGATAGAACAACATATAATTGTCCATGAAAAAATACTTGTTGTGGTAAATACATGCCAACTCGATCTAAGGTTTGTCCCTGAGATTTATTTATTGTCATCGCAAAACTCAATTTAATTGGAAATTGTTTACGCTTGAATCTGAAAGGGTATTTATCTGCCATTGATGGTTATAGTGGTATACGTGGTACAAAAACGTGTTCACCTATGTGATGTCTAGTAGTAATTTCTGCATCAATAACATTTGGATACAACGCCTTACATATCAACCTTGTACCATTGCATAACCCTTGGATCCAAATTGCATAGCACGATAATTGGACTATTTTTCTTCAAATTAGTCGATGGGGTGGAAGACCTATTGGGCTAAGAGTATTGAGAAATTCAAGAGGGTATAGCTCTGTTGAATCATCGACTCTTGAATTGAAACTCTTGTATTCATATGCTACCTACATGTTGCAACAATAGAATAGAGTTGATTTTGTTAGCATCTGCATTCTTAGGAGTTAAATTTTTTTTCTTCATCATAAGGATGGGATCTTGATCATTTCTAGAAATCTCAGGAAAGACACTTCTAATCAACATGGAAATCGATGACTGGTCATTGTTGTAAGGGATGACAAAGACATGGGAAATGTTACGTCCTTCCCATCATTAAAAGGAGGTGAACCATTACCGATGTTTAATACATAATCGCAAAAAGTTGGATCATGAATCACCCTCATGTTTTCAGTCAAGCGTATCTTTCGGAACTTTTCCCACAGAGGAGATATGACAAAGCTGGTGTCAAAGGAGCATATGGTAGGAGGACGTAGGCCATAGTTGGCTGAACCTTATTAAATCTTGTGTTTTCTTTATTACCTTTAGTACATTTCGCTGCTTACAAGAACCAGCCCAACTGGTTCTTCTCATAGATCGAGAAGAAAGAAAAATAGGCCAAGGCTACTTAACACTCAATTCACCACCCTCCCCCCTCTTGAGTGCTCTAAAACCTTCAATTGGTATCAGAGCCTAGGCTTCTTACAAGAGTAACATCTAGAGAAGTCAAGCATGAGTACTCAAGATCTAAATACTATGTGCTATGACAACAAGACACCAAAGTTCAACGGAAATAACTATACTTGGTGGAAGAATATGGTCAAGAATGTAATCATGGGAATTGATTATGAATGTTGGCTAGTTTTCAAGAATGGTCCCAACATCATCCTCAAGACAGATGCTGAGGGAAACCTGGTTCCTTAGAAAGACAGTGAATTAGTATCTGCTGATTATAAACTGCTGGAGAAAAATGCCAAAGTTATGTCAATTCTACAATAGGTTATAGGTGAGAATGAAATAAACCGGATCTCAGGTTGTAGCAATGCAAAAGAGATTTGGGATACCCTCGAACTTGCTTTTGAGGGAACCAGTGAGGTATAAAGGTCCAAAATTAATTTACTTATGTCTAAGTATGAGCTGTTTACTATGAATAAAAATGAAAAGATTAATGATTGTTTTCGTAGATTTATGACAATCATCAATGATCTTAGATCTCTTGGTAAGAACTTTTCTGATGAGGATATTGTGAGAAAAGTTTTGCGCAATTTGACAGATGCATGGACAGCCAAAGTAACAGCAGTCTATGAAGCAAAAAATCTATCCACCTTGTCTCTAGAACAGTTGATCGGCTCCCTCATGACTCATGAGATGTTGATTGACTCTAAGTCTGAGAAAGAACCAGCCAGAGGCATGGCTCTTAAGGGAACAGTAGAAGAGGAAGAAGATGAGATTGGCCTGATTGCTAAAAGATTTGAGAGATCACTTCGTGACCAGAGGAAGAACTTCAAAGGTAAGAGTTTTAAGAAGTCTAACCTCTCTTCTGTAGGTTACTTCAAGTGTGGTGATAAGGGACATCTTATTCGAGATTGTCCTAGGTGGAAGGATAAATAGTCCTAATCCGGAGATAAACGAGCCTTCAAGAATGCTATGATAGCATCCATGTGGGGTGAGTCTGATTCAGGGTCTGATGAGGATGAAGAATCACCTAACTCTGATGTTTGCTTAACCGCCTTTGTAAACATTAAGGGAAACAACACTAATCCAGGAACCAAAGGGGGAACCAGTACATTCAGAAAATGCTTGATGGTAAAGAAGGATGTACTACATGAACACAAGTTAAACTTAAAACAAGTTAGAGAAGATATGCATGAATATGATAGAGATAATATGATTGCTTGTATTGACTCTTTATTAGATAAATGCTATAAATTGGGTGAAACTTACATTACTGGCAAAAAAGAGCTTAAAGAAAAACGTGTTGACTGTGAAATTGCTGTTGCTAGTTGTGACTACCTTGAAGAAGTTTGCCAAGATCTGAAAAATCAAGTGGAAGAGCTAGAAGTTGAATTGGACAAGTATAAAGTGGAACTGGAAAAGGCAAGATCTTCTAAACCTGACTATCCTAGTGATGGTGAAGAAGATTTGACCTCCAGGTTCCCCAGAGACTTATCAACCACTAGTGAATCTCTTGATCTTTCAACAGCTAGGGGTAAAGCAAATTCCTGTAGCAGAACTTCTTTGTTGAAAGCCTTTGAGATATTGGCTTGCAACTTGGAAGATTCTAACAAGGAAATTACTTCATTAAAGCTGCTCAGGTCAGTGTCTCCCCTTCGGGTACCAGCATAGAAATTAGTGATGTAATAAATAAATATGAAAATACTATTTGTGAATTGCATGCTGAAATCTATCAATTGAAAAAGGGCAAGCTGCCAGTAGTTGTTGACATGACTATTGACTCTATGGTTTCAAAGCTTAATTTACAACTTGAAGCCTTAAAAAGCAATTTTGATTTTCTAAAAGAGAAAAATGAGTTGTTGACTAAGACTCTTGAAACCAGAGAAAAGGAACTTCATGAGAGTCATAGACATGTTGAAAAATTATTGACTGCACAGGAAACTTTGAGTTTTTTAACCTCATCGAAAGGTAACGAAGGGAAGGTTGGTCTTGGATATACCAGACAGAGAACCAGGACTAACTGGTCCCCCAGAGAAACCACATGGATTAAAGAATTCAAAAGAGGTAAGTATGTTATGACTAAAGAAATGGTTGTTTACTATCATTGTGGTATGAGTGGACACAAGATTCATGAATGTCCAGCTAGAAGGAACAGTGTGAATAAGAACAATAAACATATGGAATTAGTTTGGAGAAGAAACGATCAACAAGAGCTTATTGTTGTTGAAAAGGAACCCAAGGATATTTGGGTTCCTAAATCTAATGTTTAATTTGTTCTTGCAGGCTAAAGTGAAGGGAAGTACCTATTGGTATTTGGACAGTGGGTGCTCAAGACACATGTCCAGGGATGAGAAGCAATTCCTTTCACTAGTAGCCTTTGATGGTGGAAGTGTCACCTTTGGAGATAACAGCAAAGGAACCATCACTGGTTTAGGTAAAGTAGGTAAGACACTTTCAAATGCAATTGATGATGTGTATTATGTTTAAGGCTTACAATATAATCTTTTGAGTATTTCTCAATTATGTGACAAAGGTAATAGAGTTGAGTTCCAAGCCAATCTTTGTCATATAATTAACTCTCTAACAGGCAAGCTTGTGTGTGAGGGAATCAGGAAACATGATGTTTACATTACCTTTCTGGATAAAATTCCTCAAGACAAGTCTGTTTGTTTGAGAGCTGTGTCTGACAATAATCAATGGATTTGGCATAAGAGATTTAGACATGCTAGCTTGACACTCTTGAATAAACTAAGATCTCGTGACTTGGTGGTAGGACTCCCTAACATCACGTACGAGGCAGATAAAGTTTGTTCAGAATGTGTCAAAGGGAAACATGTCAAGATCTCTTTTAAGCCTAAAACAGTTTTGAGTACCAGCAGACCCTCGACCTTGTACACATTGATTTATGTGGTCCCATGAGAGTACAAAGTCGAAGAGGTCATAGATATGTCTGTATTATGGTTGATGATTATTCCAGGTACACTTGGGAGATAATGCTACATTCAAAAGATGAAACATTTAATGAGTGGATAGCATTGGTGAAGCAGGTTGAGAACCAGCTTTCTCACAAGCTGGTCTAGGTAAGATCAGACCATGGTACTGAATTTGATAATGCTAACTTTGTTGATTATTGCAGGAAACAAGGAGTTAGTCATAACTTCTCAGCCCCCAGAACACCACAACAAAATGGTGTTGTTGAAAGAAAGAATAGAACTCTTGAGGAAATAGCGAGGACAATGCTCATTGAGAGTGGTCTCCCCATGAGTTTCTGGGGTAAAGTTGTTGACATTTCTTGCTATATACTAAATAGAGGTCTCATTAGACCAAAGTTAAATAAGACTCCCTATGAACTCCTTAAAGGTCGAAAGCCTAATATTGCATACTTTCATGTCTTTGGATGCAAATGCTATGTACATAATAATGGGAAGAACCAGCTAGATAAATTTGATCCTAGGAGTGATGAAGGAATCTTTCTTGGATATTCTGCTCAAAGCAAAGCATATATAGTCTTTAATAAGATGACTTTGTGTATTGAGGAAAGTGTTCATGTCATTTTTGATGAATTTAAAATGTCTTCTGAGATTGTGCAGGTACAACCTGATGAAATGATTGGACTGATGGAGTTTACGGGGAACCATGACACTGGTTCTCTAAGTGAAGTACAAGCAGTTCTAGGCTCTCCTAATGCTTAACTAGATGATGATGGTGAAAATCCTAGAGAAGAAAATGAGAACAACGAGAATTCAAAAGGAGAACCAAGACCTAATGGCTTCCCAAGTGACAGACAGGTAAATAGTTCAGGGGGAATGGATGAAGAGGCCTCCTCTGAACCTGAGGTAAGTGATGTTAATGGAAACAACGTGAACATGAACTCTTCTGGTTCTACAGAAGAAGAAGTGATTCACGATCATGCTGGTTCCCAACCTAATGAAGAAGCACAAAATGATTTCACTTTTAAAAGTTATAAATACCTACCCTCTCATCCCCCAGATCAGATCATTAGTAACATTAACAAGGGAATTCAAACGAGAAGAAATGTTTTTCAAAACTTTTGTGCTTTTTATTCCTTCCTGTCTAGTGCAGAGCCAACTAACTACAAAATGGCTTTGACCGATCCTAATTGGGTTCTAGCAATGCAAGATGAATTAAATCAGTTTCATAGGAACCAGGTTTGGCATCTTGTATCTAGACCAAAGGACAGGTCAGTCATTAGTACAAAATGGGTCTTCAGAAACAAATTGGATGACCTAGGTACAATAGTCAGAAATAAAGCAAGGCTAGTGGTGCAAGGGTACAATCAACAAGAAGGAATTGACTATGATGAAACTTTTGCACCTGTAGCTAGACTAGAGGCCATTAGAATTTTGATTGCTTATGCTGCTCACATGAATATGAAATTGTTTAAGACTGCCTTCCTAAATGGCTACTTGAAGGAAGAGGTATATGTAGAGCAGCCACCTGGTTTTGAGGACAAGCTGTTCCCACATCATGTATACGAGCTGGACAAAGCGTTATATGGATTGAAACAAGCTCCAAGAGCTTGGTATGAAAGGTTGTCTACATTTTTGATGGAGAATGAAAAAAAGAGAGGAACAGTGGATAAGACATTATTCATCAAAACCAGAGGGAACCACTTAATTATAGTACAAATTTATGTTGATGACATTTTATTTGGTGCTACTAATCAGGTACTATGTGATGAGTTTGCTAATCTTATGCAGAGTGAGTTTGAGATGAGCATGATGGGAGAATTAGGATTCTTCCTAGGATTGCATATTAAGCAAATGGAAAATGAAATCATGATTCATTAGTAAAAGTACTTAAAAGAGTTGCTGAAGAAACTTGGCATGGAGAACAGCAAGGCTTATGATACACCTGTTCCCACATCCACTAAATGAGATTCTAATCTAAAGGGAAAAGATGTTGAAGCCTCACTATATAGAGGGATGATTGGCTCCCTCCTTTATCTAACAGCAAGTAGGCCTAACATTGTGTTCTCTGTTGGATTATGTGTCAGGTTTCAAAGCAATCCAAAAGAGTCTCATTTGAAGGTTGTTAGAAGGATACTTAGATATCTTGTGGGAACAACAGATCTGTGCTTGTGGTACCCCAAAGGTAGTTCAATTGATCTTAATGGGTACACAAATGCAGATTATGCTGGTTTTCTTGTTGATAGGAAGAACACTTTAGGTATGGCACACTTTCTTGTCTCTTGCCTAATTTCTTGGGGTTCTAAAAAGCAAAATTCAGTGGCTTTATCCACAGTAGAGTCAGAGTATATTGCTGCAGCTTCATGTTGTTCCCAGTTACTATGGATAAGGAACCAGCTGAAGGATTTTGGTGTTGTTTATGATAGTGTTCCTATCTATTGTGACAACACTAGTGCTATTAATATTTCAAAGAATCATGTCCAACATTCCAAAACCAAACACATTGAGATAAGACATCACTTCTTAAGAGACAATGTGGAGAAAGGTTTGGTGGAGTTGTTGTTTTGTAAAAGTGAAGATCAGATCGCTAATATCTTCACAAAACCTTTGTGTCGAGAGTCTTTTTGTAAGTTAAGAGTCTTATTAGGTCTAGTTAGATTTTAGGTCTTTGGCTTCAATTACTTCCCTCAATGATTGACTAGAATGGTATTCTTTTGTATAGTATGTGTATATACCTATGTCGAAATCTTTCAAGTTTTGTGTAAATGGTTCAAGATCCTAAAAGGGTTGAGAATTATTGGTGCAAGAAACAGGTAAAATCAGGCTAAGTTACCAAAAATAGGGTGACGTGATCCTGTATAGGTACCGGCAAAGGGAAACATTAGATCAGCTCAGATATGTCATCCGATTAATATCTTTATATTTTTTGGAAGATTACTATAAGATATTTTCCTTTTGGAAGGGAATAATCTTATTTCAGGTATTTGACCTATTGATCAAGGCAATATATCACATGCCTAAATTTTAGGTCGGTTGAGATATTCAAGGCAAAGAATCATTGCCGAAACTGATTTCAATTTTTAAATTTTGTGCCGTTGCTCTTCTTGGCTTAACCGACTTATTTTTTCCCCTATCTTCTCTCCTCTTTCTGTGCTATAAATATATGATCTATAACCCCTTGTGCAGCTCACAACTCTCATCATCATTTGAAATTCTCTCTCTTTCTTGTGCTCTATTCAAAATTCTCTACTCACAACAGTTATTGTTCATCACCGTCGTCTTCAATCCTTGATCTTCAACTGTATAATCGCCATGGGTAAGAAATCAAGCGCATCCAAAAGAAGCAAGGGAAGGGGACATGCAAGTGATTCCTCACAATCTCAGGGAAACACTGATGTGACTCCTTACTCTCCTCACCTTGGTCAAAATCCAACCAAACCACCACCCAATTTCACTTCCACAACTTCATCACCCATAAAATTACCAACCACCATCCTTGATCCACCACAAGAATCTACCTCACCACCAAAATCAACCCAACCAAAATCACAACAAACCGTGCTTGTTACCGATCCTTCAGAAGCTGATGGTTCCATCATCAAGGAAATAGCTTAGTCTCAGGGGGAACATCAACATGAAGCATGAAGAACCTTAAGCCAAGAGTTGGAAGATATCAGTCAGAGTGTAGGGGATGATGAAGTACAGATCACTGGTCACAAGGAGGGGACATTCACTGAAGAAGTCCTGGTGGTAGGGTAACTCGGTCTTTAGTGAAGAAGATTATTGAGGAAGTTCCAGAGGATCAGTCCACTAGTTCTGCTCAAGGAACCAAGAGGAAACGGGTACTAGCAAGAACCCCTCGCACTACAAAAGGTACATCTGTAGAATCTCTAACTACTAGTTCTACTGATTTAAATGCTCGATTGGTTCTTTCTGGTTGTCGGGTTGAGAAGAGATATTTTGATGCGCCTGCTCTGTTTGAGTTTAAAAGTTTGATTGAGTATCAAGGATGGATGCCTTTGTTTTATTGTAGTGTTGCTAATGTGTCCGAGGTTAGAAACTTTTATGTGAATTTGAAACAGTTGCCTGATATGTCTGTTGGTTCTCGTGTGAATGATGTGGATGTAAGCTTGTCTGTTGCCACTTTGTCTAGCATGTTAAGGGTGCCCAGGGATGGGTTTGATAAGTATTCTAGTGATTGGTGGCCCGTGTTGGTAGGGGTCACTCTTGATGAGATTTATGAGCATTTGTTTGGAGGAAAGATGTCCAAGAAACCAGGTGTCTTTAAATCTGCTAATTTGAAGGAACCAGTAATGCTGGTTCTGCATTCGTTGTGCAACAAGGTCTTGATACCATGGGCTCAAGGAAGGGGAACAGTACGCATCATGGAGATGGTTCTGATGTATCTCATGATGAAGAGAATTAAGATTAATCTCCCCTCCTTGATGCTGGATCACATTATGAATTATTATGGTTCATCTCACCATTCTCTGCCTTATGGTTCTATCATTACTCAATTGCTTTTGGATAACAATGTTACTATGAGTGGGTCCACCGTGCCTGTCACGGTGTTCACAAAAGCAATCCTGAAGCTAAAGGGTCTTGACATAAGTGGTGATATGTTAAGTTTTAAGCTTGAGGAACCAACAGAGGAGATGAGGCCCCCATCAAAGAAGAAGAAGAAGGTAGAGGAACCAGCAGGTCAGGAAATGATTCTGAAATGGTTGGAGAATCAGGAGGATATGCTGAGAAAGATAATCAGTTAGTCTTTGGAACTAGTTAGCTTCACTAACTTGTTCATTTGAGTCTTGAGTCTGTTGGTTGTACTCAAATTTATTTGAGTACTTAATTGGAGTTTTTTTATGTTTCTAACTTGATTGGTTGCAGGAACTTCAATTAGTTTGTCATCATCAAAAAGGGGGAATTTGTTGAGTCCCTTAGGTTTTGAGTGATGACAAACGGAAACAGGTTACAATAAGCATTGCGAATAATTGGCTGGAAACCAGCTGGAATTGAACACTGTTTTCCTAGACAAGTTATTACTTATTTATGTTATTCATTTAACTAACTTGTCTACATGTAGGAAATGGTTGGATGTAAATTGATTTATGTACTGGTGGGAAACCAGTAGGAACTGTTTCCTGACTGCTATGCTAAAAAGCAGTCACATACTCTTTATTGTACATTAACCATGTTACATGTGCAGTAGTTAAGTTGATTCCAAGACTTGGAGCATCGAGGCCTTTCGAAGACATTCGAAGAAAGATACATTGCTCAAAATGGAAGTATTCAAGGAAGATTCAAGTCTTGAAGATTACATGAAGAAAAGAAGATTTGTACTTTAATGCTTAAATCATGTAATGTGCTCCGTAGTATGACTTGCATATTTGGGTAAAATAAGTGCTTATAAGTGTATTGAGTTATATTATGAATTCTGGTACAAAGCTGGAACAAAATTCATAACATACTCAATTCAGGGAACCAGGTTGAGGAACCAGGTTCACTGTACAGAGTATCTGAGCCGCATGTTTTGAGAAAAATAAAAGATTTTGTAAAAATACTTTTTTAAAGAATTATTCTAAAAATATCCTAAGCAGCTTGAGATTAGATGATAATATTATGGTTACCTAAAAACTAGGAGTATCTATCTTATTTGATTCTATCTTTATGATTAAATCAAATAAGATAAATACTTTCCTAAAATCACGCTATTACTTGCTCATCAAGTTTATGTGATTTAAGGAAACTAGGGTTTTTGTATCCAAGTATATAAACCCATCTAGTCTCTCATATTCTGATAAGTCTCTTTGGAATTAAAAAGGAGTATTTTTGAGAGTCATATACACTTAAGCACAAAAGTCTATTCATCGAGTCATATACAAGAGCACTATTAGAGCTTAAACATTTTCTCTTAATTAGTTTTTAGAAGTGAGATTAAAAGAGAACATTTGATTTTGTCAAAGCCTTCAACAGAGGGGTTGAAAGGCTGGGTGAGTGTTTGTGAGTTCAAACATAAGGGGCTTACTAGTGTAAGTCAAGCGCACATTCGGAGTAGAGTATGGGGTATACTGGTTCCCGGAGTAGGGAAACAGTAAAGCGTCTGTGTTCTTTATTTTTCGGAGTAGATTAATAAAGGAGCATAGGGTAGGAGGACGTAGGCCATAGTTGGATGAACCTCATTAAATCTTGTGTTTTCTTTATTGCCTTTCGTACATTTCGCTGCTTACAAGAACCAGCCCAACTGGTTCTTCTCATAGATCGAGAAGAAAGAAAAATAGGCCAAGGCTACTTAACACTCAATCCCCCCCCCCCCCCCCCCCCCCCTCTTGAGTGCTCTAAAACCTTCAGTAACTCTTTATTTTCATAAGTTGTTGTAACTTTGTTGATCCACTGCAAGAAGTTGTAAGAGGATGTTTACGTACTAACGTGGCTGTTGTTGTGAAGTTTCTGCTCTACTCTGTTAAGTCGCCATGTGCTTTTCTTTGAAAAGCCATGCTTGTCCTGAGAAAAATAAATTATGCAAAACTATAATCATTTTTGTTAATGGAATATACAAAATGTACATAAAACTAAATCATGCGAACTATAGTCTATTTTCTTAATATAATACACACAATCTGCATAATGTCAAATGTAGCATATATAAATACTTAGTACAAAACAGGAATAAAGGCATACGTAACAACAATTCTTAATGTAATAGACAAAATGTACACAAAAATAAATTATGCAAACAAAAATTTCTTTTCTTTCGTATAGAGCATGTGTTTTTGCATAATTGTTAGACGTATGTTTTTACAAAATACAAGCTTGCTTCATTATTTTGCAGCAGATATAAGTCATGAAGAAGTAAGAAAAAAACATAGGGAAAAAAGTGTAGTTAATTATGATTCTTAATATATTACATAATATCAAAACAAAAAAAGTATGCAAACTATACTCCGTGTTCTTCAGTTTACAAAACATATGTTTTTTGCATAATTATTCTACAAAATGCTAACTTGCTTCAATTTTTCATAGCAAACAATATTTTTTGTTTGTCTCCATTTGTCAGGTGCTGAAATTTTTGGCTTTATAAATATTATAACAACACTTCCTATTTTGTAAGAGATAGAACAACATATAATTGTCCATGAAAAAATACTTGTTGTGGTAAATACATGCCAACTCGATCTAAGGTTTGTCCCTGAGATTTATTTATTGTCATCGCAAAACTCAATTTAATTGGAAATTGTTTACGCTTGAATCTGAAAGGGTATTTATCTGCCATTGATGGTTATAGTGGTATACGTGGTACAAAAACGTGTTCACCTATGTGATGTCTAGTAGTAATTTCTGCATCAATAACATTTGGATACAACGCCTTACATATCAACCTTGTACCATTGCATAACCCTTGGATCCAAATTGCATAGCACGATAATTGGACTATTTTTCTTCAAAATTAGTCGATGGGGTGGAAGACCTATTGGGCTAAGAGTATTGAGAAATTCAACAGGGTATAGCTCTGTTGAATCATCGACTCTTGAATTGAAACTCTTATATTCATATGCTACCTACATGTTGCAACAATAGAATAGAGTTGATTTTGTTAGCATCTTCATTCTTAGGAGTTAAATTTTTTTTCTTCATCATAAGGATGGGATCTTGATCATTTCTAGAAATCTCAGGAAAGACACTTCTAATCAATATGGAAATCGATGACTGGTCATTGTTGTAAGGGACGACAAAGACATGGGAAATGTTACGTCCTTCCCATCATTAAAAGGAGGTGAACCATTACCGATGTTTAATACATAATCGCAAAAAGTTGGATCATGAATCACCCTCATGTTTTCAGTCAAGCGTATCTTTCGGAACTTTTCCCACAGAGGAGATATGACAAAGCTGGTGTCAATAACTTCCCATAAACTTCATTTTGGTATCAATAGCAAAACCTACCTAAATCACCTCCAAGTACAATGGTTTCCCCCTCTGAATAATCTGTTGGATGAACAAATGTCTTGCAGTAGCCTGTCAAAGTACTCTATAGTATGCTATTTAGCCATTAAGGTTTCATCCCATATTATAAGTCGCGAGATGCGAATGAGTTCTGCAAGTGCGCTTTGCTTTGAAATATTGGGGCTCTAATTCTCCCGAACATCTAGAGAAATTTTAAAATGGGAATTTAATGTTCTTCTACCTGTTATGCTTGATGCAACAACCTCCAAGTTGCCACCGCTAGAGTAATAAAACCCTTGGCTCTTACATAATTGGCAAGCAATATTAAGTAAAGGAAGGTTTTACCTGTACCAATAGGGCCATCAACAAAATAAGCCCTGGCTTGTTGTGCAATATTCTATCATAAATAATATTGTAAGCCTTTTTTGTTCTCTATTTAACAAATCAACAACACTTATCTCATCTGCTCTTATGGGAATACATACCTCTTCATTAATTTCTTTTATCTGGTACTTATCTTCGTCCGATCCTCTAGTAAATCATGTGCTTCGAAATTGAAAACCTTGAAACTCTTTCCCATTGACTCAACAAGGTAACAAATACATTTTATTGTCATTTTGCGGACTTTCTGTGCACTTGAAGGGAATGCGCGACTGAAATATGTAGAAAGGTGTGTGTAATATTAGTGAATTGGGATTTTCAAGATTGCAATATAAAAGTAGAGTAGGAGACGCAGGTAGTAAAGTTTACCCTCTGTTGGGTTCGCGTAAACTAATCGACCAATTGTAATACTTGTTTCGCATCTTTTCTAGAACTTTTCATTCTTTTTTATTGCCAAGTATAATATCGAGGAAATTCTTAATATAGTAATGTACGTGCAAAGTTATCAACTCAATTTCGTTCGAAGAATACAATAAGCATTGTTCTTTTCCTTCCATAGTCATCTAGAACACTCTGCAAATTAGTTTCCGATTGGAATACTACAGCCTGCATATTGACAGATGGATTTGAGTGGAACAAAATTTGGATGTATATTGTTGAGAGGAATCTAAAGATCCTCTAAGTGGCTTCAGGTGGTGATATCCATCGAGCAGTTTGGAAAGTTGTAATCTCATCGGCTACATTGTTGTTCGCTGCTGAAATTCCTACAGTGAACGACACACAATCATGACCTTTGTACACATATTTGTATGGATACTTCAATGGCTTAATTGTTGAGAAAATCTCAACATTTATATTATAATCATAATTTTCTATCAAATACGGATTATATGGAATTACCCATCTATTATCAAGTCTTACCCCTTAGACAATAAATTGCTTTCCATCATCACGGCGCCTATATATGGGATACGAATTTTGACTATTTGTTGTTGTGTTCGCAAAGCTACATGGATAATGTTTTGTACACCTTCCATCCTTCATCCATACATCTTGGGGTTTTCCTTTCCATATGGACCATGCATCATATGCTTCAATACAACTAATTATTTACCTGATTAAGTATTTTTGCATGTACATGATCATCATATTGATTGGTAGATCTAATTTATGAGGAAGAATCTAGTATAATAAGAAAATGAGCATGAGATAAGCCTCACTTCTGGAATTCATTAACATAGATATATGCAACAACTTCCCCGAATAATTTCTTGTTCACGATATCTGTTTTCAACTCCATTAACTTCGCATGAAAAACTTGTGCTATAAGATCAGGTATATTTTGCCCTTCTTCGTGAGGACGTAATTTATCTTTAATTTCAGGCCATGATGGATTACACGTCATAGTTAAGATAATATCAGGCTTTCCAAAGTGCTGAACTAAAGCCATTGCATCAAGATACCTACGCATCATATCACGTGGTCTACCAATGAAGGAAGGAGGAAGAATGAATTGATGTCCAACATTAGAGACATGATATACTCCTGCCACAACACAATCCTTTACTCCTTAGTAATATTCAACCCTGATAGTTTCTTGATGGAGTCGGAGGAAATCAAGACGTGCTGTCTCAATTTTAATACACATGTCAACAATATATTGTTGCAATAAACGACCACAATGCAGTAAATATGAGGTATTTTTTATTCTGATTTGTAATCGAAAGCAGTAATATTCTCTAAAAGAGACTTTTCCACCTGAAGTTGATGACCGAGGTCCTGTAGTATATTTTGTTTAAGAAAGCATAAAAAGTTAATAAAATTTTACTATTTAATATATTTCATTTTGTATCAATAAGCTATAGTACATACCTTGTTCTAAGACATCTAAGAGATCATCAACTATTTGAAGAACCATTTTAGCTTATTGATGTATCTAGCATTCCTGTTGTTTTCGAGTTTTTTCTTAAATCTATATATGTGTTGATGCCATCCACTTTCTCCATGGGGAAATATAGGGTATTGTAGGGGATCATAACATCCTTGGTTATATAGTATGCGTTGGTTTCTTCCTGAAAGAGAACGTACAACAATATCACGTTGAAGATGTCCTGATAACCCTCCATCTTCAACCCAAATAGCAGCAACTTGTGAAGCAGTATGAGCGTTAAGGATGTGTTGATCATGATATGGGTTAGATCGAATTATGATTTGACTTGTCTCGCTTATTTGGGAATCCTTAAGCGATCGAAAAAAATTTGCATATAGATTTAACTCCATTTATTCCATTAATAGGGAAATAACACTTGGATCTAGGTCATCGAAAGCTCATAGTTGATGCTGAAGTTCTATGTCCTTATCATAAAAATATAGCTGAAAGTATCTCAGATGTTCATCACTAGGATGTATGTCATTAATATAATGATAAAGCTATCCTTGAACCTTGAAAGTATAAATACCACAATTTTTTTGAGCTAACTCCTTGTCTTCTTAACTCTAAAAGAAGTGAATGCAAACAGTCGATTATATATTTTCGAAAATTTTGAGAGATACTTTCTGGAGACATGATCAAATAACGTAGATTATCTAGCATGTGGTTCTGCCTATTAAATTTCTCCTTGTTATAGCATAAATTAGTGGATTCATTTCTAAAGATTTTGGCCCCACAATGCTTGCGGTTAGTTGGCAAGTGAAGGATATAGACGTGTTGTGGTGGTCTTTTCATACCTTTCATTTAAAATAATTTGTTTATTAGAATTTATTAACTTTAGTAAAATAACATGTAAAAATAAGGAAGTTTGACATACATTAATGGCAAGTAACCGATTATATTTGGTATTTTACATGAAAACAAATGAGATTACCTACATTTTAATTTTGTATACATCTATACCATTTTGCTTACAACTTCTAATTTTTCATTCTAAGAATCGAGGTCAATGCATATGGTAATTATAGATACTACAAAATATATACATTTATTTAAAAATAAATAATGTTTACCTGTTATAATGTACACCTTGTGTTACGATTCAGCTGCCTTCTTGTAATATTGTCCTTTAATCCTTAAGACAAAACCTATACAATCAAAAAAGGAAACATTAAATGTTACTATATTCACATAAAAAAATATGAAATTACGTAGTTTTTGAATCAACTGTATACTTAATATTAATACTGTCAATATTTGTTATGAACATCACTGAGATATAATCACATTCTTGCAATTTGAAAAAAAAATATGGGAAAAGAAGTACGAAACGAATATTTTGCAATAAAAAATATTACACTTTATGGTGAAAGTTAGAAGGGAACCTTTCTATTCATTGGTCCTACTTTATACAAGCACATAGTTTCCACCTGCAAAACCTTGAGGGTTTACTTATTATTGTTTTTTTAAAATTATTATTAATTTTGTGGGATATTGAATATATGCTTTCGCTTTCTAATAAATATAACAAAATACTATTTTTCTTAATTTAACAATACTCACACTATTCATATTACATTTATATTTATAAACCATCTCAACTTTAAACCAAATTAAAATCGACTATTATGATATGAGTTAAATATATTATTTTTCTTTTAATTAACTATATAATTTTTATGATATATAGCCCTAACATATTACAACATATAAAAATATTTAAGAGGGGATCTTTATCGTATACTTTTATTCTTCATGTTTGAAATGGTATTTATTTTTGTTAATTGTGACAATCCCACTTAAATAGTAATGCAATTGTATATTTTAGTTACCTAACTTCCACATATAAAATGGCTTTGAATAATTATTTAGCTAAGTAGTGTAAGGATAGAGGGCAAGAAAAGTTATAGAAAAAGAGAGTTTCGTGGCTAAAAGAACGTGAATATTAAATATATTCCTTAGTAGTAAGTTTACGTATAACGCCCAAGGTCATGCTTAAAAATGGTTAAACAACAACGTTAGTATAGCAAGAAAATAACAACTCACAACCCCTAAAAACTTAAATGGAAAATTATACAAAAAAAACAAATGTATATTTGAATCTATTAAGAAAAGTAAAAAGTACAATAGTACCTATTTTTTAGGGGTTTTTTTTTTATGAAATTAAAACTTCAATGAGTATTAATATGAATATGAAGGATTTGAAGGAAGGATTTAAATGAATTGGGACATCTTGAGATCAAGATGTGTTGGTTGTGAAATAAGCAAAGCAAGAAGAGTTAGCTTGGTTGTTGTTTTGAAAAGTTGTAATGAAATACAACAAAGAGAAAAGTGATAATTATTTATATCCATATAAATTTATATATTATAATTAATAATAGGATGGATAAGTCATGTCACGTATTACAGTATGCACATATGTGTCTTAACATTGTTATACAAAACATGTGAATACATGCACACTACTTTTCTTTTCAATCGATCCATTGCAAAGCTACAAAAAACAAAAGAGTGAAACACATTTCAAGCTCTAAAAAGAAACAAAAAATTGTATATATCTTAGCCAATGTCCATTTGGATTTATTGTAAAGTCACAATAAAATGCAACAAAGAGAGCGATGATTTATATCTGTATAAATTTATATATTACGATTAGTAATAGGATGATTCAATCATGCCACGTATTACAATACATGCATATGTGGCTTATTTATATCCATATAGATTTATATATTACAATTAATAATAGGATGGATAAGTCATGTCGCGTATTATAGTATGCACATATGTGGCTTAACATTGTTATACAAATCATGTGAACCCATGCACGCTACTTTTCTTTTTAGTTGATCCATTCCAAAGCTATAAAAAACAAAAGAGTGAAACACATTTCAAGCTCTAAAAAGAAACAAAAAAATTATACACATCTTAGCCACTGTCCATTTGGATTTATTGTAAAGTCACAATAAAATGCAACAAAGAGAATGGTGATGATTTATATCTATATGAATTTGTATACTACAATTAGTAAGAGGATGATTCAATTATGCCATGTATTACAATACGCGCATATGTGGCTTAATACAGCTACACAAAATGTATGAATTCATGCACGATACTTTTTCTTCCTGCTGATCCACTACAAAGCTACAAAAAAAAAAACAAAAGAGTGAAACACATTTCAAGCTCTAACAAGAAACAAAAAAATTATAAACATCTTAGCGAATGTCCATTTGGATTTATTGTAATTGGGCATTTTTGGCGTGGGAAATCAAAAAGTAAAAAGAAAATTATACTAAAATTGGGAAGATAGTCTACCCCGTTATGAACCACAATCATGTACTTTTCATTGTTTTTCTTCTAGAAACAACTTCAACATACTAACCCACTATTAAACTGCAATCAAATATTAACCCAACAACTAAGTAAATACATAAAAAAAAGATCTGATGATAATATTGATTAATCACAATAAAAACAAGATCCTAGTATACTTTGTTGATAAAAAAAACCAAAAAATAAAATTAAAAAAATCTTTACCCAACAACTAAGTAAATGCATACAAAAAGGTATAATGATAATATTGATTAGGGCGGCAAGATATGGAGCAGGCCATGAAATAGATATAATAAGAATTTAGAAAGCACTATGAAATTTGGAAATGGTATAAGTTAGTTAATATAAAATTGTAAATCAAATAAATTTCAATAATTAATAAAAAACATAGAAAATTCGACAAAAAAAAAGTCCCAAATAAAAACAATCCGAATTTTCTTGGTATGAGCTAATAAAAAATAATATTACCAACCAGCTTAAATTCGGACCCAAGTACACTAATTGCTTCTTGGTATGAGCTACTTTCTCCTTCAACAATCAATCCCAGTTCATTTAGCATGAATAACAATGATAGGAGCAAAGATATGAAGGAGAGAAAATCTGCAAATGGGAGATTTTGGGAAAGGTAAAAAATGAGGATAAGAGTGAGTGTGATGTATGAATAATGAGGCCAAGAAGATAAAAGTTTATTTGGGAAAGGTAAAGTTGAGCAGAAGATAGTAGGCGTGAATAACAAGCTAAGAAGATAAAGATGAGGGAGAAGTGGGTTCTTTAGTTACCAAAGATCGCTAATATATTGATGGAGTAATTTATAGAATGCATATAAACTTATAATGATGATAATGAAGTTCATGTAGTGGGGGAGAGGGTATCTGCTAGGTCTTGATAAAGTATTTGGGAAAATAAAACTAAGAAAGAGAAGTCATGGGACCCAGGGGCAAAAAAGAAAATAGAAACAAAATCGATATTGTATATTTAGTCTTTTCCTCCAAACTTTCAATTCTCTTTTATATATAATATAAATTATCAGAACTTATTTTATCTAAGTCTAAACTTAGTGAATGTAAGTTGAATATATTAGATGGTAAATTTTACAATGAAGTACTGTTGTTGGAAAAAAAAAATCCTTCTTTCTCCTCTAAATTAATTATTGTTGATTTAATTTTTTTAAAAGAAACAAATTTTGTACTTTCTCCTTTCTTTTCAATTACAACATCTAAATTTTTTGCCATTCACACTCTCCTCTTCGAGCTATATTCTACTCAACTTATTTTATTCTAATTTGTTTTATTTGTAGCATTATTCTAATTTATAGTATTATTTATATTGAGTATAGAATCATTGTAGCAGAATAAAAAATTTTCAAACTAATCATAACTTCTTTTATTGGTATTTTATTTTTTCAACTTATTTAAATTAATTTAAAATATATTAAAATCTTATGAAAAAACCATTTGAAAATTTTAAATTATGGATAAGAAAAGATAAAATCATTTGAGATTTTGTTAAAATCATCTTGACATTTTTTTCTAATTATTAAATTTTTTTAAATTTTTTATCAACATTTTTTATAGATATTAAGGTTTAATTTATAATTGTAAATCATTTACATTAGAAATCTTATATTGAATACTTTGTTACTAACAATTAAAAAAAATAAAGAAAATATAGATATTTGAATTTTGAATCCAAACTAATTATTAGATCGGGTGATACCTGAATCAATTAAGTTAATACTATGAATTTTAAAGGCTTTGATCCATAACTTGAAAGAATTGAAAACACATTTAAAAAAAATAATATAGCAATTGGATTATGAGAGAAATTATTTTTTTCTTTAAAATATTTTATTTTAATTTAAATTATTAGTCATTATAACTTTCAATTATGAGAGAAAGCATATAGTTGATGATAAAGATTACTCATTTAAAGTATGCACATTTTTATTTATGTGTATGTTCCCACTCCTATAAAATAAAGCCAATAAAAAATACGAGAAACTAATATAAACAAAAATATTGTAATTTTGTAACATATCCCAAACACTATACATATAAATTATTATATTGTAAAATAAAAATCTCAAACTTACTTTAAATATAATTTTTGGAATTACAAGCTTGTAAAAAGAAATGAAATATCGTAGTAATGATAAAAATATATAAAAAATACACAATCGACCAATTAAGAAAAAATAGGTAAACTTTACAATGAACTAATTATCATACAAAGAATATACTCAACATTCAAATAACTAAAATCAAAGAAAATAATTTATGATTTTAAAGGTTAAAATCAAGAATAAAATAGAAAAACTCTTGTAAAATGAAGACTATCAACATGAAGGGATTTATAATGCAGTATAGAGTTCTACTTGGACATAAGAGACATATTCATAATATTATCAGTTTAGAAATTGGATGGAGGATGATTAATAGGTTATAGGAATATCAACAATCACGTTTAAAATTATGGAGGAAAGTGACAACTCTTTAAATTTTGTTTGTATATAAGAGGATGTTTTAATTCATTATAAAAGAGAGATATAAAATTAAATTGGTGATTTAATTACTAAAAAATATGTAGTTAAAATACTAATTGGAGAAAAAAAGAGATTAAACAGTTCGATATATAAATAACTTTCAAAATTTATATCAGCAACGTGTGACTAGCTTAATTGGCTTAGAATAATATCTATTAACTAAAAGGTCATTAGTTCTTATTATTAAATAAACATTATCTTAATCAAATATACATATAATTATTGTTTTGTCTAAATATATAATTTCTACATAATATTTTTTAAATTTTTTATAAAAATATAATTAAATTTAAAATTAAACTTCAAACGTACTCAACACGAAAAAGAAAGAATAAGGTAAGTATAAAAAAAAAGGATGTAAGAGCATCATTATCCATGGGAAGTGGGCATCCTCATGAAAAATTTTAAGGAGACTTTGAGTATCCCCATGGATGTGGGAAATGTAGAAACTAACCTCTCTTGAAGGGGATGGAAGGAATTTTGGGGATATCCTCTCCATGAAGAGGATGCCCTCTTCACACAAATGCATGGTGGTTTAAAGAAAAAAAAATTATGATTTGTCCCAAAAAGTGGGCCCACTTTGATATTAAATCAGCTCTTGACACATGACATGATCTGATATACCCATAATTTTGGTACTATTAGATTATGATATGTGTTACTTTCCTATTGGGTGCAATTTCTTGATTAACAAAATTATTGTATAACAGCAATAAAAACGGTCATTTAAAAAAAATCTGATTCCACTAAATGCTTAATTTTTTTCTCTATAAATTGAACCTAAATTTGACATATTTTTTCTCTCTTTATAAAATTACCTTATATTAGTCTCAATTATTATATTATTATTTCCTTAAATAATCTTATCTTTTCGTAATATGCTTATTTACTGAATTATGAATCCAAATAATCCAAGTAATTCTCCCTTTGATCCAAACAATCCAAACTATCCTCCATTTGATACAAATATACTTAATAATCCCCAATTTCAAGCTTCTTTACAATTGTTGAGCAATCAACCTAGACCAAACAATCCTCAACAATTATTTTCAAATCAATTCTACCAAATATCTTCTCTACATAAACCGAATTTTTTCATGCCTCAATAATTTACTCAACCTATGGGGCAATCTTTTGGAGGGGATGGAAGAAACAACACAACTCCTATCGAAGAATTAAGGGAGGTGCAACACCTTGAAGATATTGTTGAGGATGATATCGAAGTTGTTCCACAAGAAGTATTTGCCAATGCAAAAAAAATAACCAAGGTGTCATGGAATGCAGCTGAAGATGTGGCACGTGTATTAGCATACATCAATGGGAGAGGAGACGTACAAAGAAATACAAATACAAAAAGAGTTGGATTATGGAGAGAAATAGCAATATTGTACAAAAAACCAGGACTTGCCAATCTTGGTGAGATACGTTAAAGTGGAATTAAATCTATTCAAATCCATTGCGAGAAAATTAACAAGAAAGTTTCAAAATGGGTAGAGGTGTATAGTTTCCAAGCACAACACAAAAGAGTGGTGAATCATATCACAATACTATAAAGAATGCTCATGACAGTTACAAAGAGGTGAATAACGGAAACACGTTTCCTTGTATGCATTGTTTTGAGATTATGAGAGAATTTCCAAAATAGGACCCGAATTATATCATGGTACTACCTTTATGAAGGTGATGGCAGTTGTAAAAGATCTTAACTGGATACACCAACCGGAGAGGGTTCAACTTCAAGAAGACCAAATGGCAAAAAGAAGACAAAGATGAAAGGTAAGAAAGCTACTACTTCTTCAACATCATCTATGAGAATAAACCTTGACTCTTTCAACACAAAACTTGAAGAGGTTAGTGACAGAAGGTACCAACAAGGGGGACGCATGATTGAAGCTATAAGAGAGCGAACTAAAGAAAGGAAGAGGCAAAAGAATCTTGAAACAAGATTCACAATGTTTGGCATGTTGATGGCTAAACTTGTATGTGATGAATATGAGGAAGAATTGTAGAAGAAGTTAAGAGTGGAATTTTGGCAGCATGTTTTGAATGTAATGTTATAGAGTTTAAGTTCTTATTAATATCTTTTATTAAGTTTGCATTTTATTGTAATATTAGTTTCTACATGTAATGCTTTTATTAAGTTTGTGTTTTAAAGTAATATTAGTTTCAATCTTAGTGCAATATTTTTTTTAAGTTTATGTTTTTAATGTAATATTAGTTTTTATTTTAATATAATGTTTTTATTAAGTTTATGTTTTATTGTAATATTAATTTCTATATTTATAAAAATGTTTTATTTCTTCGTGTTGTTGAAGTTATTATATTATCAAAATTATTAATTAATAACTTTTATATATATATTCAGTGTTTAATTTCAATCATAATTTTTGTCAGAAAAAAGGACTGCATTACATTTTCATATCATGCCATTGAAAAATCAACTCATTGTGACATCTAATCCATTTATAAATTTTCGGTCTTATTATCAATCTTATCTTCTACAACTCATTATGTCCTATTCACAAATCTTATCTTCTACAATAACCTTACTAAGCACAAATCTTATCTATTGTAACCCATTATGTTTTCTTCACAAATCTTATCTTCTGCAAGTCATAATGTCTTTATTCACAAATCTTATCTTCTGCAATAATCTTATCTAATGAGCAAAAATCTTATCTTCTGTATTTATGTCTTGAAATCTTCACAAATCTTATCTACCTCAATAAATTAACATGTATTATTGCTGAAGAACATGACCTATATATACTCCCTTATTTTATATTACAATTCGTACATCCAACATCTTCATTTTGAAATTTAATTTCCTCCATAGTTTTCTTAACCATTTTCCAATCACAAAATGAGCTATGATTCTAGTTCATCTACTTCAAGTGATAAAATATACGACCACATGGTAATAAATTTTTCCAAAGATAATGATGAATTCCAAGTGATTGAGGATACAATAAAATATGTTGTAAACTCTACAGTTTAACAAATCAAAAATAACGGTAAACGTGACAGAAAAAATAGGATAGTTGTACCAAGAGATCGTGAAGGAGCACACAATCGTTTAGCTGCTGACTACTTTAGTTACACACCACTCTATGGAGAAGACATGTTTTGACGAAGGTATTACATGCGCAAACATGTTTTCGTTCATATTGTGAATACCTTGAGTGCAAATGACCACTAATTTCAACAATTACCAGATGCCACTATGCAACTCGGGGCTTCAGCTCTGCAAAAATGCAAGGCGGCAATAAGGACGTTAGCATACAGTTGTGTTGCCGATCAAGTTGACGAGTACTTGAAACTTGGTCCAACTACGGCAAGAGAATGTCTTATCCACTTTGTAGATGGAGTGATTGCTCATTTTTCATAAGAGTACTCACGAAAGCCAAAAGTCAATGATCTTCCTAGTCTCCTTAGAGGAGGGGCAAAATGTGGTTTTCCTGGCATGATTGGAAGTATCGATTGCATGCATTGACAATGGAAAAATTATCCGGCTGAGAGGAAAGGAATGTATCAAGGAAGATCTCGAATAACAATTGTCATCCTATAAGCTGTTGCTTCATATGATTTGCGGATTTGGCATGCCTTTTTTGGGACACCAGTGAGTTGTAATGATATAAACGTACTTCAACGTTCTCCTGCCTTCAACGATATTTTAAATGGTCAGGCTCCCAAAGTTCAATTCATAGTAAATGGACATACTTACAATAAGGGGTATTATTTAACTGATGGGATCTATCCAAAACTGCACCACAAACTCCTCTCCAACAATGGTTTACTTTTAAAACAAGAGAGTGTTAGAAAGGATGTTGAGCGTGCATTTAGAGTGTTACAAGCTCGATTTGCAATAATAAGAATACCGACTTTGGCATGGAGTGTCGAGGTATTGTGGAAAACTATGATAGATTGTATCATCATTCACAACATGATCATGGAAGACGAACACGATAGTTATGCCAATTAAAAAAGATCCCAGGGAGTTTGATGGAGAACAACCTGAAAATATAGTTGGATCTTCTAGCACAGACTTTATGTCGTTCACCGTTACAACATGTCGTTTTTAAGATCGAAATTCGAGAAGATTTATGGCAATAAGGAATGATGTACGTGACAGAAAAATGCATAAGTCTTTGAAAAACGATCTTATTAATCTTATTTGGGGAAAGTTTGGGAGATCGAATATAGATTAAATGCTATTGTATGTTCATGTGTATTTTTTTATGTATTTCTATAATTTTCTTAAATGCACTTAATATATTTTTAAGTATTTTAATGTTCTTTTAGGTAATTTAATGTACTTTTAGGTAATTTAATGTATATTTATTTGAATTTCATGCATTTTTATGTATTTTTGAACTATAAATTAACATAGTTTTTTTTTAATCCTAGTTAAGTTGGTAATTAATAATTAGTGATTAATAACCAAAATTACATTATATAATATTTAAACAGAATTTTTTTTATGATGGGATAAATATAAAGTAGAAAATAGAGTATTGATTAGGATAGTCATTGATATGAGAAATAGAAGGACGAGGATTAGAATAAGGAAGAAGATAGTGGGAAATGATATGGATGAAAGAGAAGGTGATGTATTAAAAGGAGAATTGGAGAGAGAAAAAATAAGAAAAATGTTGTATCCCCATGAATAATGATGCTCTAATTACTAATTACTAATTACTAAACGAAAATAGAAAATAGAAAAAGTTAAAAAGTGGATCACTTGGCTTCGCATCACATTGTCGTAACTCGTAAGAGATTTTTTTTACCATACTTATTTTTCAGAGTTCACTCGCCGTTTGTGCCACCTTTATTTTACTGTACCGTTGTCCTACGCTACCTCAAAATCCGTTCTTTCACAGTTTCACCCCTACAGCAAACGAGTGGCTGCCACAAACTAGAAACCCCTTTTAACCTAAAAAAAAACACAGCAATTACACATGGCAGGTAGGCCCCACCTACTTCATCTGTTGCCACAACTGCAATAAAGACAAGGGAGTGAAAAATTATTCATTTACTTTTCATAAATACAAATATACATTCCTCACTGCTTCCATCTCCAAACAATCAAAAAGTGAAAAAAGTATTGATTTTTAGAGAGAGAATATTTAGAGAAAGGGGGGGCGCAATTTTTCAGAACATTTTGCTCAATTTTCGGCATCCCCCGCTTTCTTCAAAACTTCCGCGCCTCTTCCACTCCTTCATTTCTCACCTTTTCCGATACTATTTTGTAACCTACTCGGCTCTTCTGCTCTCTCCGCCTACTCTCTGCCCTCAATTTTCCTCAAACCCTAGGAATAACGGTTGATCATTTCACTTTTTTTGTATGTTTTTCAGATTTATTTTGCTCTATGATTTTTCTGATGTTGCTGTTCACTCTTCCGTAATTTTTCTTTTTCTTTTTTTAATTTTTGTGATTTTTCAATTGATTTTGCGACTTCATTTTGCGTGATTTTCTGTAATATTTCTTGCTTATCATTTTGTGATGTTGCCGATATTTCCTCAGTGAATTTTTCTTACAGGATTTTTCGTGATTAAACGGCAACAGTTGATGTTTTTTTTTTGGTTACTTTTTGTTGGACTTTATCATTTTTTATGAAATTGATCGATGTTTCTACTTCAGTAAATCTTTTCTTTTCAACTTTTTCGAAATTGTTGTGTCCTAACTAACGTATTTTATCGTTTTATGTGATTTCTTCAAGTTTATTTTCAATTGAAGTTTTGTGAATTTCAGTGATTTTTGTTGTAATTTTCGAGATTTTTCGCTGTTTTTTTATCGTTTTGAAAACTTTTGGAGGTATTTATTATAATCTATGATTTATCGATTGCATGAGATCTTCAATGATTTTTTTGTATTTTATTTGTTTTTCGGAAATTGTTTCTTAAATTTTTTTTGTCACTTTGAATGTTTGGTGTTATTATTATAACCTATTATTTATATATCATTTGAGAGAGATCTTCAATGATAACATGATATATTTGTTGGTTATAGGTGAGTGCAATGTCAGGAGAAGAACTAGGAGGTGAGGTAGGAGTGACGGAGAAGGTGATGGTTGAGGAGAGGAGAACAAGTGGGAGAACAAGAGGAAGACGAGTTTCGTACAACGAAAAAGTCCTGGCAACGATTGAGGAAGTGAGCCCGAAAAAGAGGAGGAAAACTCAGAAGAGTAGCGGTGGAGGTCGGAAGTCGGCCAAGGTTACAGCTGCGGTGGAGGAGACTGCGAGTCGGCAGATGGAGATTATGAGAGGTTTGATTGGGCGTGGTGGTGGAGCTGATGACGGATTGATGGGGCTAGGGCTTAAGTTAGAGGAGGTTCAGGAGGATATTAATGGTGTTGCGGTTGAGAAAAGTGACCACTTAAAAGTGAAGGAGACACTTCGATTATTCAATAATTATTACTTGCATCTGATTCAGGTGGTTTTCCGTTTTTCGTTGATTTTGCTATTGTCAATTTGAGCGTGGGAGTTTTTTTTAACGGTGTGTTCAATTGATTATTGTCGTTGTAGGTGGAGGAGAATAGATGCAAGCTGATTGAAGCTGAAAAGAAGAAGGTTGTTTAGCATTTTCTGTACTATTTGTTATAATTGTTGTGCTTGCTGATTTATTGTTCTGTTTTTTTTTTTTGATATTGTTTCTGGTTTTTTGGTTCTCAGAAAGGTATTGAGGACAAAAGAGTCCCTCATAAGCGTCCAGATCTTAAGGCAGTTACTAAGGTATATCGTACTCGATTTGCATGTGGTGGTGTTAATGTCTATTTGGGTCTTTTTCCATTTCTGCTTTCTTCAGGTTTCATTGTTCTGTGGTTTGTCCTGCATTCATAAGTCTAAGGGTTCATTCAAATTCCTCCGCGGTGTAGTATGTCCATATATGGAGTAGGGTTTAGTGACAAATGTTTGATTTTCAGTGTGGGAAATACCTTAATTTACATTGTCATTCAAAGGGTCTTCTTGTACTAGTGACAAATAATTGTGTTCCGAGTACCCTATTTTACATGCTAATGATATGGGGAGGGATGTTGATATCATTGTCGCTGAACTTTGATGCGTACCTATGTTTGATAGCTTAAACATAGTTGCACAAAGATTTAGAGAAAGGGGGAGAGTCAACGGGAAAGTATCAAGAATTAGTAAAGCTAAAGACATCTTTTGCCTAAGGTATCAAGAATTTTACATCATGCACTTGGGTCAATTATGTGAAAAAGGATAGCCTTTTGATCAAACTTTACGTTTATTTGGCTAAATAGTGTTACCTAATGCGTAATTAAAAATTCACTAGTTTAATATTGGTTTCTAGTGGGGTACATTTTTGTTTGACCTTTCTCATGTTTCCTGGTCAATTACTGGCTAACCGCAAAAGATTAAGTAATTGTATTTCCTTTTGTTTTTTTTTCTTCTCCTTACAGCATAATTTGATTAGCTGTCTTCTCCCATTCTGCAACTATTTTGTCATGTTCTCTTTCCATGACTAGAAGATATATTTCGTTTCTCTCACATTATAGTAGTGAACAATTAAAATAGGCATGTCATTGTTTATGCTTGTTTGTTCATTCACAGTTGGGTCCATATGGGGTAAGTGGTAAACAGTATTGTAATTGTTGTTAATTTGTTGGCAATACTGGTTTTTGCATTCTAGGCTTTTGTCATTATGTACATAACTTGGTTAACAATTTAGCCTATGTAAATTATTTAATGCTACATTCAGTGTTCATGTATCCTTTGAAATTAGTGTTTAAATATACAGGTTCATGATGAAATTGGAAGATTTTCTCAGTAATCTATTATAACCTATCTCATAAATGATTTCTACTTCCTGTTTTGAAAAGTAACTGTCACGGTATCCTTACTACTAGAAGTAAGATCTATATATGGTTGTCATAGTATACCTACATTACAATCATTTTAGTATTCTTCTGTTCATCACATTTTCTAATTGTGGTACTTCAGCAAGTTAATAATCATTAATCAGTATTGCTTCTAGTTTTGTAAGTTATCTTACTATATTTTTGACAAATCTATTTTTTTCCATACATGAAATGTATAGCTTTAGATTTTACGGGAAACGTGAGTATTTTATTGCTATCTATGCAATAATATTCTGAAGATTATTTTCTCTGTTCAATCGTGGAATTTTATTGTGATGGATATGAAATGTAAAATCTCTTGCTTTCATTGTATGTCAGAGATTAAGTCTCACATGGTCCTTGCTCATGGATTTGACAGATGATAGAGGGTGGTAAAATTTTATATCCCAGCAAGCGGTTTGGGGCCATACCTGGTAGGTGAAGAAGTATAATCTAAATTTTATAATATATATATGCAACATTCATAATAACAAAAGACTTGCTAAAATCTTTACCATATTTTTGATTTAGGTGTTGACGTTGGCCACCAATTCTTTTCTCGGGCAGAAATGGTTGCTGTAGGTTTCCACGGCCACTGGCTTAATGGAATTGATTATATGGGCGTGACATATTGCAAAGGGGTAATGCATTTTTTCCATTTCATTAACTTTTTGTTCTTTTGATGACGAGTATTGTTTTACTATGGTAGATATGATTGCAAGACCATTCTTAAGCTCTTTATGTGCTTACCTTTTGCTTCTTATTAAGATTATATTTTTCTCCATAGCATTTTGAGATGCTTAATAATTCAGTCATATACACTCATTAAACAGTTCTATGTTTTTTTAGAGATAGAGTTCTACTTTTTTGTGCTCTTTGTTAATATTAAATAAAGAATCCTTGGGGAGATGGTGCTTGTCACATAGCTTCTCTACATTGTGTGATGGTTAATATATAAATGGTTCTATCCCTTACACATTTCTAATATTTATACTTGGTCTTGAACTTGTGTGATGCTAAAATATTAATGGATGAACCTCTATGTTTGTGATCATGCAGGAGTACAGCAATTATACCTTTCCTCTTGCTGTTGCTATTGTTCTTTCAGGCCAATATGAGGATGATCTAGACAACTCAGAGGATGTTGTCTACACAGGTCAAGGAGGAAACAACCTTCTAGGAGACAAGAAGCAGAATAAAGACCAGAAAATGGTTCGCGGCAATTTGGCACTGAAGGTTGGCTGGAAAAGATACTTGAGGCTGACTCTTTCTCTATACATTTACTTGCTTCTTTCTGGAAAAGATTTGTTTATGGTTGCATATCTGATTTGAGGAAAGTTTGAAATGACCAGTTACTGGAACGTCTCTTTCTGTAAATAAAAATAATGTATAACAGTTTCATCATGACTTTTATTTTTGCTTCATGATCCAAGCTTTGGTTTCGTCTGATTGGTGGATAGTTTCCATTGATTATTGCTTCTCTTGTGGGTTTTGAATGACAAAATTGCCTATGATGGTATCTATTGTCTCTTTCCAAATTGCCTCAACTTGTTTTGCCAATTACCTTGTCCTGCTACGTTTTTCTTTTTAAATGTCTAGCTTGGCAAAAATTAATAGTTCAACTTTCTCATGGTTTATATTTTTTATAGATCAGCTTGGCTTCCCTGACTTTTTTTTGGTTGAAGTTTATTAATGCAAGATGAAAATGCTCCAGAACACACGAGTTCAAAGTGTTGGGGGTCTGGGACCAAATACAATTTTGCCTTTATCCTTTATTCCAGAATTTTGGTTCCCTATGGGCTCAACTGGAATTAGAGAGGGTCCATGTGACCTAATGAATGGTATTGTTGCTTTAGTCATATGCCCATGGTGTACTTCCCTGATATTTTCTTTTGACAAATTTGATCCTGTGTTAGTCTGTTCAGTTACTGTAAGGCTGCTGTTTCTTAGTCTCACTAACGGAATGTGCCCAAGGGAATTTTAAATAAAATTACGTCACCATTGTATGGAAAATGTTGTCAAATCTTGCTTATTTTCAGAGTAGTGAACTATTCTGTTTGACCATAAATCAAGAGTGTTTATATCCCAAATCTAAATTTTGTTTTATCAAGTTTGCTGTGAAAGTTTTATTTACTTTCTGTATTCAAGGCTATCTTGTTGTGATTAATACTGTGTATAATCGATGCACATCTGGGGATTGGTTGCTTGTAGCCCAGATTCTGCCTATGCAATTGTTGGGTAGCATGATTCAAATCTAAGGTTTACATGGGATCAAATTTCTAATTTTCACTTGCAGAATAGTATGGAACAAGGACTTCCTGTGCGAGTTGTTCGTGGTCATTCTTCTAAAAGTAGTTACGTGGGCAAAGTCTACACATATGATGGTTTGTACAAGGTAAAAATCTGTTCTGGCTTATCATATTGTGTTGGTTCCTTTTGCTTTTGCTGTGTAGCTGTATTGATGATATTTATGTTTTTATCTTGCATTTCATAATATGGCTAATGGAGAAAGTTTTGGTTTGACCCATCTTTTTATGGTTGGATGTAGCTATAACTTATGTTTTATAGAGTTAAGGTTGTATATTTTACAATATAAAAGCTTTGGTTCATAACAAGCATCCTGTAATGCCAACCTGACCAACAACACTGTTTGACAAGGAATAGTAGTAAGCAGTGTTGTGCGATGTGGTATGATGAATTTCTTACAGTCTGGATCTAGAGATACGAGGAAAGATCTAGTTGAGATCTAGTGTGCGGGCCAAAGGCATGTCTGGGTTTTGTGAAGTGGTGCCGAACAATATTTCTTTTGTGAGTAAACACTAGTTATTAAGAGCAAAATTTCAGGTTTTTCTCTTTTATTTCTTTTTCTTCACATTTATTGTAGGATCAGGGCACTTATTTATAATCTTTGTGGGCTGAGGCGGCATGGGTTTTTAAGAGTGACTCAGTAGAGGAGGTTCAAAGACGTTGGTTTAATCTGTAAACTTTGTTTTTGTGTTTAGAGGACAGCCTTTCCTCTTTGTTTATTTTCCTTTTTTGAGCTGCTGGTACTATTCTCTTTTCACTGTCCATTAAAATCGTTTTAAGCTTTTATTTCTTTCTATTTAGCTGTCAGTGATCTTTTCGTAATTAGCCTTTTGAACTTTGATCTTGTTGGTTTATGTTAATTATTGCTTATTTGAGCTTTTTGAATTTTCCCAACAGAGTATGATCTGCTGTAGTCTGTATTACTTGTGCAAGGGACATCTGTTCTTTAAAAAGTGGTCTGATTTAATTCATGTTTGGTTGTATTTTGCCTCTAATTTTTCTTACTTAAAGACATAGAATGAAGTTTTGTTGAAAACATTGTGGCTTTATTAAACAACACTATCTGAATAAATGTGTATATATTTGCAGTAAAAAGTACTCCTGTCCCATTCTAGATGTCAAGTTTTTCATTTTTAGAAGGTTGAAAATGTTCGTCAGGTGTTTACTAGATAATAGAGACTAATGTTAAAGTAATATAAAAGGTGCAAAAGATCACTGTAATAGAGAGTAAGTGTTTGTAAATGTGGTTTGTCTCATGGCATCTTATGTATAAATTGGAACAGTATTTCGGTTACTCAAGTTAAATTCATTATCATCTCCAATTGTGGTTTATGCAAGATTGATTTTTACTTGAGTAAACAATGCCGGGTAGTCGAATGTTGCAAAGTGTAATTCTTTCTGTGTTGAATAATGATATAAGTTCTTTGTTATCAAATGTGCATCTCTTTTTTTGTAGGCTATGTTGTTTGATTTATGTGATGTATGTTTTGAGCAGGTTGTAAATTACTGGGCGGAGAAAGGTATCTCTGGTTTTACTGTCTACAAGTTCCGCTTGAAGCGGCTTGAGGGTCAGTCTGAGCTGACTACCACTCAGGTTTCTGCTTTCTCTCAAGTGTTTATTTCTGTTTTATAAAAATTGCAGTACTTTGACTTGCACATTTGCCAATGCACTAATATAATCATTAATATATCTAATTGTCCATGAATGAAAATTGCAAAAAAATGTTCTATTAGATGTGTGCATTGAAACTAATTTGTGAACATTTTATATGATGATAAATATTTTTTAAATAGGAGTAAAAAAAAGTTGGTCATCTAGTATATGAATAGTGCCAGAACTAACAGTGTTGCATTTTTAATGAAACAAAAGGAATGTACTGTATAGTTATTGGTGTCTGATTTTCTCTCGCTTCTATTTTTCTCATTGATTGATTTTCGGAAGTCCTCTTATTTGTCTTCAGTATGTTCTCGCTGTTTATCATTTGTAATGCTTAGATTTATAGTATTTACTGATGTGTGTGGGATTTACTAATGGTCATGATCTATACATGAGATGTGTAGCCAGTTCACAACATAAACTACCTTTCCCTTTTGGATTTTTTCCTATGATTCCGCTGCAAGTTCTAACCACATCAAACTCTTTTCAATATTCTTCTTTGAATGTTTTGTACATGTAAATTTAGTTGTTATGGCCTTTACTCACCTCATCACCATTTATATCATTCAAATGCAGAAATATTTAGATGTTGGGGGATGAGTGTGGTAACTAAAAGGAGCTAGGATTCTGAAAGGAATTTAGCAGATATTTGCATAAGATATTGTGATGAACCAAGGGCTTTACAAAATCTGCTCTTTGTCAAATAAAATCAGCACTTAACTTGTTGAAAAGAATGTCCTATGCCTTTTTCAGTGAAAGAATACAAAATAATCTGGATGTGTGGAGACTCATTTGGCATTTTAAAAGATTGCTCCATCTTCAGGCATATAATTTGTGGGTGAAACACTTTACTGGACTCCTCAGTTACTGTTTAACAGATGTTTTAACTTGATCAAGATCTTAAAATGAGAGCATATCCCTCTGCAATTTTTGAAGCTTTATCATCTCTTTTGAATGCCCTCTTCTAGGTTTACTGCTATACTGTAATCTGTGTCCTTGCTTAATTTTTCTTGATTACATAAGGTTTTGATATTCATATCTATGATAGAAGAGTTATAGAGAGTCAAACTTGTTTGTGACTTCATCTCTACTTCTTATCTTACTGTGTTCTGAACTGGTGATTTTCTTGCATTTGTAAAAGGTGAAGCATTGAATGGAATATTTTAATCAAAGTTGCAGGAATTGGTTGCCACATAGTTACAGTAGTATGAGCATATACATTAAATGTTTTTGTTAAAATCATGAGTTAATCTTTTTTGAAAGAGTTTCTTCTATTCTTTGGGTGCTCCTTTTTTTTTTTAATTTTTTTTTATCCTGCCATTTTTTTTTCTGTTAAAATTTGGAGATATTGGGGCTCCAGTTGTTCAGTTTAGCTAAAGCTCATGGAAGTTTTAGTAGAGTTTGATTCTTGTCATCCATATCCTGTTTCTTTATGCCTGTTTAATTCATGTGCCAGGTTCAATTTATCCGAGGACGTATTCCTGATTCTGTTACAGAAGTTCGAGGGTACTTGTTTTATTAGTCTGTTTTTGTATACTGTTCCTTTTAGGTAAAAATCTCTAATTTATTTAAGACGTTTTAATGTTGATTTGCTTGTTGGATACAGTTTGGTATGTGAGGATATTTCTGAGGGTCAAGAGAATATTCCTATTCCTGCAACCAATTTAGTAGATGATCCTCCTGTACCACCTACTGGTGAGTTAGACTGTTTGATTTTGTTTGTTTGTTTGTTGTGTTTGATTTTGCTCTTTATCTGTTTCTGTAATGAATGGAAAGACCGATTTATCCTTTGTAAGTTAATGCTATCAAAATGTTATTTCTTTTGATGCGAAATTATATTTGATGTATGGTCAGTTTATTTATTGCAAATCCAAATGTTGAATCAGATTTTGTGAATACACCAGTTCCCCGTTCCTGATATTGGATATCAATAAATGAAGGAAATTGAAAGATTTGGTTGATTATGAATAACAATTCTGTATTGATTTTGAAGGAGCGAAATCATTGGTTCAGAATGGTAATATGTTTGAAATCCCTTTTAGGGAAGCTTGTTTGGGAATTCATCCTATGTCTTTTTCGGTTCTTCCTCCTCCCTGCTCTCTTTTTCCCTTCCTTCCCTTGTCTTGTCTCTTCCTTCATCTTCATTACTTTTTCTCCACCTCTACCTTCCTTTTTGAGTTAGTTTGTTTTTTGTTATTTATAATTTTTAGAGTCCTTTGTTTTTTTTTTTTTCTTCATGATACTTGATACTCTTAAATTTGAGTTCCAAGTTGTGAAGAATGGCCTTTGAATTTTCTGAATAACAAGCAATTAAGTAATCTTTTTACTCAGTCCCTAGATTGCTAAGCTTTAAGTTCTACAAGGATTCATTGAGACCATAAAATCATGTAACTCAGGTTTGTTAGATGCATCCAGAATGAGTGTTTGTTTAGAAATATTAGCATTTGTATCTATATTTACTAAGAAGGATCGTGTTATTGCAAGTTATTGTTGTCATGTAATCTGCTAAGTAATTTACTTACTGTGACACGGTATCGCTGTTGCCTTTGCAGTTTTATTTTTTGCTGAAGTTCAGTTATTTCAAGTTGCCAGTCATATAAACTGTTCATGCACTTAGTCTCCTTCATTTAACTGATATGTAAAATTTAAGGTTTCAAGTACTGCAAATCTATCAAAGTTGCGGACAATGTGAAAATTCCATCTGCTACTCGTGGATGTGACTGTAATGGTGTCTGCATCGACCCTAATATTTGTGCTTGTGCCCGGCTTAATGGTTCAGACTTCCCATATGTTCATAGGGATGGCGGCAGGTAAAATAAATTCAAAGGCTTGCTTGAGTGAAAAATCTTTTGGAACTCGTAAATAATTTTTTGAGGTGCTTGTTTACACACACTATCAATTCTTACATTATACCTATTTGCTTTTAGGCTTATTGAAGCGAAGGCTGTGGTGTTTGAGTGTGGTCCAAAGTGTGGTTGTGGATCTTCTTGCATCAATCGTACTTCCCAGAAGGGCTTGAGATACCGATTTGAGGTGCTACTGGTTGTTTCAGTAGAGATTGCCTCATGTCTGCTAGCTAAATTATTTTTCTGATGTAGTTAATCATTTGTTTGATTCTATATAGGTTTTCCGTACTCCAAAGAAGGGTTGGGGTGTCAGGTCATGGGATTACATACCAGCTGGTGCACCAATATGTGAGTACACTGGACTGTTAAAGAGATCAGATGAGGGTGATAGTGTCTTGGAAAACAATTTCATTTTTGACATAGATTGTCTTCAAACAATGAAAGGACTTGATGGAAGACAGGTATTGTATTTGTATCTTTGACCTTTCTGTGCGGTAATTTGAGTGTCTTGCCCAAACTTGATCACTTTCCCTGTTTTGATTCAATCATTCCTTCCTATGGGAATGTTGAGGAATGAGGACTGTATGAGTTTGGGGAAAAAGTAGGCTGCAAGTAACACTGCAAAATGACTAGTTTTTTGTTTGTTTAGGTTGGCTTTTTGTCTAACCATATGAGCAATATCCCTGTCTATCCAGAGGATGTTTATTGATATTCTTTTTGTTGGCCTTTGATGATTCAGATTGGAATTTGTTTTTCAAATAATACTTTTAATGGGCTCAGTGTTAAAGTCTTCTATTACCTTGTCAGTTGGTTGAGTTTTCTTCTGCTTTTTTTTTCTTTTTTTTTTTTTCTGTTAGTGTCTAGAGAACAGCTGTTTGCTCCCATCTTTTGTTATGGTATCCAATTAGTAGTGGGATCTTTCTTCTTTTCTAGGGATTCATATGATGTGTGTCTGTCAGTCATTGTACTTCACCAAACCCTGTATTAGATAGGTTTGTTGGTTAAAGTCGAATATGCTTTTGATTGTTGAAAATATTTACCAACAGATGAGATTGCGAGATGTGTCCATTCCTTCTGATAGTTCGCTGGACAAACCTGAGGAGAAGGTGGTTGATAGTATGGTGGAGTTCTGTATTGATGCTGGCATCATGGGCAATCTAGCAAGATTTATTAATCATAGTTGTGAACCAAATCTTTTTGTTCAGTGTGTTCTGAGTTCACATCATGACATTAAACTGGCTAGGGTGATGCTTTTTTCTGCTGACAACATACCACCATTACAGGTGACTTCCAGATTGCTTTATATCTGTCCTGCAATTTTCCTGGTTTTGCTGTTGGTTTATTAATTCAGACCTTTAATTTGTTGTGGATTTTTAGCTATGTTTTCAGTTTTTTTTTTGTAATTATTGACAGTTTTATTAATTGACAGGAACTTACATATGACTATGGCTATGCACTTGACAGCGTCATTGGCTCCGATGGGAAGATAAAGCAGATGCCTTGCTATTGTGGAGCTGAGGGTTGTCGCAAGCGACTATTTTAAGATGCCTTGCTATTTGGCTTCAGCAGGCAGTTTTTTGTCCGCCTCTTATTTTGAGACATGTTTGATAATGTAAATGTGATACAATGCTGTATAGAATGCTAACAGCTAGATGTATTCTTTTTGCTCTCATGTGAAAATTGAGGCAGCAAATCTAGTCTTAGGTTTATAAATATGGAATTACAGTGTTGAGGTTATGGATCTTGGATATAGACGAGTATAGGAGGCAAGTTTTTGTAAGATACAATATATTAGAATTGAAATATTAGGAAGTAATGTAGTTAAGCTGATCCATTGATCCGAATGGTTTGCTTTTGGTAGTTTGGCGATTTATCGCCACATTTCTTGACTACTTGTGAATTCAGTATTTTACTCCATTTGTTCTGTGACAGGTTAAGTGAATTTTATACCTAATAAAGTTTCCTTTAACTTTTGCCTTGTAAGCCTTGAGAATATGCGATTGATGAGTACAATGTATTGTTTCAGTAAAAAACAAAATAAGATAAAAACAATCAACTAGTGATTTTTGACTATTTGGCAGGTAATCGACCTAGTAGATAGACGTGTATTGCTCATAGTTATTGTGTACCCTAATTAGGTACATATATTCTCTTAGTCGGACCTTTTAACAACCCAGATACAAGAACTCAGAACTCTGGTTTATTATGTAAAATGTTGATCTATTTTCTTGTCATGTAAACCACCAAGCTCACGAATATCTAAATTCTCACCTATTAGACAATTATTTTTTTTTTTTTTGGTCCAAAAGAGGGACAACCCAAACAAGATAAGGAACAAAACAAAACGAAAAGCAAAAAAAATGAAAAACAAAGAAACACAAAATAAAACAAAAAAGGACCTAAGCAGCTTTAGCCGGAACTGATCTAGCTAAAGCAACTCCACTTAAGTCCTCCAACAAAATTGCACGAAGGCCCACAGGAGTCGCCTCAAATAGCATAAATTTCTCTGACTGGAACACCCCTTGGTTAGCTAGCTAGTCTGTTGTTCTATTTGCTTCCCTGTAATAATGGCTAATATTGACAACCCACTCCGCCCTAAAAAACAAAGCTTTGCAGCGGTGAATGATATGAATAAAAGGAGAGGAAGACTCATTCTCGTTCATTAGTAGTTTTACAACCACTTTTGAATCAATAGATAACTGAATCTTCCGATGCCCGACATCTCAGGTAACATAAAGTCGGACCCCTAAAAGTTCAGCCTTTGTTGAAGAACAAATACCACAATTTAACGCAAACATCTCATAAACTTCCTCCTGACACCCTCTGATAATTCCTCCAGCCCCAGCTGGACATGGGTTCCCTTTAGTCGCCCCATCTGTATGAAGAGAGACCCATCCAACATTTGGACTCAGCCATATGATGAAGATCTCCTCTCGCTTCCCACATCTCCTATTTCCATGCAAGGCCTCCTTCTTTAACGCCCTTTCAATCATCCCCACTCTGGCCATGATAAAATCTAATTGCTCAATAGGAATCTCCGACTCATCTTCAAAGCACCTCATGTTTCTCCACTTCCATAACCACCAAAGAGTGACTGCAAAGACCATTGGCCATTGTTCATCTCTAATAGAATTATGGGAATTAAGATTATCCACAACCCATTGCATGAAAGACTCCCCCATCAGCTCCTTTTCACATAAACCTGAAAATCTACACCAAACCTCTCTCGCAGCACTACACCTTCTCAACACATGCTCAATGTCTTCCTCAAGGGCACCACACGTCAAGCAATAAGGATCATCAATCAGCTTCCTAATGAATCTATTGGCATTAGTCATAAGTTTATCCCGTAGCATCAACCAAAGAAAGAACCGAATCATCTGAGGTACTTTCGTCTTCCAAACAATGCCCTACCTAGGGTCTTCATTAATTTCAATCTCATTTCTAACCAACGCCAACACTAACTTGATTGTGAAGCTACCTGAAGAAGTCCTATTCCAGTTTACCTTATCAATGTCTTCTTCATCCCCAGTTAACAAAAAAGAGTCAATATGCTTGAGGACATCCATGGGTAAAAAATCAGCAAACTTTTTAAATATCCACCCAGTGTTACAATCCCATAACTCCTGAACCGTTGCATCTTGAATACCAAGCGGAGGCTCTAGAATAACTTGATCAATCAAAGGAATTTTTGTAGCCCACTTATGGTGCCAAAAGAAAGTCTTCTTGCCATTCCCCATTGCCATGCTAATTCCTATCCACAATGCCACACAAAGCATTAGAGTTTTCTTGGCTATGTAAAAACATGTCCAAGTCACATCTCCCCTCGCAATATTTATTCCTTAGAACCCTAGCCCAAAGAGCATCTGGTTTAGTTAGGTTTCTCTAACCAAGCTTCATCATAAGGTTGCATTAACTTGGTGCATAGACCTAATATTAAGACCACCTAACTCCTTCGGTTTATTCACCTCACTCCACGCCACTAGATGGATCTTTCTCTGCTCCTCCATGCTTCCCCACATAAATCTTCTAGCTATTTTATTAACAGCATCACATGTGGATTTTGGAATGTTTGTAGATTGCATGGCATAGTATGGCATTGAAGAAACAACAGTCTGCACAAGTGTTGACTTTCCAGCCATTGAAATGGTCTTTGCTTTCCATCCTTTCAGCTTCCCATTAATATTGTCCACCAAATATTGAAACTACTTCTTGGATGTTCGACCATTAATAGTAAGAACCCTAAGATAGGTACCTAGATCATCAGTTTCTTCAATCCCTAAAGCCTCACAAATATCTTTTCTTTCAACCATATCAGTGTTCTTTGAGAAAAAAAATGCAGGATTTGCTATGACTGACCTTGCTTCCTAAATTTTGGTAGAATTGCTCTAAGCATGCAGCTATGATACACGCTTGATCTACAGAAGCTTCACTAAATAGGATTAGATATTCGCAAATGCAAGATTTGAGATATGTGAAGTATACTAGCTTTCGCTGGCTTCTAGGCTCCCAAACTCACAATATTGCTTATCAAATGTGCTAATCTCTCCATACTTATGACATATAGATAAGGTGACAGTGGATCCCCTTGTCTAATACCATGACTAGGAGTAAAAACATTAGTGGGATCACCATTCCAAAGAATATGTAAATTAGCCGAGGTGACGCAATTCATTACTAGCTCCACCATCTCCTCAGGCAACCTTAATTCCCGAAGAGACTCATGAATAAAGCTCCATCTTAATCTGTCATAGGATTTTTTAAAATCTATTTTAATAGCTATATAGCCTACCCTACCTTTCTTCTTCCTCGTTGAATGGAGCATCTCTTGAACAATGATGACATTGTTCGTTATCTGGCGGCAAGGAACAAAGCTACATTGAGTAGGGGAAATCGGTTTCGGGAGAAAAGGCTTTAAGCGGTTAACAACAACCTTCATAACAACTTTATACACAATTTTACACAACCCAATCAGACGAAATTGATTAACCTTACTAGGCCTATCAACTTTTAGAATCAATACCAAGAACACCTTCTTAAACTCACTACGGAATTCACCCCCTAACAAGATATCCATTACCATTCTGTTAACACTTGATTTCATGATCTCCCAATATCTTTGATAAAAAAGGGTTGGAAACCATCAAGACTAGGGGCTGTAAAAGCCTGCATATCCCCAAATGCTAATTTGATCTCATAAGCAGCATAAGGCCATACCAACTTGTCTTTATCTTTATCCTCTAAAGTTGGAAAACAATCTCTAGGCATATCTTGTAGATGGTCATTCACATTATCCTTGGTAAAGAGTGTTTTCCAGTAGTCCACCACCATCTCTTTCAGAGCATCATTATTAGAGATCCAATTACCTTCTTCATCCTGAAGCATGGTCACTTTGTTTCTTTTTCTTCGAATGATAGTGGAAACATGGAAATATCTAGTATTCCTATCTCCATGGCCTCCATTCTCGATTTTTGGAACTACAACAACTCATCCTAGTTAAGAACATCTTCTAGCTTATCTCTAAACTTTCTCTCAAGCTTGGTTAAGTGTCTATCCCTCCCCTCTTCTAGAATCCTTTGCACTCCTTCTATTCTAGCCAAGAGTTCAGATTTCGTGCGGAATATATTATGAAATACTTCTTTATTCCACATATTCAACAAACCAGCAAAACTTTTGAGAAAATCAATCAAGGGTGCCTCATTATTCCAGTGTTGTTCAACAAAGTCAACAAACTTATCATGACACAACCACGCTGCTTGAAATCTGAAGCGCTTAGTTGCATTAGGAATAGGCGCAAAACCACACATGCTAATTAAATAGGATAGGGCAATGATCCGATTTAATTATGGGGAGGTGATGAACCGTAGCATCTTTAAACTTCAGTTTCCAATCCTCAGACGCCAGGAACCTATCAAGTCTAGCAGCCTTAATTTTCGAGAAGAATGACCCCTCACCCAACTTGTTCTACCAGTGTGAAGAATAGATGAGCCCAAATATTACTGGCCTCGAGGGTAGTGTTTCGAGAAAACCCACTTCGATGCCTAAGTCAGTGACTACGAAGGGATTTCAAGAGAAGGTCTTTTGAATACCGATTGTTCAGAGAGTTTCCGGGAATGTCCTTACTTGCTTTTGTAGAAGGAAGTGTGTGATTGTATCGAATGACTCAAATGCCTTTATTTTTGGTCCATAAATAGGTATTTTTATGACTGAAGATTGGTGGAGTAGGCCCAGATGTACTTGGTTGGGCTTACTTTGGAAAGATGAATCTTAGCCCATATTGATCCCCTGACCATTGTTGACCATGGTGAGATCTATAACGCTATGGCTTAGAAACCCTCATTCTAGTGCTAAATTATTTATGTTCAAGGGAACAAAACCTTTACTTCTAAGCCAAGTAAGGAATAAAGAGAGTGTTGTTGGGCATACTTTTAAGTTGAGTTTCGTAGATCTCTTATGTAAGGAATAAACCCACCTTGATGCCTAAGTTAGTGACTGGATGAAAGGATCTCAAGAGAAGGTCTCTGAATTATGAGTGTTCAGAGAGTTTTAGGGAATGTCCTTACTTGCTTTTGAAGAAGAAAGTGTGTGATTGTATCAAATAACTTGAATGCCTTTATCTTTGGTTCATAAATGGGTATTAATGGGTCTGAAGATTGGTAGAGCAGGCTCGGATGTCCTGGGTTTTCCTTACTCAAGAAAGATGGATCTTAGCCTATATTACTCTCGTAAATATGGAAACTAGGGGTTGATGACAAGTATTGGGCCAATACTACATGCCCACAGATGGTTGGACCAATAGAATTTGTATTTATCGATTTGTGTTGGCAGTCTTATAGGGATTATGTCTTCTTTCTAGAAAGGGCAGGATGATTCATGTGTCAGGAAGAAATATCTCCCTACCCATACAACTAGCCCCCAAAGTGATAGCATGATTAAAAATCATGCTGTCACTAAGTTGTTGCTTTGGGTATGTTTTTTTCAGAGTGATGAGCTGGGATGTGCATTTGTCTTTTTCAAAAGTATGTATCATACATAGTCATCATTGCTTTATTGCTCAATGATGTGATTATATGACTTTGTTAGTGAAATTTTACAAGGTCTGTCCCCTCTTTAAATCATGGGATACCTTATATATTTTGATGTGATTAATATATATCATATTAGATTAAATAATTAGTTTAGAAAACTGATTTTATATGTGGTTGATACTTTTTGTTATTAGTTTTATTACTCCATATTTTATTAGTTTATTATTATACAATTGCAATTATCATTATTATAACTATTTTTCAAATATTAAGTTTATATTATTATTATTATTAATAATAATGTCGTTGTCGTTGTTGCTACTACTATGATCATGATCATGAATTTTTTTAACAAGAGAATATGTTTTGTTAAGTCTCCTTTTTTTGCAAACAACAATAATAATAATAATTATGCTATTGAACTATGTGGCTTGCCACTTTACCTATTGCAGCCGAAGAGACATAACTTTGCATGCATGTACATTAGATATTATACTTTATACAAGCTTGTGTCTATCTCCAGAATGTCAAGACTTATTTTATAGCAACTTTTCAAACTTTAATAGTTGGAATCTTGAAGTAGTCGTTTGAAAAAATATCTATTGCACTTCAAATATCACATGAAATAGTCTAGCAATTTTTATGTGCTGAACTATTTCAACATTTGGTAGATAAGATAAGAAGGAGAGAAACACAACATTAATAAGAAAGATAAAATCAAATGGCTAGGAGAAATAGGATTAAGTTAGGAAAAATTTATCATTTTAACCACTAGTTAAAATCTAGCTTAACAACTTGTGGTAGATCTTAAGAATGTTACTTAAGAATACAGAGTGTTACTTAAGAATAAATAAAATAAAGTAGTTAAGCTTCAAAGTTTGCAACAAGATAAAGTAGTTAGGCAAATATCATTTATATCCAATCTTTGGAGCACTTACAAATTAGAAGTTAGTCTAAATTAAATAGAAGCCCTAAGAAATAAGCTTAGGCTCAAGTGATTAAATGAAATAGAACAACCATAAAATATTACAAGACACAAGGCTTTGATATTGTAATAAAACATACTACGTGGGCATGATCATCACGGGCTCACATGATTAGCCCAATATCATCCATCTGGAAGAAGGGACAAAGAAAATGGTCAATATTGGGAGAGACCTAGATGCCTAGGTCAATGATGACATGATCATGCTATTAAGAGAATACCAGCATATATTTTCATTATCGACATCTGACACGCCTAGGGTAGAGCCAGAGATAATATCCCACTAGCTGAGTTAAATGGAGGGCTCCTAGCCCATAAAGAAAAACATAAGGAATTTCTCAGCTGACAGTAATTAAGCCATTAAGTTAGAGGTTAAGAAATTACTAGATGTTGGGTTCATTGAGCTATGTAGATATCTTGAGTGGCTAGCCAACTTTGTAATAGTTAAGAAAACTAACAGAAGTTGGAGAATATGTGTCGATTTGACTGATCACAACAAAGCCCGCCATATAGGTTGTTACCCACTTTTGAGGATAGACTTACTCATGGACTTAAGAGTGGCCATGAGGTTTCGAGCTTTATGGATGTGTTCTCGGGATATCACCAGGTCTTCATGCATCCAGAGGATAAGCGCAAAACTTCTTTCATCACTAGTTGCGGAACTTACAACTATGTGATGATGCCCTTTGATCTAAAGAACACAGGCACTATATACCAATGAGTGGTGGACCATATTTTTGTGAACCATAAAGGAGGGAATGTGGAGGTCTACATTGATGATTCCACATCAAAAGTAAAATGGAAGCAAACCATGTGACCTATTTGAGGGAGACCTTTGAGAACTTTGACGCTTTTGGCATGAAGCTGAACCCAAAGAAATATGTCTTTAGAGTCGGATTTGGAAAATTCCTTGGTTTCATGGTTACCAAGCAAGGAATAAACACTAACCCAGATAAAGTTAGAGTCGTACTAGAGCTGCCGAATCAAAGTCAACCAGGGAAATCTAGAGCTGACCAGGAGAATGACAACCTTGTCCAATATCATCTTGAAGTTTGTTGAAAAGATTATGCCATTCTTCAAATTAAAAAAAAGGTGTTTCACATAGGCTTGCTAACCATAAATTCATTTAGTGACTAGAGCAAAGTTAGGCCCTACAAGAATTAAGGGAACCATTAAGCAGCCATCCAACCTTAGTGTTACTTGCTTTAGGTGACACCCTAATCCTGTACATTGCAATCATAAGTGTAATCCTGCTAAAGGAAGAGGGATCTTCTTAGCAACCAGTGTATTTATAAGTCACACCCTCACTAGAGCTGAATTAAGATACCCTACTTTGATACATAGCAAGTAGTGGTCAGAACAAACTTTCCCTTGGATAAATCTCTAATAAAGTTGGACAAGTCAGGAAGGCTAGCTAACAAGGTTCTAGAGCTAATGGGCTATAACATCAAATTCTAGCCAAGAATAGTGATTAAGACACAAGGTCTAGCAAACTTCTTAGTGGAATGCTCTTATAATGAAGTAGATGTTGTCATTTTCTCTCCAAAAGGCAAGCTGATTGAGTATGAACTATAGTTCCTAATTAAAGAAACTAACAATGAAGCTGAGTATAAAGAAGCCATAGCCTAACTCCAACTATACAACACACTAGTAGCAAGGCAAGTGGTGCTACAACTGATTCACAAATCATTGTGAATCAATTTTAGGGGGAGTATGAGGCTAGAGAAGCAACAATGATTTCTTAGTTGGCAAAGCTCAAGACTCTCACAGTAAATATGGAAGGCTTTCAAATAGAGCTACTTTTCTGGCCCCAAAACGCATAGGTAAATGCATTGTCCAAGTTGGGACGTTCAATCTTGCAGAAGATGAATAAGTCTATACTAGTGTAGATTAGATTGACGAGCTCCATTAAAGAAGACGCGGTAACAATGTTTGAAACTGAAAATTTGCCATCCAGGATGGAATAGATTATTGTGTACAAACACTGAGGAGAATTGCTATCTGACCAAACAATAGCCAAGAAGATCAAAACAGCATTAGGTAGGTACTGCCATTTAGAAAATAAAGTGTCTAAAGATCTAAAGCTATATAGGAAATCATTTATGATAGATTATGATTGACTAAGATCAAAATCAAGTGTGTCAACTCTAGAGATGCTAACTATATCCTCATAGAGACTTATGATAGACTATGTGGTCATCATTTAGGGGGCATGGCTCTCGCCCGTAAAGCACTTTGAGCAGACTCCTACTGTCCAATAGTCAAAGAAAACCCTAGGAATCTAGTGTGGAAGTGTGAAAAATGCCTGAAGTACACTCTAGTAATCAACAACCAGCAATTGACCTATAGCCATTCTACAACCCCATTCCATTTTCCTAGTGGGGCTTAGACAATTTGGGATCATTTTTTATAGGCTAAATACCAAAATAAATACTTGATCATTGGAGTTGACTACTTCACTAAATGTTAATGTTTTAAGTGGCTTTTATATTATATCATCTACGAACTGCTATAAAATCATAGGTGTTAGCAGATTTTATAACTGATTCCAGTCTTGAGCTAGAAACATTAGAGATAGAAGAAGTAAAGCAAATCAAAGGTAGTGAGACAAGAGAGCCATGTATATTATATGTCGGCGGACCCTCAAAGGAACCGGTCTTAGCATCATATTAAAGTCACTACCAGGGGAAATGATATTACAAGCCATTTTCTGTTACTTCAAAGCAATAAATAATAAAGTTGAATAGGAAGCCTTGATTGTAGGATTGACATTAGATAAAAGTTTGGGGGCAAAAGCATTAGAATTATTAAGCTATTTATTGCTTCTAGTAAGCTAAATAAATGAGGAGTTTACGATCAAATGATCCAAGATGTCCACCTATCAAACCACTATCACTGGAAAAATTTCAAAATTTAAGCTTATCTTTTTACACAAATTCCATGAGACCAAAACACACAAGCAAATTCCTTGGCAAATATAGGCTCCACCCTAAGTACCTCCACCTGCCCATAATTCATTTATAAGTACCCTCCATCAAAAGAACATAGTTTTCGAACATATGTACAATAAAATTATCATTGATTCTCTCAAGAAAAGGTTAGAGCGAGTAAAAGGAGAATGGGCTGAAAACTTACCATAAATATTATGGGATAATAGAGCTGTACCAAGAGAATCAACAAGGCAAACACCTTTTCACTTGTTTACAAATGCGAAGCCTTCATCTCATTAGAATCACACATCTTAACGACTAGGTATGGACTTCTGACACATGAGCTCAATGACTTGTAACTTAGAAACAATGGAAGAAGCCTGAGAAGACCTACTAATTAGAATGGCTGCCCCAACAACAAATTGTTAAAAGGAGTTACAATAGAAATGCGAGAACAAAGATATTCAAGAAAGGAGACCGGGTGTTATGAAATGTGTTTCAAAATACTCAAAATCCAACCAAAGGTGTTATGAAAACCTTGATTTACAATTGCAAGTTAATGTCTATTTTTTAGGAAAATAACTTTATTTTTATATTATAATACCTCTATTTTAAAATAATAACATCATTTTGACTTTTATATTAGTTAATATATCGATTTGACCATTAATATATTATAAGTTGATTACTTAAATCTACTCATTGCAATGAAACTAAAAATGTATTCCATAACAATATTCAATTGTTATGTAGTTGTAACATTATATGGTCAAAGTCATTTCATTAATAGTAACAAAAGTCAATATGATAAATTTGTTTGAGTTAAAGGTAATGGGGGAGACAATCTAGTCTGATTAATCAAAGTCATTAATTTATCATATCAGTCGAGTAAAATGTTGCATGATACGTTCTTACATTTTGTACTTATTCTTATTTAATTATTATTTGAACTATTATAATTTGTAATTTGTATGTACTCAACTTGCTGATTACGTGCTTTGTGTGTTTTTGGTCATGACTTTTTCCTATAAATGACACTGTGATGATCCAATACTTACATTTGTATAATTGGGGAGCAGATTATTAACAGGTATCCAAACGATCATTCATGCATGGGTGGGTTAAGAGGAGTGTTAATTTAATTTAGATTTCAAAATAAATTATGTTTATTTGATTTGATTTTAAACTGTTGGTTTTGGATTAGAGGTGAACATTATTTGGTACATTGCAATAAGGGCCGTAGTGGTTCCAGTTTGTTATGTTAGGAGTTTGTTTTACGTTTAATGTTATTTTAAAAGTCTTTTGGTTTTCCGCTACATAACTTTGTTTTATAGCCTTAACGTTTGAACACGTGATGGTAGCACACCAGTAGTTTCCTAAAGGTTTGGTTTTCACAAAATGGGAATTACTAGGGTATTACAGAAAATGAGTTTCCAAAGTCCTCCTCCCGCTCTTGTCAACCGCCGCTGGAATTTATTATAAATGAGACATTGAAAGAAGTGTGGTCCACCCCGGAATATTGAAGGCGAATGGAGGAGGGGTAAGAAGAGACTCGAATGTGGCCTATTGGAGTATGAAAAGGGGATGAATTTGGACATTTTCAAGGTCGATGAAGGAGATTTATATGCTGAGGCCACAAATGTTGGACTTGAAAAAGAGAAGGCTGAATATGACTACCTCTAGGTTACCAGCCTAGACCTAGTCACGATATGCTGAAACTAATCATGACATATTACTTCTTGAAGCCATAGGGATGTACACTATAACTCTCTTTTACTATGCTTAATTATTGTGTGTTAAATATTATATGATGATTTGGGTTGTTATGCTTGAGGATGATGGTTGCTATTGATATTTAGGTTATTTTGTATGATTTTAGTTGAAACATGTTTGGATGTTGTTAGTTTGAACTATGTTTCCATATTTTCTGTGTTATGGATCTTGTAATGTCATTTGAGGTTATGGCCTATTTGAGATTTCAAGTTTAGAACAAATCTTACTATTTTAATGTGTTGTTGGGCTACTCCATCTATTTTGGTTTGGATTAGGGCCTGTTAATGCTATGTTCATGTTCTCTTGGCATATTCCAGTGTGATTTCTATGGTTTATGGCATGATGTTGATGTTTTTAGGGTGTTTAGTCAATTTTCAGTAGGGTAAGGATACTTGGGAGAGCTTTTAGGGTGTTTTGTGGATGTTTAGTTGTGCATTGGGTTAGTTTAGGGCTGATGGATTTATTAACTGTGTTTTGTTCCATTAGAAGGATTTGGTGCCACTTTGGGGTTTATTGTCGTTTCGTCTGTGTTCTTGGCATATTTTTGGGGCATAGGGTCAGTTTTAGATTTCTAGGTGTTGAATTATTGGTTTCAAGAGCATATTTAACTTTGTTGTTGCCATGTTCATCTTGGCCTCTAGTAGTGTTTGTGGCATGTTGTTAATGACTTTAGTGTGTTAAGCATGTTTTAGTAGTGTAGGGTTAATTAGGAGCATGTTTAGGGTGCTTTGAGTTAGTTTTGGGCTATTAGTGTTGAATTTTTGAGTTCTTAAGCATATTTGGCTATGTTATTGCTATGTTCATGTGCTCTTGGCATCTAGTAGTGTGGTTTTTTTGGTTTGTGGCATGCTGTTAATGAGTTCAGGGTGTTGAGGCATGTTTCAATAGTGTAGGGTTAATTAAGAGCATGTTTAGAGTGCTTTTTAGGCTGTAGGGTGTTGAATTTTTGAGTTATTAAGCATATTTGGATATGTTATTATTGTGTTCGTGTTTTCTTGGTATATAGTAGTTTTATTTTTCTAGTTTGCGTTATGTAGTAATGAATTTAGGGTTTCAAGCATGTTTTAGTAGTGTAGGGTTAATTAGGAGCATGTTTATGGTGCTTTGAGTAAGTTTTGGGGTGTTGGGTGTTGAATTTTTTGAGTTCTGAAGCATATTTGGCTATGTTGTTGTTGTGTTCATCTTTTCTTGGCATCAAGTAGTTTCATTTTTCTGGTTTGTGGCATGTTGTTAATGAATAGGGTATAGAGGCATTTTTAATATTAGGAGCATGTTTAGGGTGTTTTGAGTGTGTATTGGGCTGTTGGGTGTTGAATTTTTGAGGTCTTGAGCATATTTGGCAATGTTTTTGGTGTGTTCATGTTTTCTTGGCATCTAACAGTTTTATTTTTTTGGTTTATGGGTTGTTGTTAGTGAATTCAGGGTTTCAAGCCATGTTTCAATAGTGTATGGTTAATTAGGAGCATTAGGGCGCTTTGAGTTTGTTTTGAGCTACTTAGTGCTGAATTTTTGAGTTCTTGAGCACATTTGGCTATTTTGTTGTTGTATTCGTGTTTTCTTAGCATATAACAGTTTCATTATTCTAGTTTGTGGCATGTAGTTAATAAATTTAGGGTTTGATCCATGTTTCAATAGTGTAGGATTAACTAGGAGCATGTTTAGGGTGCTTTTAATGTGTTTTGTTCCATATTTGAAAGATTTGGTGCCACTTTGGGTTTTTTTTTTATTGTTGTTGTTTCATATACATTCTTAGCATATTGTTAGGGAATTGGGCCAGTTTTGGGCTGCTGGGTGTTGAGTTATTGGTTTCATGAGCATATTTGACTATGTTGTTATGTTCATGTGTTTATGGCATCTGACACTATAGTTTTTGTGTTTTGTGGCATGATGTTATTTCATTCAGGCGTTCAGGCATACTTCAATAGTCTAGGGTAAAATAAGATCATGTTTTGGCTGCTTTGAGTGTGTTTTGAATCATATTTGAAGGATTTTATGCCACTTTGGGGTTTGTTGTCGATGTTTGATGTGAGTTATCGGCATATTTTAGGAGCATTGCGTTAGTTTTGGGTTGCTGGGTGTTGAATTTTTGAGTTCTTGAGCATATTGTTGTTATGTTCATTTGTTCTTGGCATCTGACAGTGTGATATTTGTGTTTTGTGGCATGATGTTAATGTATTTAAGGTGTTTAGGCTATGTTTCATTAGAATAGGTTTAAATAAGAGCATGATTTGGTTGCTTTGAGTGTGCTTTTGTTTGCATATGCCTTAATGATGAAGGATTATTCCTTTAAAAATATTATGCTTTTAAGGTAGTTGATGATCCATCTCTATATGTGTAAGGCTTGATTGAGTAGGTATGTAGGGTGTAATACGACACTAGTACAATACACAATAGTATGAAATGAAATTAAAATCTGAGAGACTCATTCTCGATGAAGAATGAGTTATCCTTGAATGTATATTTCTGTGTTTTGTTTACTAGTGTTGCAAATGAAGCCATATGCCACCATTGGGCTCTTATATGAACATTGATGTTGAATTGACAACTGATGTGCTTGTTTTAGAGCACGTTTACTACCCCGTTTTAGTGTTAAGTCTCGCGCTTTTAGATTGATTATATACATATTATACTTGATTTCACCTTGATCTTGTTCTTCGAGTTGTTTTAAGGTTATTTTAGGTGTTTTTGATGATTTCGAGGTGAAAAGTGACATATTCGAGGCTTTGGCACTCTTAGACACGCGTATCGTAGCTTGGGCACACATTTCAAGTCACTCATGAAGATCCCAAGAAGTTCAGAAAACATTAAGTCACTTGAAGAAGCTGAAAAGAGGAATGCAAAGTCAGATTCGACCGAATCTGACTTCCATTCGGTCAAATGGCAGTCCAGAATAGAAGCCTTTATTCCATTGTCAGTGGGAAGGCCGAATGGCACTCATTCGGGCGAATCATCATCCATTCGGCCGAATGGAGGTCTCCATTCGGGTGAATCATGAATAGAGAGGAATTCAACAGAGCTGCTGTTATGGACGAATGGGAAAGGATTCGGGCAAATGATGTTGCATTCGGCCGAATGGGTCTTGCATTTGGTCGAATCGAGGTGTTTTCTCTGGAAATTTTACTTCTTATTTAGGCTGGCCCAAAGACATTTTAGGGTTTTAGGATTTCTTTTATTGATTGTTATAAATACCCCTCTTTCTAAAGAGAGGGGGAACCCTAGTTTTTATTAGTTTTATTAGCTTTAACTTTGTTTAACCTCTAAAATTCTCTTAGTTCTAGTTTTCCATTTTTTGTTTTCTCAACACATGTACTCCAATTTTTTGGTTTTATTGATTGGATTCTGATCGTGGATATTGCATTGAAGCTTTATTGTGAGTATCAATCTATTCTTTACTTTTGAATTCATTCGTTTTCTTTCAGTCAATGTTTAGACTAATGTTTATCGTTTATCTAGAATAGTTTCTAATTTATATTTGCTCTCGCTGATTTCTTTTCATGATTGTTGCGTTTGTTTTATTGAATATCGTCATGTCGTATATCTTGAATATGTGTGAGTAGTTCTCTTAGGGGTTTGATTAGTGAAACCCTAGGAAAATCTATGTTCTTCATTGTTTAAGGTTATAGGAATGATGACAATAAGTGGCTTTCGAAACCCAATGTGAATCTTGTCCTGCAACTCTTTTGGAGACATAGAGCGATTATAGGTCGTTCGATGTGATTTGTGGAATCACCAACTTCCTCTCTCATACTTGGGTGTCCATGCTAGTTATTGTTTGATTTTCTCTAACATATCATGTTCTGTTTTGAAAGCATCATTCCTAGGGTGAATCTAATCTCGTCCCCATTTTTCTCTATTTGATTTTCCTCTTAATTCATCGTGATCTATATTATTGTTATTAGTTTTAGTTGTTTTTTAAACCCAAAAAGTTCAGTTATGTTAAGAATTGAGTGTCTTGATATCCTTTGTCCTCGTGGTTTGACCCCCTATCCCACTATACTCGTATAGTTCGTAGGTTGTTATAAATATTGTTTGGTTCAATGCTTAGCATAAAGGACTGTTAAAACCTTGCTTATCAAAATGACGACGTTGTCGGGGACAAGGCGTTATATTTAGAGTTTTTATGTTCTTGATATAGCTTTATTCTATTTCGATTCTGTTGCTGTTTGTTTTATTTTTGTAAGTAGTTATTTTTGAGTTTTCTGTTTGCATGCCCCATAGCACGCGTAGGTCAAACCAACCAATAACACCTTATAATCCTGAGATCCAATGCTTAAGTAGACAACGCCTATCAAAACAAACCTCACATTCTGTTCAAAACCCACCCATATCCACAATGGCCGACGAACATCAGTTGTTTGGTCAGTTAGGGACTCCGGGCTCACAAGAGTTCCAAGGAGGTGTAATACTTCCTGTTGCTACTACACCATACCAAATACATCCCTAGTTCACAAGGATGGTTAAGGAAACCCCTATTAGTGGTTTAAGAAATGAATATCCTCTTCAACATCTCGAGGCATTCTCTGATATTTGTGGACTTATCCCTCCTTGCCCCAATAGCCCAGACTATGTGCGAATGCACCTATTTCACTTGAGTCTAGCAGGGGATGCCAAAGATTGGTATAAATGCTTAGAACCCAACTCAATTGTTAATTAGGCTCAACTGAAAACATCTTTTCTAGAGAGGTTCTATCCTATGGTTCGAATGCAAGATTGGCGTAAGAAAATTGCGTCATTCACTCAAAAGGATGATGAGAACCTTAGTGCTACTTGGAGCCGATTTAAGAGAATGATTAGAGCATGCCCCCACCATAAGTACGGGGAGAACCATCTCAACACATTTTTCTACGATGGTCTCAATGACTCCACCAAAGCTCTTATAGACTTTGTAGTAAGTGGCCAACTCTCTAAAATTCCATGCCCCCAGGTAAAAGCCAAAATTGAGGAAGTTGCTAAGAATAGTGTCTGGGGAGGAACAAGGAGTTAGGGTTTACCAAGAGGGATGATTGATACATCCAACTTGGACACCATTAGTGCTAAAATTGAAGTAGTTATCGATAAGAAGCTGTCCAAGTTAAGCTTAGCCGATAGTTCAAACACCCCTCTAGTGCGTGAAAAGCACTTTGCATGTGACATATATGGAGGTACCAACCATGATACTTCCTATTGTGGTGGTTCGCACTCCGAGCATATCGCTGTAGTTGATTATGGAGGTTATAACCCAGAGACACAGGGGATGAATTATGATAGTTATGGGTATAATCCTAATCATGTTGCAGCCCTTAACTATGGTGGACAAGGACAAGGAGCAGGGTATGGGCAACAACCTTTTCCCAATCAACCATACAAACCTCCTTTCAATTCAAACCAAAACCAAGGAAACTTCCACCCGGGATATAATAGAAATGCTCATAGTGGGTTCAACAACCAAGGTTTTCAAGGGAACCAATCGAGCGGAAATGCACCAAGGACAAATTTATATAGACCACCAGGGTTTAATCAAGGGCCTAGAAATGGTTCAAATCTGCCTTTTCCACCTAGTCAACCTCATCATGTAGCCTCTCAACCACAACAAAGTCATACCTCAACCAATGACCATTTAGCCTCTCAAGTAACATCTCTTGCTCAGCAAAACCAGAGTCTCACTCAATTAAATCAGACTCTTATCCAGCAAATGCAATAACTTTAAGCTCAGAAAAAGTTGTTTGAAACTCAACTCACCCAAATGGCTAGTCCTCCTGCACCCCCGCTATTCCCATCTCACCCTCAACCTAATCTCTCTACACAACCTTCACCTCAGCACCAAAACCCAAACCCAAACCAACACACTACAAAAGCTATCCACTTGAGATTAGGGACTCCGTATGACAACCCTTCATATCTAGTTAATGCACCTTTGGTATGGGTGGGAGATGAGATGAGAGTGGATGTAAATGAAAAAGAAGAGAAACAAGGTAAGGGGTCGATAGTTGAAAATGAAAAAAGTGGGGATGATGAGGAAGAAAAGAAAAGGAGTGAGAAGTTGGTGGAGAGTGAGGACGAGAGGAAGAAGAGGATTGAGGAGAGAAAGAGGTTAGATAGCTTGTGTGTACCCCCACTTCCTTTTCCCTATAGGAAAGTTAAGAAGCAGCTTGATGAGAGGTTCAAGAGGTTTTTAGAACACTTACAAAAGATGGCGATGAAGATTCTATTCCTAGATGCAATGGAACAAATGCCAAAGTATGCTAAGTTCTTGAAGGAGTTATTGTCCAACAAGAAAAAGTTTGAGGAAGAAGTAATCAGTCTCCCCCATCAAGTTAGCTCCATTTTACAAGGGAAAATTCCTATAAAAGAGCGAGATCCCGGTCCATATAACCTCCCAGTAAAGTTGGGGAATCTTGATCCCAAAGGGGCGCTTGCCGATCTAGGGGCTTCGATTAGTCTTATGCCTCTATCCATTGCCAAGAAGCTACCCTTTAGCCTCAGACCTTTAAGGAAAACGATCTAGTTGGCAGATAGGAGCATAAAAGTACCCTGTGGAGTGCTTAATGATATACCTATCCAAGTGGGAGAACTAGTGGTCCCTTGCGATTTTATAGTGATGGAAATGGGAGAGGACCCTTATACTCCACTTATCTTGGGAAGAGCCATTCTAAAAACACTCCGAGCATTTATTAATTGCCATGATGACACCATAATAGTAGAAGTAGCCCAAGTGAAGGTAGTATTTAAAATTTCCCCACTTTTAAAGAAACTTATGGTTGAATAAGTCTGCCGCCTTGAAGTGGATGATGGGGGGATTGAGAATTGTCAAAGGGAGATAGAAGTCAGGTATTCAATGAATGATGAGGATACCTATACAGAAGATGAACAGTTGGAAAGCCAATTAGATAGGCCCCAGGAATATAAGGGCAAAGAAGCTGAATCTGAGCAACTGTGTGAGGCTAAGGAAGGTACTATCTATAAGGGGGAGAGTCCTAAGCCTTCTCCCTAAGTAAGTTTGAAACCTCTACCTCCTAGCCTTAATTATGCGTATCTTGATGATGATGAGGGGAGTCTAGTCATAGTGAACTATGAGTTTGATGACATCTAGTTGGAAAAATTACTTGTTTTATTAAGGAAATATCGAGATGTCATCGGGTACTCACTTGGTGATTTAAAAGGAATTAGTCCAACAATTGTTATGCACTGAATTTATCTTGATGATGAGCATTTCTCCTCAATTGAGCCATAAAGAAGGTTAAACCCCAACATGAAAGAGGTAGTTAAGGATAAAATCCTGAAACTCCTAAAGGCTGGCATCCTCTACTCAATTTCAGATAGTAGGTGGGTTAGCTTTGTTCATGTTGTTCCGAAAAAGGGAGGAATGACCATTGTCGAGAATGACAAGGGTGAAATAATCCCAACTAGAGCCACCATAAGGTGGCGAGTTTGTATTGATTATCGCAAACTTAACAAAGCTACAAGAAAGGATCACTTCCCTTTACCCTTCATCAACGAGATGCTTGAAAGATTGGCAATGCACAAGTACTATTGTTTTCTGGATGGTTACTCAGGATTCTTTCAAATTCCAATCCACCTCGAGGATCAACTAAAAACAATGTTCACTTTTCCTTTTGGGACTTTTGCATATAGGAGAATGCCCTTCGGTTTATGCAATGCTCCATCCACTTTCCAGAGGTACATGTCTGCTATATTTGCTGATATGCTAGAGGATTTCATGGAAGTGTTCATGGATGATTTTTCTGTTGGAGGTTCTTCTTTTGACACTTGCTTGACACATCTCGAGAAAGTTTTGTTACGGTGTCAAGAAAACGAATCTTGTGCTGAATTGGGAGAAGTGTCACTTTTTAATCCAAGAAGGCATTGTCCTAGGCCATAAAGTGTCTTTCAAAGGCATAGAGTTAGACCCTGCTAAGATAGATGTGATAAGGAACCTTCCTGTACCTACCTCGGTTACAGGAGTATGATCCTTTCTTGAACATGCAGGGTTCTATAAGCATCTCATCTTAGGATTTTTGACTTTAGCTAAACCCTTGAATGAATTGCTTCAGAAGGATGTCAATTTTAACTTTGATAAGAGATGCCTCAATGCCTTTAACCATCTAAAGCAAGCTCTAATATCTGTGCCCATTGTACAAGCTCTTGATTGGAGTTTGCCGTTTGAATTAATGTACGATGCCAGTGATATCTCTACAGGTGTTGTCCTTGGGCAGAAAAAGGAAGAAAAGCATCACGTCATATGCTATGTCAGCCAAACACTGGATCCAGCACAGCGCAACTACTCTATAACGGAAAAGGAGATGCTGGAGGTAGTCTATGCTTTTGAGAGACCGCGCCAGCATCTGATATGTTCAAAGGTTGTAGTTTTCATGGATCACTCGGCCCTGAAATTTTTAATGACGAAGAGAGATGCAAAGCCAAGGTTGATCCGTTGAGTGCTCCTATAACAAGAGTTTGATTTTGAATTGAAAGATAGGAAGGGAAGTGAAAATGTGGTAGCTGACCATTTATCTAGGTTACCTGAACTTAATAATGACTCCTTACTTATCCAAGATGAAATGGTTAAAGAAACCTTGATGACAGCGTTAGTTGTTGGGAAAGCGCCTTGGTTTGCAGATATTGCAAATTATTTAGCTTGTGGGAAACTTCCAGAGTTTGAATCAAGGGCAATGAAAAAGGTTTTCTTTGGAAAAGTCGGGAATTTCTTTTGGGATGACCCCTATTTGTTTCATGCATGTACCGAGGGCATAATCCGCCATTGTATCACTGAAGAGGAAGTCCCCAAGATCCTAACTCACTGTCACTCATACGCGTGTGGCGGCCACTATGGTATAATGATCACTACTGCTAAAGTAGCCACCGCGGGTTTCTATTGGCCAACCTTGCATAAAGATGTTGAAACATTTGTGAAAAGCTGTGAGAGATGCCAAAAAGTTGGTAATATCTCAATGAGGAATGAGATGCCTCAAAATTACATCCTTGAGTGTGAAGTTTTTGATTGCTGGGGTATTGACTTCATGAGCCCCTTTGTGTCATCTCATGGGAACCAATATATTTTGGTAGGGATCGATTATGTGTCTAAGTGGGTGGAGGTCATCGCCTCGCCTACAAATGATCACAAAGTACTTATGAAGCTTTTTAAAAGTATAATCTTCCCTCAATGTGGTGTTCCTAAGATAGTCATTAGTGATAGGGGTTCCTACTTTGCGAAAAACAAACTGAACAAATTGTTAAAGAAATATGGAGTCGTGCACAAAGTCAGTTCACCCTACCATCCCCAAACTCAAGGACAGGTGGAAGTAGCCAATAGGGAGATTAAAAGAATATTAGAAAAGGTGGATAACCCAAACAGGAAAGATTGGTCTCTCAAGTTAGACGACGCTCTTTGGGCCCACCGTACATGTTACAAAACCCTAATTAGCACCACCCCGTTCTGGCTATTGTATGGAATGTCTTGTCATTTACCGGTGGAATTGGAATATAGGTCTTGGTGGGCGATCCAAACCCTTAATTTGGACCCTACTTTATTCTACTAGAAGCGAGCCGCCCAATTAAGGGAATTGGAAGAACTAAGGCTCAACGCATTCCATAACATGCATATCTACAAGGAACGAACAATGCGTTGGCACGACCAACGTATCATTCAACGAGAATTCCTTGTAGGAGATAAAGTGCTGCTCTTCAATTCAAGAGCAAAGTTATTCCCCGAGAAATTAAAATCGAGGTGGTCTGGACCATTTGAGATTTTGCAAGTATTTCCTTATGGAACGGTAGAGTTAAAAGATTATCACGGATTTTCATTGTGAATGGACATCGGCTAAAGCTCTTCCATGAAAGTAGCCTTCACAAAGTCAACAACGTTGAGCGAATAAGGTTAGATGATGTCGAAGTTGAATGATTGGTGTAATCATTGCCATATTACGAGTATTTAACTTTGAATCATCATTCTTTTGAGTTTTGTTAAGTTTTGAGTAGTTAGTTTCACTTCAGTTTCTATTTCGTGTTATTTTTTATTGATTACCCTAGCTACATCGAGCTAAACAACGTTAAACAAAGCACTTACGGGAGGTAACCCGGTTTTTTTTGAATTTTCTAAGTAATCATTATACCATTTTTGGTTTGGGAGAGTACAAGTTATTTGATTATTCAAGCTTAAAATTTTGAATTAGCATTCCATTTGGCCAAATTATAGTTCCATTTGGCCGAATGGACTTGGATTATGAACTCAAACATGAGATTTGAGAAGTTCCTGAGAATGACGAATGAGTAAAAAATTCGGGCGAAGGAAGTCCATTCCGCCGAAAACAAGTCTCATTCGGTCGAATGGTGGTACAGACGAATTTGGAGAAGTGCTTCTGAGAACACCGAATGGACACTCCATTCAGGCGAATGGAGGTCCATTCGGCCAAATACATAGATGATTTGGGCGAATGGTAGCTAAGAATTCTGAGAAATTCTGAGAAATTCGACAGAATAGGGCCTCCCATTCGGACAAATGAAGCTCCATTCGGCTGAATAAAGCTCCATTCAAGCAAATGGAGCACCAGTTCTATAAATACCCTGAAGACTCCACCTTGATGATGATAATATGTTCATATATGCTCTATACGTTTAACTTGATTAAATGTAGGTGATGGAAGTCAAAGAACAACACCCTATGAGATATGTCATGCATGAAACACGGTTACTATGTTACTATATGACTACTTGTATTATTTGTTTTGTGGCTTGGATTACTATGTTGTTGTCCAAATATAGCGAAGAATTCAAATTGTTTAAGCTGCTGAATTCTTGCTGAAACCTCTCCTAAAATCAAGGAAGTAGTTACATGATGGACTCTTGAAGGTTTTGGTTTAAATTCAAACGGTTTAAGATGAGTTTGAATTTCAAGACTTCCTAGCTTTATGGGATTGAAAAATTACTGCTGAAGCTATCCCCATTCAAATATTATTGATCGTGCAATTCAAAATAAGAAGACTCATTTAAATCTGTAACGGATATTCGGTCAAGACTTTTGAAGCAGACTTCAGTAACTGCCCGAGCATCATGGAACAAATTTTGAAGCAGTTAGTCAAAGTCCTAACATTCGATTCAAGGGCAACGGTATTTTTGAATACACAGAAGACTATCCGTTGCAAAGACACTCTTTAAATAGAGTGAGCTGAAGCTTGAAGAAATAGAAGTTCCTCAACGAGATACACAACACAAGCTGCAGAAAACTTAAACACTTTCCTCTCTAGAGCTTTATACTTTAATTGTATTTTAGATTGAGAGAAAAGAAAAGAAAGTCTCTTTAAGTGTGAAAAAGAAAATATCAAAAGAAGAAGAGAGACATACTTTGAGTAGATTTATAATACTCAAAGATTCAGAAAGAAAAAGTGAGAAGATTTTTATTTCTAGGAATTAAGACGCTAGAGTTTAGCTAGGGTAACCTACGGTATAGAAGATTGTGTGTTAATCTTTGAAGGTGGCTTTAGGTCTCTAAAGGAGGAAATAAAGATCGGTTAAATCCTACGGGTAGGAAACCCTAGGCGGAGACGTAGGCACATTGTCGAACTTCGTAACAAATCATTGTCCCCTTTAAATTTGTTTTACATTCTTTATTCGTTTTACCCTTTCGTATTTGCTTTATTCTTTAAATCCTAAAAATCAATTCAAAGCCCTTGAAACTTATCATATCTTATTTCCGCATCTAAAAGCTATTTCAAAGCCTTTGAACTAATTGCGAAAATCTACCATACTCTATTCACCCCCCCCCCCCCCCCTCTAGAGTATTTTGATCCTTTCTATCTCCTATTGAATCTTCATACCCCTTCATTTCCATGGGTTTTCTCACAATTTACTCTAAACCCTAAAATACGCCCAAGCTGCTCTTCCCACCCTCACTCACTCATTCTCCCTAAAACTCCTCATTTTGCTCCATAAACTCCAATCAATCACAATGGGACCACGAAAAAGCTTGAGAAATCCATTCAAATGATCCAAGAAACATAATGAAGGATTGTCTTCGGGTGCGACATGGAAAGAACAATAAACCGGTTCTCAACCACAACCAGAACGCCAACAACGTCTTCCCAGTCAAGAATTATGGTTCGACGAAGAGCATCCAATGGTGGTGTTTGTATCGTTGGAATAATTTGAATGCTTTCAACGATTAAAGGTACAAAAAATCAACTCTACCTGTTATTTAGATCTTTCAATTATTCAACTAATGGGTATATATGAACAATTTGTTGCATTGTTGACGGCATGTGGCTTGAGAACTGGATTAACATGTGGCACCCAACTCATAAGCTATTAACTTATGAGTTCCTCAGTTCCTTAACCCTATGTCAACGTGAAAATAGGTTGCATTTGTCTTTTCGGTTAAGGAATGCAACCTATTTCCTTGACTATGTTGCATTTTGCGCTGTTTTTGGTTTTTCTAATGAGCCTATTCCGGATAACTCCCAAGTTTTTGAACTATGGCCTAAAATTGCTGGCTGGCTTATTTATCCGAATAGGAATATATATGCCTCTAATGTACAGCATCCTGTTCTTTGTATGTTTTTCAAATTTTCTAGGGAGACTTTATTCCCTTCCCCTAGCCCTCACCTAGTTAGAACACCTGAAGTGCACATATTGCACCGATACATTGCACCGCATAACGACACAACAATAAGCATTCCAATGACTCTTTGGAAGTTTTTAAACACCACAGCCACCCTCGATGTAAAAACTGACCTATGTGTTAGGGGGCATGTATACCGCATTACTGAGTTCCTTAATGTCATGAATCCTATAGAATTTAGTGATAGATTTGCCACTACCACCACTCTCCATGAGCAATGTCTCGTTAGGGCCGGCTTTATCTTCACTGACCCTATGCGATGGCGGTACCTTAAAGACCACGCAATTCCCATTCCCTGTCCAAACTGACCTATGTGTTAGGGGGCATGTATACCGAGATACATTGTCGAGCCCTTACTTAGACCCCCTCCTCGTCCTCACACCTTATCTATGCATGACCGACCTAGGGCTTCCACTTCAGTTCTACTAGACCATGACAATTCAGAAAATGAATCTGATATTATGTCCTCCCTAGGTCGCATAGAGGCCAGGCTTGACCAGGTCCTTACCACCTAGGCCCATCACACCGCCCGGCTCGATCACCTTGAGCAAAACTTTAAGCGGGCCAATTATCCATGGTATGACATGGCCTACCGCTCCCATATGGTCGGCGAAAGCTTGGCCACCCCTTCCTGGTACCCTCGCCATGACAACTATAACGAAATATCATTAAGTCATGGGTTTGACCGGTTGCGGGTGGGTAGGTGTAGGTTCAACAACTTTACCCCACCGGCTCCTAGAAGGGCCTCTGATGACTATGGGATGGACTATACGGGTGGGGAGGAAGAGGATAATGAGGATGATGACCAGGGGGATGAGGGTTTCATAGGGGATGAGTAGTGATAGACCTAAAGGCCTCCCTTAGCGGCGAGGATGGCTTCAGCCTGGCTTAGGGGGGGGATATCCATTGTCCACTACTCATTACTTTGTTGCGTGTCTTTTGGTCTTTTACCTTGTCTGGCTGTTGGTTTTATTGTTGTGCAGTTTTGCGTTGTTTTGTGTTTGTTTTGTGTTTTGGTTTTGCTTTTTGGTGTTGTTTTCAGGTGCTTGTAATAAGTTCCATGTGCTGCTTCACCTACGTACTGGTATGATTACTCTCGCTTGAAAATCCAAAGTTATTTATTTATTTATATTTGTGTTTGTTTTCCTTTTTTCCATCATATGCTCCAACCCCTTTTTTCCATCATATGCTTCAAACCCTTTTTTCCATCATATGCTTCCTTTTTTCCATCATATGCTCCAAATCCTATTTTCCATCATATGCTTCAAATTCTTTTTTTCATCATATGCTCTAAACAAGCATGCAAGCTTCTGTCGTGCACTTTACAGTGATTATATGCAAACTCGTATTCCCCTAGCCCTGTGCCTATTTTGGGTCTGAGTTTATCGAATATTTTCCACTTAACTTGGGGGATCTGAGCTTGCTTGGTATGTGGTTTGGATGACTATCTATTGAGGCGCATTTCGACTAGCCTAGTGAGGATGGAGCCTTCTAGGACTTTATTATGAGTCCTATATTATTGAGTGTTAGTTAGGGAATCTTAAGAATTGTGTCTGTTCTCCTCTAGCATAGTCTGCTTTTTTAAAGGTTAGGGATGATAACACGTTTGTAGTAAAAGCTACATAGCCAAATTTCCTACCATGAATATTAATTTACTTTAGGTTAAGCCAATTTTGTGCCTTTACCTTTTTCTTTGTAGCCACAATATTTAACTCTACATGAGCCAAATGTCCCCTCTCTTTACCTAGACAATAGTCATGTGATTATAGTGAAGTTGGTGTTCATTGCATTGTGGTGTAGGATTTCGGTTTGAAAAGTGATTATTGGATGATATGACTCTATACATTACTCTTAGTGTATTTCAAAACTGTTTACATGAAAAGTTCAAAAAAAGGAAAAAGCATGAAAAGCACAAAAAGAAAAGAAAAAGAAAAAAAGAGAAAAAGGAAAAAAAAAGAGAAAAAGAAAAAAAAAGAGAAAAAGAAGAAAAGAGAAAAATTTGAGAATAAGGTTGACATAATGTATTAGAGTTCATTATTGTGGATTTTGGGAGTGGAATGGTTGTCGGAAGTCGCAGTTGTCCTCGGTTTTATTACCTTGGATCGCTTACTATCCTCTATTTTAACTCCACATCCCCAAATTTTACCCTACCTTGATCCTAGCCTACATTGCAACCCTTTCCAAACCTGTTTGACTTGACCTGATTAGTAAGATTTGTGTTGGAGAGTAGATAAGTCACAATCCTCGAGATCTCTCCCTGTTTAGGTGTTTAATTCCCGACTCATCTTTAGTTGGATGATTTTGAGCGAAACACATACCCTATAAACACATGAGCGTATTAGAAATTTCCCACATCTCTTCGGAAATAACCTCATGAGCGTAAACTTGCGACCTCATTAGGTAGTTGGCAAAATGAACTATGATGTAGCTTGCTTAGTGATCTCGAGTATGTGTAAAATGTTGTTATGCTCTTCTAATCCCATTGTACTTGCACACCCATGGCTATGGAAGAGTTTTGCACATGCACAACTTGCATTGTCTGGTTTTTCACTCTCCTTGTTCTTCATTCGCTTCTATAACTGTTTTGCCCTAAGCTTTCATGTCACCTTCCTATTTCATTTGCTAGGGACTAGCAAAGGTTTATCTTTGGGGAAGTTGTTGTGCATGTTTACTACCCTGTTTTAGTGTTAAGTCTCGCGCTTTTAGATTGATTATATACATATTATACTTGATTTTACCTCGATCTAGTCTTTGAGTTGTTTTAAGGTCATTTCAGGTGTTTTTGATGATTTCGAGGTTAAATGCGACATATTCGAGGCTTTGGCACTCTTAGACACGCGTATTGTAGCTTGGGCACACATTTCAAGTCACTCATGAAGATCCCACGAAGTTCAGAAAACATTAAGTCACTTGAAGAAGATGAAAAGAGGAATGTAGAGTAAGATTCGACCGAATCTAACTTCCATTCGGTCGAATGGCAGTCCAAAATAGAAGCCTTTATTCCATTGTCACTGGGAAGGCCGAATGACACTCATTCAGGCGAATCATTATCCATTCGTTCGAATGGAGGTCTCCATTCGGGCGAATCATGCATAGAGAGGAATTCAACATGGAATGGGCGAATGGGAAAGGATTCGGGTGAATGATGTTGCATTGGGCCAAATGGGTCTTGCATTCGGTCGAATAGAGGTGTTTTCTCCAGAAATTTTACTTCTTATTTAGGCCGGCCCAAAGACATTTTAGGGTTTCGGGATTTCTTTTATTGATTGTTATAAATACCCCTCTTTCTAAACAGAGGGGGAACCCTAGTTTTTATTAGTTTTATTAGCTTTAGCTTTGTTTAGCCTCTAAAATTCTCTTAGTTCTAGTTTTCCTTTTTCTGTTTTCGCAACACATGTACTCCAAGTTTTCAGTTTTATTGATTGGATTCTGATCGTGGATATTGCATTGAAGCTTTATTGTGAGTATCAATCTATTCTTTACTTTTGAATTCATTCATTTTCTTTCAGTCAATGTTTAGCCTAATGTTTATCGTTCATCTAGAATAGTTTCTGATTTATATTTTCTCTCGTTGATTTCTTTTCATGATTGTTGCGTTTGTTTTATTGAATATCGTCATGTCGTATATCTTGAATATGTGTGAATAGTTCTCTTAGGGGTTTAATTAGTGAAACCCTAGGAAAATCTATGTTCTTCATTGTTTAAGGTTATATGAATGATGACAATAAGTGGCTTTCGAAACCTAATGCGAATCTTGTCCTGCAACTCCTTTGGAGACATAGGGCGATTATAGGTCATTCGATGTGATTTGTGGAATCACCAACTTCCTCTCGCATACTTGGGTGTCCATGCTAGGTATTGTTTGATTTTCTCAAACCTATCATGTTCTGTTTTGAAAGCATCATTCCTAGGGTGAATTTAATCTCGTCCCCATTTTCTCTATTTGATTTTCCTCTTAATTCATCGTGATTTATATTTTTGTTATTAGTTTTAGTTGTTTTTTAAACCCAAAAAGTTCAGTTGTGTTAAGAATTGAGTGTCTTGATATCCTTTGTCCTCGTGGTTTGACCCCCTACCCCACTATACTCGTATAGTTCGTAGGTTGTTATAAATATTGTTTGGTTCAAGGCTTAGCATAAACGACTGTTAAAACCTTGCTTATCAACAACTTGTCCTTATGTGCTTATGTATATACGTATGACATTGTCCATTCCATCTTTTTCCATGTTCGTTGCCTCTTCTAATGCCACATAAGCACTCTTTTTTGTGTTATACCTTCATCTTGTAAATTGTTATCTAACTGCACTTGCTAAAGCTCGTTCTTCACGCTCTTTTGAATCTAAGTTCTATTCGCCCTTGGGCACTCTTTCAAAGGCCATTGACTTGCATGTGATGTTGTATGAATAAGGTGACACAGTATGATCTTGGACTATGGGTTTAAGGTTGTTGGTACCTCCTCTGAATTTGGGAGTATACCCATCCTATCTAGTCCTTGTTTCCTAATGTGCGAAATTTTGTAGTTATTACTACCACCTGTCTTTATTATTTCTTTCATGAACATTGTAATGTAATGCAGACTTGATTGATTAGCCTTGATTCAAAGACATCATATGCACATTGCACTACTTCAATTAATTCTTTCATTGTTCTTGGTGCATACTCATGATGTATTAACCTTAATTGTCTAAAAAAAACCTAAGTCCATGACATTAATCTCTAGTTTATTAGATGGTTGTGATTAGACATGGCCATGGGGCCGTTCCGGGCGTGCTGTGCAAGGCCAGCTACCAGGGCGGTCTCGGAAAATCAGGACCAGGATCGGACCGATCCTGGGGCGGGCCGAGACGGTTTTGGGCTGAGCTTTGGTAGGTTGATACATAACGAATCAAACCGAATAACGAACTAAATCAAACCAAATCACGAACCAAATCGAACCGAATAACGAACCGAATTGAACCGAATCACTAACCGAAATAACGAATCGAATCAAATTCACGAATGAAACCAAATTCACAAATTAAATCAAATCGAATTCACGAACCGAATCAAACAAAATTCATGAACCGAATCAAACTGAATCGAACCGAATTCAGGAACCGAATCAAATCGAATTCACGAACCGAATCAAATCGAATTCACGAACCGAATCAAACTGAATCGAACCGAATTCATGAACTGAATCAAACCGAATTTCACATAATGACTTTAGAAATTAGAAAAAATGAATTGTTTTGAAAGTAATTAAATATTTATATTCACAAATCACATAATGACTGTTGAGTCTCTTAGGTTTTGATGTTTTGAATGATGACAAACAGTTACAGGAAACAGGTCAAGTATTGCGAACAGTTGGTTAGGGAACTAGCTATAATAGAATATTGTTTCCATAAACAAGTTATTATTTGCTTGTGTTATCAATTGAACTAACTTGTCTATTTACAGGAAATGGTTAGGTATGAATTGATCTATGTACTGGTGGGGAACCAATTGGAACTGTTTCCTTGACTGCTATGCTGTAAAGCAGTCACATATTATCTATTGCATGTTAACCATGTTATATGTGCAGTAGTTAAGCTGATTCCAAGACTTGGAGCATAGAAGCCTTTCGAAGACATTCGAAGAAAGATACTTTGCTCAAGATGAAGCATCCAAGGAAGATTTAAGTCTTGTAGATTACATGAAAAGAAGAATATTTGTACTTTACTGTTAATCTAGTCTTTTATGTAATGTGCTCCGTAGTATGACTTATATGAGTAGGTGATATAAGTGTTTTAAGTGTGATAAGTCATGTTATGAATTCTGGTACAAAGCTGGAACAGAATTCATAACATACTTAATTCAGGGAACCAGGTTCAGGGAACCAGGTTTAATGATGGAAAATCAAGCTGCGTATTTTTGAAAAGATTTTGTAAAAATATTTTCTAAGAATTATTTTGGAAAATATATTAAGCAGCTGGTAGATTAGATGAGAATATATTGGTTACCTAAAAACTAGGAGTATTTACCTTATTTGATTCTATCTATATGATTAAGTCAAATAAGATAAATACTTTCCTAACTTCACATAAGATGGCGGCACAAAAGATTATGTGATTTTAGGAAAGCTAGGGTTTTTGTAATCACATATATAAACTGATCTAATCAACCTAATTCAATAAGTCTCTCATGTGAAAAAAACTGAGTTTATCTCTAGAGAGCATTATACACACTTAAGCACAAAAATCTTTCATTAAGTCATATACAAGAGCACCATTAGAGCTTATATTCTTCTCTCATATTAGCTTTTAGAAGCAAGATCAAAGGAGAGTTTAATTCTGTAAAGAGCCTTCAACAGAGGGGTTGATAGGCTGGGAGAGTGTTTGTGAGTTCAAACACAAAAGAGCTTACGAGTGTAAGTTGAATGCACACTTGGAGTAGAGTGTGGGGTAAACTGGTTCCCGGAGTAGGGAAACAGTTGAGTGTCTGTGTTCTTTGTTTTTCGGAGTAGATTAATAAAAGAGCATAGGGTAGGAGGACGTAGGCCTGAGTTGGCTGAACCTTCTTAAATTGTGTGTCTTCTTTTATTGCTTTACATATAATCCGCTGCTAATAGGAACAAACACAACTGGTTCCTCCCACAGATCGAAAAAGTAGTAAAAATAGGCCGAGGCTATTTAACACTCAATTCACCCCCCCCCCCCCCCCCCCCCCCCCTCTTGAGTGCTCTAAAACCTTCAATGACATTCGTTGTAAACTTTTATATTCAACTAATCACATTCATTTTTCATTTCTTTTGTGGATATTTTTCATTACATATTTACATAAATTACATATATTACGTATAATCACAAAAAAGACATAATGATATTTGATTCATATAAACTAAATTATATTTAGCTAAACTAACATTCATTGATTCATATAAACTAAATTATATTAAACTAAACTTACATTATTCATATAAACTAAACTATATTCAACTAATTTAATATTTATTGATTTATATAATGAATAAACTAAATTATATTCAACTAAATTAACATTCATTGATTTTTATAAACTAAATTATGTTCAACTAAACTAACACTTATATAAACTAAACTAAGATTCCACTAACCTAAAATTCATTTATTCATCTAAATTAAACTATATTCAACTAAACTAACATTCATATAACTAAATTATGTTCAACTAACTATATTAAACTAAATAACATTCACTAATTCATATAAACTAAACTATATTCAACGAAACTAACATTCATTGATTCATATAAACTAAACTATATACAATTCAACTAAACTAACATTTATTGATTTATCAAACTAAATTATATTCAACTAAATTAACATTCATGTAAACTAAATTATATTTAACTTAATTGACATTTATTAATTCATATAAACTAAACTATATTCAACTAAAATAATATTAATTAATTCATATAAACTAAACTATATATAATTCAAATAACATTCATTGATTCATATAAACTAATCTATATTCAACTAAACTAATATTTATATAAACTAAAATATACTCAATTAAACTAACATTCATATAACTAAACTAATATTTAATGAGTCATATAAACAAAACTAAATTTAACTATACTAACATTCATTGGTTCATATAAACAAAACTAACATTCTTATAAACTTAACTATATTCAACTAAACTAACATTCATTTATTCATAGGAATTAAACTAAAGTATATTCAAATAAACTAACATTCATATAAATTAAACTATATGCAAATCAACTAATATTCATATAAATTAATTTATGTTTAATTAAATTAACATTTATATAAGCTAAAATACATTTAAATAAACTAAATTTTACAAAACTAGAAGATTTAGACGGGTCAAATCAAATTTTTTCTCGAACCGAATTGAATAGGGTCAGGGTTGAGAAATTGAGATTTGGATTCGGCCCACTTTTTTAGTGGGCTAAATCGGGATTGGCCTAGTTTGTTGATGGGTCGGTCGGGTTCGGGCCAGAGGCGGGCCGGGTTGGGGCTGGCTCGGGCTGAACCGGCCTAGTGGCCATCTATAGTTGTGATACTAGTTCCATGTGGAACCCATATATGTTAGTTGTTGCTTCAAATTCTACATCTGTGTTAATAATATGAGGAGTGGCATTATTATGTTGTATCTTGATTGATTCATGGGCCCCTAAGGGCCATTTTGTTTTAATAGATGGAACTAGCTTTGATAAGCATAGACCTCATGACAACTTGTGTAATTCTTTTTATGAGTATAATTTTCATAGTTCCTGCTACTATATGTACACTCCTTCTCTTTGTTGTTCTTAAAACGACCAACAACCTATCTTTCCATAAAAACGATACTTCCATCCTCTGCAAAATGTTTGGATGGGTTTAGACATGTAGAACCATTTCTTATCCACTTGTATGATGTTGTACATCTCTTGAAATGCTGGTGATGTGTTCACATTAACCAAATGTGACATACATTATTGTATTCTTTGTATTTTGTTTGTTAGAGTTAATGTTGGATTCATTTCATTGCTATGTCACTTGATTAAAGCCTTCTTTTCAAATCTGTGCACAGAGCATTTGCTAATGTTTAACGATCTTGCTAACTATATGATGTTGGTCCTATTTTTTAGTGGGATGGATATAAAGATCTCCCGTAATGAGTGTCTTACCTTTTTTACCAACACGTCCTTTGTAATTCTTGGATAGCTTGATGTTGTCTTGATTTTTCATACTACACTTAACCTCTTCCCACAATCGTTATATGGTCCAATGACTACCCCACTGGGTTGCTAGCTGTGAATTATAACCATACTCTAGCTTCAATTACTTGTTGCGTTGTAATATCTGTGCTTTGCATAACATCCTCTCTTTGTCACTGAAATCTCTCCTCTTTTCTCTAAGCTTGGTGTTTTAATTTTTTGGGTGTTCATGTGATTGCACATGTTCTTTATATGGCTGATCATAACCAATCTGAGCGTGCTGGTTTTGAGTAGTGTTTTGCATATTTTACGATTATGAAGTTCCAATATTGTATTCAATGTCCTCAACTGCCTCTATTGGTATTATTGTGTTGTTGCCATTAATGACATAAAACTGACCTACATATTGTTGGTTATGAATGTCCTCCGTTGTCTCTGTTGTTGGTGTTGTGAACTGGTTGTCATTAATGAGAAAACAATGATATACATATGACTTTTCACATGTGAAATCATGTGTTAGTGATGTGAGATGACATTGCTACCTTTGATGCTTGTCTATTGCCTCTACTGGTCTTGGCATTGACTCCATGCCATTTCTGAAAATGTTTTCAATGAACAACTCTAAAAATACTCTCGGTGATGACATAGTTCTAAGAGAGTCGGGCCCTGCATTTTCTCATTGTGCACTTATAGTTATTGCTGTTTTTATTATTGACTCCATGAAGTCACATTTATGTAAAGTTGAGATTCCTTTGGTTTGTATTTATGGAGTATTTTCTCTTTCATAGGAGACCTTTATAAATAGTGTGTTTTGGTTGCTAAACTTGTGCTAAATCAGCTCTAAAAGTTTAAAAATTTGGCCAAAATTTGAATTGTAAAAAAGTTAGCAGTTTGGTGGGAAAATCAAATATCTCAAAAAATTTCAATACCTTCCCACATTCAGAACATGAATTGAGGACAAAATCCCATTTCCTCTCTCTATTTACTTTATTGTCAATTGAATCATTACATAACAAGACTCCACTTGCTCCATCATTTGTAGTTTGTTCATAATAAAGTGCTTTTTGTATTTGGGGTTTTCGAGAGACGTAAGGAGTAACACACTAACACAAATAAGGGTGTTAGTTCGGGTTGTCAGTACGGGTTCGGTTTGGTACTAACAAATTCGTTACTCTCGGGTCGGGTTGAAACAAGTTGTTAATTATTTTTGCATCTGTTCTGTTCGGCTTCGAGTTACTAATCGGATAGGGTTCAATCAGTTATTTACGTAATCGGTTTGGTTTGAATTCGATTTAGGTTTGACCGTTTTGGGTTTAAACGGTTTTGGGTTTGACCGAGTTAAGAAGATATATTTTGGGTTTGGCTCGACTTTGGGCCGAGTCCAATTTGGACGGATTAAGATAGTTTATTTCGGAACATTTCAAGACAATTTGGTTCGATTTTTATGATTATTTTATAATTATGTTGTAAATCGCATTTTACAAGTTTGCTTAAATTTATGATTATTTAGTTTCTATAATCACTTGTCAATTCGTTGACAATAAACAGTTTTGTAAAGAACATGATTTTATTTTGATATGAAAGACTGGGCAGGATCTGATCGAATTGTAAAATCGTGCGATAATACATAATAACGTATTTACAATTATAAATCTCAATCTATATCAACAATATTCCTATATTTTTTTATTGTTTTGTAGAAAAAATGACAATTTATAAAACTATAAATTGTTAAGAAAATCATAATCATAAACTTGTTGGAAACCAATACAAATAAAGTATAAAGGTATGAATTTGTTATTTCGACAGAAATATCAATCATCATATCCAAACATCATAATCTTATTCAATATCGTTAAAAGTTAAAACCAACTAATGATGCTCCATTAACATTTCAATCAAGTATGAAACTCTAAAAATTAACTAGTGTACCAAACGTTTCAGATTAAATGATAAGAATTAAATAACTATAGATCTATAAGTGATATACAATTGACTAAGATTTTGCATCCTGGTAAAGTATCATAGTAAGATACTAATAAAATTATGAGAATATGAACTCTATAATTCTATTTAGTTAGAACTTAAATAATTTAATCAACAACGTTATTAGATTTGAGCATTTTTAGTTATTTTTGTGTCTGAAAAGATAAAATGGATGCTAAATGACGAATGAAAGTCTATTTTAATAAATATTTTTTAATTTTTTACAAGTTAGTTTATATAAATAATTCTAAATTCATAATTAAAATTTTTATGTGCTTATCATTAATTTTGTAAAAATATCTTGTTTTTTAATTAGAATGTGACATACGTATTTCAGTATTTCACATATAGTGAAATATACTTTTAAGTTGGAATTTTGTGAAATTATAAGTCGTTTGTTAAGAATCCTAATAATTTGCAAGAAAATGTGATTTTTCTACTGTTGGGTTTTTAACAGGTTAATTTTGAACATGCCGTCTTAAATTAGGCTAACGGTCACTATTAATTATGCCTTATCAATTTCTTGTTTGGTTGAGTCGTGTTCAAGTTGTTACTAATCAGTTTACAATCGACTTGGGTTGTTAATGGATCGGGTCGTTTAAGAATTGGGTTGGAGCCAATCGAGTTCGGATCGGGTTGTATTTCGGGTTAAATCGATTTCCAGGTTGTATTTGGGCCGTGTCGGGTCGATAGGGGTTATACCATTCGGTTTGTACATTCAGGTTCACGATCGGGTTGAATACAAAAATACGCTAACCCGTAAACATTTCGACACACTTTCAAACTCAATGAAACGATCACACACCTAACCATCGTTTCTATTCGGTAGTTAGCCAGATCATCTGAAATCTCCCACATCCATCAACCCCTAAACATTTCGATACTTTCAAACTCAATGAAACGATCACACACCCACCAAACCTTCAAATCTCAAAAATGGCGGATCTCCATTTTCTCTCTCCTTCTCTTCCTCGTTCTCATCTTCATCCTCACTCTCCTCCACCGCAGACCCCAAACCCTCACCTCCCATTCATCATCCCACCACACCTCAACCACGCCCTCTTCATCATCACTCCCACCAGTCCCTAGGTTCGCGTACCTGATCTCGGGCACTCGAGGGGAGGGCCCACAACTCAAGCGACTTCTCCAAGCAGTGTACCACCCAAGAAATTATTATTTGATTCACTTCGATCTCGAGGCTTCCGACCAAGAGCGGCTCGAGTTTGCTAAGTACGCGAAATCTGAGCCGGTTGTGAGAGAATTCAGGAATGTGATGGTGGTTGGAAAGGCAGATTTGATTACCGAGAAGGGTCCCACTGCTTCTGCTTCAACTCTTCATGCTGTTGCGGTTTTGTTGAAGCAGGCGGAAGAGTGGGATTGGTTTATTAATCTTAATGCTTGGGATTATCCCCTCATTTGTCAAGATGGTATGCTTACTTCAACTCTTTATTTCACTTCAAATACTTTGACACTTTTACACTTCATTTTTTACTGCAAAAGTTTAGTAAAATATTGGACACGTATTTAAGCTCTAGATGTTGGTATATATATATATATATATATATATATATATATATATATATATATATATATATATATATATATATATATATATATATATATATTAAATAGGATTACGTGAGAACTCTTAGTTATATAAGAACAATTCTAATATCAATAATTTAGTGTATTTAGATGGTTGTGATTAAATTTACATTAATGGCAAAGTTGTAAATATCTAAAAGTTTCCTAAACGTCTTTTTACATATTCCCAAAAAATCAATAGTTTCTATATTGTTCATGTTACTCTTTATTTAAATTGAAATATATTTTCAAAAGTTATTCGAATGCTATTTTCGTTGACTTGGGGTTCAAAAATAGGTAATGTTTCAAATTTTTTTCCGTCATTGAATTACCAAAGGATGTAATTATAATATGATGATGATAACTTTAATTGATTGTTGTATTTTTTTTACTTCTATCGATTTGATAAACAATTTTCGTAATATGCATGTTTTATTTCTTGAAAAAAATTGGTCGTATTATGTTGTGGAAAAATTGGTCTTATTATGTTTGATGTATTAGTAAAATTTTTAGAACACTAGAATATTGTACATTAGATTAGTTTATAAATTTTCGTATTAATACGAATCTTGTACGTTAGAATTACTGCATTAAATATTAGTTGATTTTATTAGAACATTATAATAGATTTTTAGAACAATAGAATTATAATTTAGAACAATAGGTATAATATGCTATAATATTTGAAATTGTAGTTTAACACTTAGAACAATAGGATGATGTTTTAGAACATTAGAATTATAATTTAGAACAATAGGTAAACATGTTAGAACAAAATGTATAATACTTAGAACAATGAAAGAAGTTTTAGAGCAATAGGTGTATTATGTAAGAATAATATGTGTAACATATACCTATTGTTCTAAATTTATGATATATTGTTCTAAATTTAGGGGTTTATTGTTTTGAATAGTATTTATGTTATGAAGTTATTTGAATTGTTCTAAAGTTTATTGTAATTATTCTGAAACTTTGTACTATTGTTCTAAAACTTTGTATTGTTGTTCTAAAACATTGTACAATTGTTCTAAAACTGTATTATATTATTTTAAGTATTATACTAATTGTTATAACATATTAACCTATTGTTCTAAATTATAATTCTAATGTTCTAAAACATCGTTCTATTGTTTGTAGGCATGAACATGAATAAGGACTATAGAAGAAAAAAAAATCATGGATACCATGTTGTTCTAGTGAGTTAAAACTTAAAACCATATGTGGGTATAAAATTCTCAAATGTTGATGAAGACATTTTATTTTATAAGGCATATGCAATTGAGGTTGGGTTTGACACTAAGGAATCAACTACAAAAAGAAGGAAGAATGGCGTGATTAGTTTTTAATATTTTGTGTGCTACTACCAAATATTAAATTGTAGTACAATGTATTTAGAATTAATGTTAGTATAATGGATAAATATAATACAATAGAATATATATTCATTAGAACACTAGTGTTAATATTTAAAACAAAAGAATTAAATATTGCAAAAGTTTAGAGCAATAAAATTAAATTTTAGAATAATAGGATACATTTTTAGAACAATATAATTAATATTTAGGATAATAGTGTAAATTTTTAGAATACTAGTGAGAATAATTAGAACAAAAGAACTAAACATACACACAACAGAGTTAAACTACAGAATCAAACCTTAGAATATGTAATCACTACTTAGAACAATACGATTAATATTTAGAACAATACATTTAATATTTAGAACAACGTAACAAAAGTTTAGAACAAAAGAAATAAAGTTTATAACAATAGATAATAACGTAGAACAATAGACTTTATATTTAGAACAATAGTGTTAGTTTTTAAAACATTAGAGTTAATATTTAGAACAAGAGAAGTAAACTCACGAACAATAGAGTTAAACTATAGAATTGAACCTTAGAATAAGATAATTACTAATTAGAACAATATAGTTAATATTCTGAACAACATTACAAAAGTTTGGAACAATAGAATTGAATTTCAGAACAATAGAATACATTCTTAGAACAATAATGTAAATCTTCAGAACACTAGAGTTAGTATTTAGAATAATAGAACTAAACATATAAACAATAGAGTTAAACTATAAAATCAAATCTTGAAATATATAATCACTACTTAGACCAATACAATTAATATTTAGAACTACATAGCAAAAATTTAGAATAATAAAATAAAAGTTTAGAACAAGTGATACCAACCTTGGAGCAATAGCCCTATTATTTAGAACTATAGTGTCATTTTATAACAAGAGATAACAATTTTAGAATAATAGAGTTTAACATTAAAATTTAACCTTAGAATAAGAGAACTACTAATTAGAACAATAAAGTTAATAATCAGAACAACATTGCAAAAGTTTTGAACAATAATATTAAATTTTAGAACAATAGAATTAAATTTCAAAACAATAGAATACATTCTTAGAACAATAAACTTAATATTTAAAAAAAAAGTCTAACTTTTTAGAACACTAGTGTTAATATTCATTTCATTGTTTACTTATGTTCTAAAACGCAATACTAATGTTTTAAACCTTAACACATATGTTTTAAAATTTTATTCTACTGTTCTAATGTGTAATACTGATGTTCTAAATTTGAGTATTGGTGTTCTAAAGCTTAACACATATGTTTTAAATATTTATTCTATTATTCTAAGGTCTGATATTGATGTTTTAAAGTTGAGTACTAGTATTCTAAATCTTAACACATATGTTCTAAAGGTTTATTCTATTGTTCTAAGGTCAAATACTTATGTTCTATAGTTTAATATTGATGTCCCAAAGGTTAACACATATGTTTAAAACTTTTATCTATTGTTGTAATATGTAATACTAATGTTCTAAAGTTGAGTAGTGATGTTCTAAATCTCAACACATATGTTTTAAATGTTTATTATATTGTTTTAAGGTCTAATACTGATATTCCAAAGTTTAATATTGGTGTTCAAATTACTACTGAAAAAATAATGAAAATCAAATATAAAGTAATAGAAATAATTTGGAAACTATTAAAGAATTGTGCAAGTTGACATTGGAAGCCTGATTCATTGAGAATATAAAAAGACATTTTTGGAAACTACCCAATAATTATGAGGTGCAAATTTTTCTCAATTGCCAATTAATTTCAAACTTTTCTATATCTACAACTTTGCTATTACTAAAGAATTAATCACAGCCATCAAAGTACACTTTATTAACGGTTATAGATGAATTCTTATATATGCATGATTCTTATATAAGGAGGGGTTCTCACCTAAACCCGCCCCTATATATATATATATATATATATATATATATATATATATATATATTGTTATATATGTTTCAGGATTGCATTTTTGGATGAGCCGTGCTTTTATATAATGTGTTCTTTGTGAAAAGAAGTGTTGGAGAAGAACTAAACTAAATGTTGTTACATGAAATCGTAGTATACATGTTTCAAGATTGCTTTTTTTGATGAGCTGTGTTTTTATAATGTAATGTTGCAAAAAGAAGTGTTGATGAAGAACTAAGTTCTGGTACATGAATTTGTTGTATTATCTTTAAAGATTGCTATTTGGATGAGCATTGTGTTAATGATGTATTGTTTGTGAAAAGATACTGAATTTGATATGAATTTCTGGTTGTTGGTACATAAAATTCTAACGTTTATGATTCAGTGTAGCATTTTTGGTTGAGCTTTTGTTTATTGTAATCAATTGTCTGCAAAAAGAAGTATCGATGATAATTTATAGATTTTCAAGTGATAACTTCTAGCTTTATGGATTGGTAAATAAACATTAAGAAAAACCTTTTAAATGTGAAAAGAAGCGTTACCTAACTACGTAAAAATTTATCTTAATAGATATAGCTTATATTTCCTAAATAGTTACCCCCATGTGTCACGCTGTATGTTTGTTTATGGAAGACTCATCACTTTCTATGCAGATAGCGATAGTGACTATACATGACATTATGGTTTGAAAGACTGATATATTGACAGTATTGTCGGTTATGGATATATGGCAGTCTATGAGAAGTAGAATCTTGAAGAAACAGGTAATCAATCTAAAGATTAAATTTCACTTGAGTGTTTCGGAGAATAAGAGGAAACTTACCTTTATAAGGTTTGTGCAACAGAGATTAAGCAAGCTATGGTTTGACCTTAGGATATAAAAATTCCACACTAACGTACAAGTCTTAAGCATTGACTTCTAATATTTCTTTTCCTATTACCATGACACAGATATTAGATTTGTAAATATGGATTGACCTGGAGATAAAGTTTGCTTGTCAACTGTGATTCTGTTTATGTTTCTTACCTACAGTCATCTGGCTATCACTGGTTATTGATTAAAAAGCTTTTGGTGCTTAAGACTTTCCTGGAATCCTTTATGTCCTGTTTATCTCTTTTCAACTATCCAAAGTCCAAATTTTTGTCCCTTCCTGCTGGGCTAAATATAGTACTGCTGTCATTTCATCTTGACAGATCTATTTCACTTTTTGTTTTTCTATATTTTTTAATGCTGATTTCCAGTGTTGGCTTTGTACTCAGATCTTCTGCATATATTCTCTTACCTGCCTAGAGACTTGAACTTCCTTGAGCACACAAGTGATATAGGTTGGAAAGAGTGAGTATATTCTTCTAAGTTTCAGCTTCCATCTTTATTAGTTTGGAATCAATTAATTTTTCCCATTGTAAGAAGAACATATATTAGTTGAAGTCCTCCGTATGCAGACATCAAAGAGCACGGCCTATTATCATTGATCCTGGCTTGTATCATGTGAAGAAATCTGGTGTTTTTTGGGCCAAAGAGAAAAGGTCTATGCCTTCCTCGTTCAAGTTATTCGCAGGCAAGGCATTACATCCTACTTATTTATTTGTATTTGTTGTCTTTCATTTCAGATATTCATTCCTTGACCCATCCATGGATTTCATTATTCTGTCATTAAATTCTAGAAACATGTGTTTCTGCCTTTGCCGCGTGTGCGCATAAGTGGTGCCTAGGTTTTGTATGTGCAATTGTGGATGTTGCTTGTTGTCCTTTGGACCTTAGGATTTGAGCCTGATTGGGATCAGCACTTAGATCTTGAAAGCTCTGCAACTTGTTCATTTCGTACCCTTTTGTCTATTTATCCTGTTCACTTTCAGAGTGGTTTCATGTTTTGGCGGTTATCATAGATGACAATGATCACTTGGTTCACAGTTTCATATGTCCATAATTTTTGAAATAACTATGTGATTATTCTCACACGGATTCCTTCCCTTTTGTATAGTACATCTTTTCCTTCTCCCTTTATTTGGGTCATCTGAAAACTTTTCTTTATTAGTCTTGATTGATTGGTGTTGATTAGCAGTCCAGATTCTTTTTTTCTACTACCTTGTTTACTTTATATCAAGACCAAATGGATACCTTATTAGTCTAATAAACTTTGCCATTCCCATGATACCTTCTAATCAAAATTAGGGAGGACGAAAAGAGAACTGAAATTAAAGTCAAATCCCTTATACCATTTCTGAAGTAGCTTTTTATATGGCTAATTAATAATTGGTGCACATGAACCTTACTGAGTTATAGCCCTTGGGTTTATGTTGAGTTCATAGTAACCAAGTTGTATTACAAAAAAATAATCCTTGTCCCGATTTCATATTTTTCATCTTCACATTTGTGCCAAAATACATATGACATTGGGGTTGCAACCAATCCATAAATATAAACATGACTATATTCACATTTAGCATGCAACATTTGGTGGAACCAATGCCTGCCAGGCTGGTGGACAAAAACCCAGCGGCATATAGACTCTGAACAATTTATGACTACAACCATGAACAAATGCAATAAGCTTATAACGTAATTTATCATATTATCGTCGACTAAAAACAAACCTTTATTTCCATTCCACTTCAAAGTTCGTGATTCATAATACTAAGAGTCAATAATGTGTTATCGAATTTCGTATAAGAAGTTTTCATAATTTACAAACTCAATTCAATTTTCCAAAATATTGAACATTGAAACATAATGATTGAATCGTAACACTTAATTTTACTTATTGGAAAAGAGAATAAGTTGGTGGCCAAGCCTACATCTGCAATCACCCAACCTCAAAAATTCTTGTGGGATTTTCAAAAAGATTGGAAGTACACTTCTAAACTTTTGATTGCAAAATCACACTACATTTTAGGAGTTACTTGGGTCTTCTCCTGATAATTTATGGCACACTTTAGCCATCTCCTCACGAGCTTCTTTTTCACTATTCTACTAAGTGAGGTTCTTTCTCTTTTTAAAAATTAGTCATGGTAATAGTTTCATAGTTTAAATGAAAATATTATTAATAAAAATGGACATTTAACAACTTTTTTACAACATACTTAAAAATGATTTCATGCTAGTTAAGTTCATACTTGAAACAGATTCCAAAAATGAAAATTTGTTTCACCAAATGTTAAAAATATTCTAATAATTACCTTTGAATATGTGTAAAGTTTACATCATGAACTTATAAGACTGTTTTTTAAATATAAATAAGTTCTCCTAAAAGTTATGCATGAACTTCTTCATAGTAAATACTTATGATGCATTTCATGCATTTAGGCGTAGATAAACTTAGTACCAGAGCATATTCAAGATTCTAAGACCAAGTTGAAAACCCCATAGGACTCACGTAATACTTATTATGGCTTAGGAAAGCTTGTTCACAATTTTTTAAGACTTGCATGTATGATTTGTTTCTATCTTGTGAACTCACTCTACGTTAGTTATAAAGTGTACTTTTGTAATACCCATGAGACACCGCTTCTGTAATACTTGACCGTTATCATGGTTGGAACTGCAACCACAATGTTCCCCATCCCTACAGGCTCAAAGACTTTTGAGTACCTATAGGACATAATTTTGAAGACAGATATCAAGCTAGATAGTTTTCAGGATATAAATTTCTTTTGAGATGGAATGCTTGCACATACTTCTGTGTGATTTGTCTTTTTGCAATGGGGTCTTCTAAGGGTTAGATTGTTGGCAGCACTTTTTCCAGATTTTTGACTTCGCCATATCAGTTTTCCACTACCTTTAACTATTTTTTATTGTCAAACTCATCTAATACTTATTTAGACTTTACACTTTATTAGACCAACTCAAACTCTTAATAGGATTATTTTATATTATTTTATTCTATGCGTAGAACATTAAAAAAAAAACTAGATGCGACTTTACAATTGAAAGAGTTTGATTGGGTGAAGCAGGAATTTCATGTGATATAAAATCTTATCTAGAGTCCCTGATTCTATCAAGTCCTGAATTTTGTCAAGACTCAGTCCATTTTCTGTTCTTTTTTCTTGCTCCTTGCTCTACACTCATTCCAAGACTCAACAAAAAGTACTTGTAAACATACCCTAAATCACCTGACCTGCTTTACTTTTGGCAAAATTCTGTAGAATGGAGCTATGAAGCTTTGATAGCTTAGATAAGGAGAAAAGATTGTAAGAATGAGTGTAGACCCCAATGCTGCTTCACCCATTAGAATGCCAGTATTCTGATTTTTAATGGTAGTTAAAGAACTCCTTTATGGCTCTTTGGTTAATGATATATTTATTAATAATGATTAAGGACTTATCTTCCATTTTCCCTCACTATCCCACCAAAACTAAGGATAAATTAGGCCTTGTCTCGCATTTGGTCTCAACACCTTTAAAATCTTAATTGGGATCTAGCTATTATTTAATGGGTTTAAGGTCAACTAATAATGTTCATAATAGCTTATAGCTATGGTAATGTATAAAAAATTTTCTTTTTTGCGCTGGTGAAGTTAAGCCTTAGAAATTATGTTTAAGCTGCATTGGAAGAAGTGTTGTTGAATTGATTAGGTTTAGAAGTTAGTTCCATTTACTACTAAGCTTTACTAACTTTATTCGGTTTATCTTAGATCATAGGGAATCTTCTCTCACTAAGGTCCTTTTCATTTTAGGCTGTTGGGGTCCCTGTAGCCATAAAGACTAGCTTACTCATTTGATCTCCATCTGATTGATCGACATTTAGGAGCTTCCTATGGTCGTCTACACTGTAATGGTACTTAGGGTATCTGTAATGGCTAGTTAAAAATCATCTGTATGCATTATTAAGGTCATTAGTCACTAGGAGTCGAAACATGATTAGAAGAAGCTTGCATAATTAAAGGACTTCTAACCTCCTGATTTTTGTGAGGGTTGATACTAATAATGGCTGCTCTACAATTTTGTGTAGGGGTTGTATTACGGAAAATTAAGGCTGTATAGATGGGTATGATTCTACATATATAAACCTTCTTAGAGGCAAAGAATTACCTTCCTAAAGAGAGCTTTTCAACTAGCAATGTTTTACTTTTTGGTTGAAAAGAAAACCAAGAGATGACCGTTGACCTCTATAATATTACAACTAAGCAAATGCTCCATCCATAAACCAAGGAAATTACTAAAAGACTTACCTAATGCCAAATAGAAAACTAATTGAAAAACAATTTACAAAGAATCCAAAAGTAAGATTTACAAATTTATGTATATGACATGAACAAGTCAAGATCTGCTTATTTATAATTGACAACAGAGGTATATCTTAAAGAGGAGGAGACATCATTGGCCACCATAACCAATACCTAGAGTCGAGAGTAGTTGACAAACTAGCATATATGTGAAATGGCAATTTCAGCCTGATCTAAAGTTCTCTACCAATTTTTGGGCGGAGGTGTTAATTAGATTTGAAGAATATTGTTAATTAGAGTGTCAAGATCTGTTATGACTATTAAAAGTACCCAGTTACCTTGTTGGAAAAGGAAAGGCAATTGGATTAGAAAAATAAACTAATCATGTTTAAGTCTTTACTATAGTTGTTGTCCCTTGTTGCTAAACTACTACTCCGATGGAATATACTAGGCTAGAGTCAGAAAAATTGCTCATGTATTTAGGGTTAGTAAATCATGCTTTCTGGGTGCTAGCACCATGCCTCATATGACCCTATGACCAAAATCTATGCTACTTGTGGGGCATTGAGCTTACAGCTTGGTACCTTGATTATTTCTATCGTATTCTGAAGTTCTCAATATAGCTTTTATATGTGTTTTTGGAGTAGTGAATATTGATGATAAGTTAAAAGGAGAATTGGTTATGATGATTTGGACATGTGAGACGCCGAGTAGTAAATGTATTGGTGAGGAATGTTGAGGTTTATATTATTAGAGACATCAAATATGGTCGAGACAGACTAAATATGACTTGGATTGTAGAAGATAAAAAGATATGGAGAAAATGAGTTTACAAGAAGATATGTTGATGTGTTGTACTAACTACCGATGTAATCTTGGATGGATGGTTGTAGACGATGCACGTGCTGTCGCAACAGAGTTCTAGTTCTTTCAGACAGTAAGTTTAGTGCCTGCAACTTGTTATTGTCTAACTGTGTACGAATTTTAATTTGGACATGCTCTTACTTTTCTATAATTTAAATATTTATTTGTTTTTTCAAATTCAATTATCAAGACAGTGTATGCAATCGCTTGTAATATTCTGATGCTTTGGTCATCATTGGCAGGGTCTGAATGGGTAGTGCTAACTAAATCATTTGTTGATTTTTGTATATGGGGATGGGATAATCTTCCTAGGACACTACTCATGTACTATACAAATTTCTTATCCTCTTCTGAGGGCTACTTTCACACTGTGGTCTGTAACCATAAAAACTACCAGAATACCACTGTGAACCATGATATGCGGTATATGAAGTGGGACAACCCTCCTAGTCAGCATCCTGTCAACTTGACCCAAGAACATTTCAATGACATGGTAGAGAGTGGTGCTCCTTTTGCCCGTAGATTTGCTATGAACGATCCCGTTCTTGACCAGATTGATCAGGAGCTTTTACTGAGATCAGATGGCCACTTTGTGCCTGGGGGATGGTGTCTGGGAAATTCTGTACATAGAAATGATCCGTGTATACATTTTGGGAATCCAGATGCTATAAAACCAAGTGTTAATATCAAAAGGCTTGAAAAACTTATGCTTCAGCTCCTTGATCCTGAAAATTTCAGGTCTAAACAATGTAAGTAGACTTTATTTTTCAGGATATTTTACTCTATATGCCGCGTTACTATGACAATAGTTGGTCCAAGTATCTGCTGAGTAGTTTACCAGTCTACATGGGACTGGACGCGTTTTTTCTGTACAGTTGTGCATAATGTGAATCACTGAGTGTTAATAAAGATTAACTTATCGACTCATATTTTCTGACAAGACACCCTTGATTTTCTTCAGTTTGTATTAACTTATTGCAAGAGTAAATTTGAGTAAATTGGTCATCTTTCCAACGGACATATTTGCTTCAGAAAGATGAAAAATAATCCGCCATTTGATTGGACAAAATTTGGATGCTGCTTTGATAATTGTAGAGGCAGTGGAAGATGTTAGGAGGGGTGAGGAAGGTAGATTGCATTTTGAAACGCATATCATAGGCGTATGTCAAAGTAACAGAGTCCAACATCTGATTCATCAACCAACTTTCAGAATCCAGCATAGTCAGACATAATTGGTCTACGTCACAGATGTTTGGTTAGTCATTCCTTCAAACAACTAACTGCCTTGCAGTTACAATACAAGAGCCCCTGGCTTCACATAACCTGAAATCAAGGCATTTAAGAAAGCTATGTTTCTATATGGCATTTCATTACTTTATCGGCAATCTTTGTGGCAGTTTGATCACATAATTTTAGCTTCACTAAAAATAAAAAGTAATAAATTGGGGGTAGGGAGTTTATACAATAAAATTATATGTAATTCAAAGATATATTGATTGAAATAAATATATGAGGAAAGGTAACATTTCCAAGACTAAAATGTGGTTTTGTTAAA